>JAJJWX010002993.1:2400000-3000000 GCA_023529315.1 Papaver bracteatum | reverse complement strand
TATGACGACCGCATCCACAACTTTCTAGCAAACAATCATCATGTGTAACTAGTAGCTACACATCTACTTAGCTTGTGTAACTAGAAGTTACACATCAAATTAGCATGTGTAACTTATAGTTACACATCTATTTAGCTTGTGTATCTATAAGTTACAAATCTAATAAAAAGTTACACATGTAACAATAAGCATTGTTAAATCAACCAATATAGTTGCACAATTCCAAAAACGTGTTTTCAATCTCATCCATGAGTATTCGTCGAGAATGCAAGTAAACATGTTCAATTATGTTGAAGAGTTGTGGATTCTGAATTTTTTCAGAGTTAAATTCCGTAGGGTGAAGATTATTGAACCATTAGAGTGTCATTGGTTTACTCCAGTGCATAACCAATTGCTGCTATATTGCGACGGTGCTTCCAAGGGGAATCCGGGGGTGGCAGGGGCAGGCGTGGTGGCTAGAAATGAGAGCTTTGAAGTGGTGGGTGCAATGTGTATTGGTCTTGGTGTTATCTATAATTACATGGCGAAGTTGTATGCAATTCTTATTGGGCTCGAATGGGCCGTTCAGTTTGGTTATAGAAATATTTTAATTCGTTCTGATTCGAATAGTGTGATAAATGCTTTGAAAGAAGATGGAGTTCCCTGGTTTGCTGATCAACATTGGGAAGATTCCAAGAATCTGTATGAGTCCATTATTTTTATTCATACCTATCGAGAAGCAAATTTTGCTGCGGATAAAATGGAAAAGAGTGGATGCTTATAGGACTCTGGTGTAAGTATTATTTATATTGGTCGTCCAGTTTTTCAAAATGCTATTGAATTTCCAAATGTATCTTATTTTCGTTTTAAATAGTTTTGTGAGTTTTTGGGGTTGCTGTGACCTCTTTTCTCACTAACTATCTTGTAAATATTTTCTCTTTTAATTCAATTTTTTGACTTATCAAAAAAAAATGCACAATTCCAAGGCACAACATTGTCAGTTTTTATGTAACATGAATCTAACTTATGAATGTGTAACTAGCAGTTACACATACAAAATGTATGTGTAATTGTTAGTTACACACCCAATTTAACCTGTATAACTAGAATCTACATGTACATTTAGCATGTGAAACAAAAGCAAAGCCAAATTGACCAGTATGGAACTATCATATTACTAAAGTTATGCAGGAAACCTATGAAATACTATGGCAGCGAATTTAAACAAACATATCATATGATAAGTTAGTATTGAGAGATATGCAGACAACAACCAAAAACTTTAATTTGTGAGAAATTATGCAGATAATATGAGATTTAGTAGTTGATTGGTGTTCCTAGCAAATAACCTGCTAAATCAAGAATTTCATCTGTTGAAACCACTGTATGTTCTGCATTAATATCATCTTCTCAGGCTTCTCATCATAATTTTCCTCACCACTGTATGAGTATCACACAACGTCTTACCTGTTTGAGTATGATTATTTCTGAAACTTCAACACTCAAGTCGGTAGAAAGATGAACTTTAAGACTTGTATCTGTGAATTTCTTTGACCTGCACAAAACTTCAACACTCAAGACGGTAGAAGGATGAACTTTAAGACCTGTATATGTGAATTTCTTTACCCTGCACAAAAAAATTGTATCACATCTCTTCATGATAGAAAACGATATTACTTAGTATCAAATTATAGCCATTCATATCCACTTATCCTGCATTTACATCTCAGTCACCACCACATCTCTAATCCTTTGTTCTGCGAATTCCATCAATAAGCTCCAATAATTTAGTTCAAAATTTAACCTGCAATTTCAGTTTCACAAATAACTGTATCACCGCCAGTAATTTTCAATAAATAGTACTAGTGTAACAAATTCGATTTCGTTCAAGAGATACAACAAACTACATAGAATCAGAAGTAAACTACACAAAATTGAGCAATTCAGTCAAAGTATATGAAACTCGTAACAAATAGATGGGTAATAGAGATGATGATTCGCTGATTTCGAATCTGAAAACCGATTTTCAATCGAGATTTAATATAAAGAGATCGATTGATTTCCAGTAAGAAAACCTAGAATTTTTTTTTGTAGTGTGTTCTTAAGATTTTCATCTTAAACAACAAGATAAAGTGACTACAACAGATCTGAACTCCAATCATGATTTCATAAAGAAAATTCAGTTGAAAATCATAATTTCAAGGTAACTTCAATTGAATTAAAAGATGACGATTACAGAAACTTATTTGCAAGTCGATTTGATTATATTGATGAATCTGCAGGTGCAGTTGATCTTGTTTCATATCAAACAAATCTTCTTCATCTTCAATATCATCTCTCTCTCTCGATCAGATGCAGCTGATCTTTGAAATTACAGAGGTATAAGATGAAAAACTGTGACAGAGAAGCCTAAAACTTCTTCTCGTTATTGCAGTAGAAGAACTAAAAGCAGAAAATAAAAAATGGATCTCAGGAAAACCCCAAAATCTATTTTCTCTGCAACTGAGAGAGAGAGAGAGAGAGAGATGAAAGAGAAAGAAAAATGAGAAATGAATGGATCTTATCATTTTTCTCTTGTATATATTGAAAAGGGTAAACCTGACATTACGAAAATGTCACTTTATTATCAAGATCTGAAAATAAAAATTCTGGGCCTAGAAATATTAAAAGTGAAAGTATGGAGTTGATAGTATAGGATCCATTTAGTGGGGCTTCTATATGTTGAACCCCATCTAGTAGGGGGGTTCTAGTATTTTTCACTTTTTAATTTGCCCAAACTTCTATTATTAGTCTAGCACATTAACTAATAATAATTTCAAAGGATATGTTTTAAATGCTGGTAATTAAAACATATATGATGAAAATCATAATTAAATGTTTCTCACTTTTTCGAACCAGGGATCAACTTCAGTATCAAGGAATATCTTTGAACAATAAATGATATGAGCTACTAAGAAACTTCTATGTGTCGACATCTAATAGTTTCTTAGCAAACCCTAATCCCAAGCTTCACACAAAACATATAGATATATGTGAATATTGGAAACTCGGTTTTGCATCTTGGGATCGGTTGTATCAACCTCACAATGTAAGTTGTGGTCGGTTATACCATGTCTCCCAAACCAGGTTGTGATCGGTTACACCTTGATTCCCAGAGGTAGCTTGTGATCAGTTACACCTTACTTCCTGAGTTAGATTTTGATCGATTACTACTAACTTTCCAATTCATCTTGTGACTGGTTATAACTTGTTTCCCAAAGTAACTTGTGGCCGGTTACTACTTGCATTCCAATATAGCTTGTTATCGGTTACTACTAGATTTCTAATGAAGCTCATGGCCAATTACAACAAACTATATTATATATGCTATGACCGGTTATACCAATCTCAACAAGTTAAGATAGGTTCTACCAAAGTCATCTTCCATTAGTCATCCAAAAGATATTCAATGAATAGCAAGACCAATCATGATTTCCTTTCAATTATGAAACAAGTTCATAAATGTACTTCCTTTAAACAAATGTTATAAAATATTATTTCCTGGGGTAAAATCATTCCTATATAATGCACACATAATCAAATAACTATATACAATAGATTATGTTGATGTCGTACTTACGAAGTTTCAAATGATAAGTGTCCATACTTCGTAATATGTTTTCCTTGACACTTTGATCATACTATTTTGATCAAGTAACATCACTAGAGTATTATATACAATATATACAGCTTCGCATGTTATGTTTTCAATATAGCACGACTTGAAAGATACGTTAGGAATGGAAACAAGATCAATTAAATATTATTAACCTCAAGTGGAAGGATGATGTCGCCGTTGTAGTCGTTACTTCTTCACATTCTTCAGGTCTTCGGAGTAATACTTGTACGTCTCAGCATTCCTAAAATTTCTAGTCTAACTTAAACGAAGTTGACTCTAGTATTTAATCAAGTGACTCTAGATAAGTTTTGATACTAAAATATGATAACCAAACTTGACATATCAATGCTTGGTGGGTTCAACCGAGCTATGCTCTAACAATCTCCCCCTTTGAAAATTTAGTGACAAAACTCTTATTACATATAGAGCTAAACTAATTAAAAAATAACTCATTCTTCATACGGTTGATTCCAAGTTTCAACAGCACAATATCCTGCATATATTCAATAAGTAGATGCCGATGTTGACATTTGAATAACAAAAGATTTTACTCCCCCCCAAAGGCAATCTAGGTAAATATTCAATCCGAACATCTTTGTTATTACCCTTTTGTAGTCAAAAAAACCACATTATGATATGTTTCTCCCCCTTAGTCTATGCTTTACTCTTTCGTTAGATATAACATTTAAGCACAATTGTCCTTTCCTAATGATTAAAAATCACTTGTTAGCTCCATATATTTCTCCCCCTTTTTGTCACAAACATGACAAAGGTTCGAGCAAATAAAGGTCAAACCGAAAGGATCTTACAAATCTATATGAATTGTACAACCTACAAGAGTTAAGCACGAAGGTTTCACATACCATTTTAGATAACCGATATTAAAACCGAAACTACAAAAGTAGTTTAGTTTCAATATATTATCAAGGAAATAATTGCCCGAAGCAATTTTCCATATAGTCCAACAAATCAACTAAGATACTTAATTCCATTGTTGAACCGATTGCAGTTAGGTTGTGTAGTTTCAGATGTTGCATCTAGAGCTGTGTGCTAAGGTCTTTGAATTGGCATGTTAGTCAGCCCAGTCAGTTTAACTGACTCATCTATGTAATATCTTAGTCATCTGACTCAGTCTAGTCAACTGAGTTAACTCAGCTTGACCCATACCTAACTTGTTTTGACCAGTTGACCTAGACTTTGACTATGTTGACTGATTTGACTTAGACTTGACCTTTGACTCGTGCACTAGACCTTGACTTGACTGGTGTTGACTGTTAGTTGATTCCTTTAACTGTTAGTGATAGTTAGTTGACTCGGATGGACCAATTCTCATATTTTGATGTTTTGAACCCCTTATGGTCTGAATTAGCCTTTGGTTCCTTCTACGAAGTTGTATATCTTTTTAAGACTTATCAAATGGACTATAGAACCAACCCAATTGGATTAGGAAACTTTTAGATATGCTAAAGGTAGAAAATGAAAAGGTGTGGAACCATAATTGGGCTTAGAACCAGTACATAAGTTACTTAACCTTTAACTAGAACTTGTATGGTTATTGTGTGATCCTTTTTGGCTAAGCATTAGAATACTTTTTTGATTAACAATTTGTCTTTATTAACAACGATACATCCAAAGGATGAAGCAAATAGATTATGGATTTCGAGGTAGACTTGGTTTACCTACAAATCAGGTGGGAACTCTGTAAACCTTCTTGTAATCATTGAGTTTTCTTTCTATCTACGAGCATGATGTGCACTTAATTTTTGTGAGCATATATGCGTGTAATTGGATGGCTATGTTGTGTAATATGCGTTGTCGGGTTCTCCAAATTTTATATCTAATTTATGTTGATTAGGAGTTGGTTTAGACTCCAATCATTTATTGATATAGGGGGCCGGGCTCCCCAATATTACCTTTTATATTTTCTTGTGAGAATACATTCGTTGCATATTATGTTTGATTGTAAAACCTTAAGGACTTGTATGGTAGTTCTAGAATCACGGCTGAGACAAGCAACTGCGAGGATGGCAGCTGTTATTGGAGTTTGGAGTTATTTTACCGATGCTTTTATCATTAGAAGGGTGAAGTCAAAATGACATATTTTGGGATTGTTCTAATATTACTTTTGTAGATTATCCGGTGGTGGTCTCTCACAGGTATTATTACTAATGAAGGAATATCTGAGGAAGTGGAATTAGAATTCATGCGTATGTACAATTGCTTATTTTGACAAGACCAAAATAAAGATCAGAATTAACTATATTTTTCTCATTAGGCTCCAATTATTCCAGAAAAATAACTTATACCTTTCCCTTTAGACAAAACAAACACTAGGTTAGTTAACTAGTTTTTTTTTTCAAGGCATCTGATTAGACTTGAATAACTGAATCCTCCAATTGATAAGTCTAACTAAGATCAGAATTAACTTAGTTTCTCTTATCCGGAATCATACGGACTAAACAAATGATCCCGTAATTTTGTTAAGCCAAAAAAAATAGATACAAACCAAAATAAATTGACTTGCAATTAATTTTCTTAACCGGAAGCAATTGAAACAAATATAATCATTACAGCACCGCAATTGCACCGAATTTCATTAAGCAAAAACACTTGATACCCAACAATAAAGAAGTTACCAAATCATAAGCCAATAAATTGACACAGTTTTTCTTAACCGGAAACAATTGGATCATAAAATCAATCCATATACAGCATAATGGAACGTATCAATTGTACTGACATTTTCTTAAGCAAAAGAAAAATATATGGAATATAAACCGGCTTTTCTTAAACAGGTAAAACGATTAACTAACAATAAAAATCATTACCTCAATTTCCGCAACCACTACTCCCCAGAAAGATATATCATTAAGCACAAGTTCAAATAATAACTCTCCCCCAGTGTGTTGTCATCCTCTCACAAGAACAAAAGAACAACAAAAAAAGAAACCTTTGCCAGAGAAAGGTTGAATCGATTTGAACTAATGCGTGCAAATAGCAAAAGTTAAAACCCGAAACAAATATGTTATGCTTAACACAACTTATGTAAACATAAATTGATTATCAACATATTGTTACTTTTCACATATGAGTTTCAATCGGAACACCTTATGATCCTTTGATAAAGCCTACCAACATGGGCTAGAACTTAATCCCGCTAAATCAAAAAGACACAAATCATAAGGGCATTCACCATATGAGAACGAATATTAATGTTAATTAAAACCCAAATCAGACATCTCATAAATCCGAAAACACATAGCGAAAATATAGACATTCATACACATGCTATGTAATCGGAAACTATCACATGAAACAAAAAATCATAATAATAATTTTATTCATTCATAATAAATATTGATAGCTTTATTCAAAATAGACATTATACAAAAATATCGAAATAAATCAACATATTGATGTCCATTTTCTCTATATAAGAACCCAATCTTATTTTTATTTTATGAGCCAATTAATCCTTCATATCAGTATCAGTACTAGAGGAAGGTAGGTTATATTCTCAATCTTGATCTTGTGTATTTCCTCAAGAAGATAACCTTGTTGCTTGACCATAATTTCTTGTAGTTGAAAAGTTTTGGTAAGGGTATCTGCAAGAGCATGTAATTATGTCTTGGATTGAACACATAATTGTGTAATATCTCAATACACTGATCTTTATTTTGTATATTCTCTCTTTCCTTCTTGCTAAGCCAATATCTCTTTTTGATATTTTTCTTCGGTTTCTTAGCATCAAGAGATGGTTCAAACTTATTCTTAAAGAACTCTTTTAGATCAAGCACCTTTCCAAGATAAGACATCGGATCCCGACTCATGGTTCGGACAAGGAAATACCAAAGAATGAGGAGAATCCTTTATAAATCTTGAAAGATATTCTTCATACTACCGAAAATATAATATTCTTATAAATATGAATATTTTAAAATATTTTCAATTATTACTAGATTCTATTCCCATAATCTACACACAAGTGCCTTAATTTTGCTTCCTCACATACAAAGGGCACACAAGGTGATGATGCATTCTAATACAAATTAGTTGGTATTAGGTTGAGATTTTCTATCATCATGGGATTTAGAACAAACAATATGTTCTTAATCTAGTGGAGTATGATTCAAATGGCTTCTCTTGTTACCTCAATTTATTGAAGTTTCCGGAGATTGGTTGGAATTGCATATGCACGTCTTAGGAATCCTTGTTTTTGAGGTAGTTTTGTACTTTGTCTTATTTTTCCTTGCACCATTAGATGATTTTTCAACATCAGAAGACATGCCCATTTTTAAAATGGTTAAATCACTAGTAGAATATGAGGGAATTAAATTAATAACTAGTGCAATATTAACTGTTTCCTCTTCCTCGGAGTTGTATGAATCAGAGGTCTCATCAAAAGTTATATCTAATACATTACTTCCACTGTATTTCCTTAGATTAGGACAGTCCTTAGCCAAATGACCAAAACCTTTATACTTGAAGCATTGAGGCTGATATTCATCATCTTCTTCTTGATCTTTTCCGTTCTTGATTGGAACACGACCATGAGTGCGAGAAGTCCGATGATTATGTTAGAGCATTGCTCGGTCAAACTCGCATGCATTGCTATCTCAAGAATGTTTGTCAATGTTAGTGATCAAAACTAATGTCTTGATTTCTAGTCTCCTTATAGCTTATTCTCGGTCTAGGACAGTTAAGTATAGTTGAGCTCCAAACTTCATGGCGATTATTTTACAAAGGCGAAGAACTACTCAAGGAACCAGTGGAACTTCATATGACTAAAAGGTATGTGGAGACTTGAACTCATTTATCACTCAAAAGTCTACTTTATCTCCTACTCTTGAGAAAAAAATCATATAAGTATGATAGTTTTCATATATACACATTTGCTATTTCGCGCCGAGTTTACTCGCCTATCTCTTTCTCGAAATATGTGTTGGTAAGCTTTCGCTTTAACCATTTTCATCTTTACCCATGACGAAAGTCATGATGATGTTTTAATCTTGAAAATAGATTTGATGACGATAGTCGTGAATAACGATTGTTATAACATAATAGAAGAATGTTTCAATGATTGAAATGTAGAGTTAAGATTACCACCTATGTTTTTTTTGGTAAATCCAAGAGATTACCACCTATGGATATAAGCATATATAGTGTGTTCTCACATTAGTGTATAAATTCATGTACCGGAAACCAAGTGCGTGCATATGTGTGCATGCAATATCGGTGAAGGAGACAGGTTGGGTACACGTACTGGCGGAACTTTCCTCCCGGAAAATATTGCTGAGTTTGGAGTTTACAAACTCATAAACTAGTCACCTACTTGTACGCGTACTGGCAGAACTTTTCTACCCGAAAAATTCTGCTGAGTTTGGAAACTAAAACCAACTCAAAATCCGGTAGCTAAGGTATGCATACCCGTACGCGTGCCCAAGCTGGTTATTTCTCAAATCGGTAGTTCATGGACTTAAAAAATAAATTATAAGGAATGCAATCTTTGCAAACCGTGGTTATATTGTTCATGAATTGATTAAAACAAACAAACTGATTTTGTTTCAATTGTGTCTATGCATAAAGACCTAAGCAATTGGACAACTCTTCAACTAGTTCTTTTGAGTTATTTGAACTAGTTATGAGAAAGATGAATACGGTTAATATGAAATTGCTCATATGGCTAACCATTGGTTAACTATTTGTGAACCAACTAAGTGTACACGTTTAGGTACGGTTACTCAAACCAAAATGAAATTCATTTCATTTGTGTGTGACAAGCTAAGTTTCGACATAACGGTTGAAAGATATTAGCTTGGTTGAATCAGGTTTTTTTATCTAATGGTGAATATTGAATGCTTTGTTACCAAGGTAACTTAGATTGCAAACCCTGATTTGCAAACTATATAAGGGGAACTTTAGCAACTGGAAAATCTAATCCCCACACCTCCTGTGTGATACTAGTTGGTTTTGCTAGAGTTGATTCTCCTTTAACCTTAGGTTTCTTCTCGACACCCTGTAGGTTAACGACTTAAAGAATTTATTGGGATTGTGAAGCCAGACGAAACTACTTCTCTTGTAGTTGAGCGATCTGATCTTGATATTTTCTATCGTACGAGTTCAATTGAATAATTGGCTTGAGATTATGTCTCCGATAGGATAAGATAAAAAATAAATCACAAACATGTTCGTCTCATCGTTTGTGATTCCGCGATATCTTGTTTCGCTACCATTCGATTAAGATTATTATGAGGTGATTGATAATTCTAGGTTATTCTTCGGGAATATAAGTCCGGGTTATCGATTAGTTCATGTTCACCATGATTTCTATCAAACGACGGGACAAGGTCATAGGTTTATCTATTATCGTAGACGTTTTTGTCTGATACAGATTTGTTTATTAAAGTCTTCAACTTTGGGTCACAACAACACTTGGTTGTGGGTGAGATCATCTAAGGGAATCAAGTGCACAATATCCTGCTAGGATCAGAGACATAAGGAGCGCAACTGTACCTTGAATCAGTGTAATATTGATTAGGGTTCAACTACAGTCCAAACTGAAGTTAGTTTGTAGTAGGCTTGTGTCTTTAGCGGCTTAATACAGTGTGGTGTTCAATCTAGACTAGGTCCCGGGGTTTTTTGGCATTTGCAGTTTCTTCGTTAACAAAACTTCTGGTGTCTGTGTTATTTCTATTCGGCATTATATTTTGTTATATAATTGAAATATCACAGATTGTGCGTTGTATCGATCAATTGTGAAATCCAACCTTTGGTTGTTGATTGGAAATTGATTGATCCTTGGATATTGGTCTTTGATACTATGCAAGTTTATATCTCTTGTATTTGATAAAGACTCACAGATTTCTATTTGTTTGAGTATAGATCAAATCGAGAGATAGAGATATTAACTCTTTGATATACTTTTATTAAGAGTAAGTATGACTGTCTAGTTGATTCTCTTAAAAGTATATTATAGGTTGTCCATACTGATTGATAATCGAAATATTGGGTGACGTTGTTACACCCCCGCTTTTTCAATTGGTATTAGAGCAGGCAAACACGTTTAAGACCTCAAAAGTCTGTGTTTGTAGCGATCTGACTCTATGGATAGAGGTGATATCTCTATTAACGTACCACTAGTCTTCGATGGCTCTAATTACTTATGGTAAAAAATTATTGTACGAGCTTTTCTTCAAGAGCGTGATTTTCAATAATGGGTATATGTAGTTAATGGCTATGATGCTCCCATTGTGGCAATAGGTAACGTTATTGTTACAAAGAGTATTGGCGAATATGATGCCGCTGAGATACTTGCTGCAAAGCAAAACTCCGTCGGTTTAAATGCCATCATACATGCCATCACCCCAAATCTTCAGCACCATGTTTTAAATTGCACTACTAGGTCTAAAGATGCATGGGATATCTTAGAAACCGTATTCGAAGGTAATACAAGTGAAAAGGAAGTCAGGCTTCAAAACCTATATTCTGATTTGGAAAACCTTCGTATGGCAGATGGAGATTCATTTGATGAGTTTAATCACAAAGTGTCTGAAATTGTTAATGCATCTGTTGCATTGGGTAAGACTATTCATGAAAAGGACATTGTGATGAAAATTTTCAGATCGCTGCCATCTAGATACGATTCTAAGAAGCATGCCATCGTTGAGGGAAATAACCTTGATAACCTCTCTAGAAATATGCTGGTTGGGAAACTTAAGATCTTTGATCACGAACATTCATCCAAATCTAAGGAGCGCAACTGTACCTTGAATCAGTGTAATATTGATTAGGGTTCAACTACAGTCCAAACTGAAGTTAGTTTGTAGTAGGCTTGTGTCTTTAGCGGCTTAATACAGTGTGGTGTTAAATCTGGACTAGGTCCCGGGATTTTTCGGCATTTGCATTTTCCTCATTAACAAAACTTCTGGTGTCTGTGTTATTTCTATTCCGCATTATATTTTGTTATATAATTGAAATATCACAGTTTGTGTGTTGTATCGATCAATTGTGAAATCCAACCTTTGGTTGTTGATTGGAAATTGATTGATCCTTGGATATTGGTCGTTGGTACTATCCAAGTTTATATATCTTGTATTTGATAAAGACTCACATATTTCTATTTGTTTGAGTATAGATCAAATCGAGAGATAGAGATATTAACTCTTTGATATACTTTTATTAAGATTGAGTCTGATTATCTAGTTGATTCTCTTAAAAGTGTATTAGAGTTTATCCATACAGATTGCTAATTGAAATATTGGGTGAGGTTGTTAGACCCCCGCTTTTTCAGATTATCTTTCAAAAATCTCTTATTCCTTTTCTTTAAGAGATCTTGAACTGTCTCGTAATTAGTGACAATGTTAGTTCAACATCATCATCAGAATCTTCTACAATCAATTCATCAAAATCACTTATCAATTTATTTTGGGGTAATTTGCGTTACCTCCCCTGTAAAGATTGGTAATTTGCATTACCTCCCCTATAAAAATAAAATTAGCAAAACCTCTATTCCAAGTTAGCTGACTCTGCACTAACCTACACGTGGTTTTCTATAGGGGAGGTAATGCAAGTTACCAAATTTTTTAGGGTAGGCAATGCAAATTAGCAATCTTTACAGGTGTAGATGGGGAAAAACGATTTGCTGGTTTTTGCGGAATTGAGGACGACCGTGCGAAGGATATTCCTTGAACCGAGCGAAATTTTCAACCTCACACAGATGTACCGCTATGAATGGGGTGCTTTAAGTTCGAGAGACCAATCTGTAGTACTCCGGCCTAAACCAAGACAATGGCCGTTCCAGAGTAAATTCGGTCACAAGAGAGGATGGGTTATCTGTAGGAGGGAAGCTGAGAAATCTGTGAGATCAATGGTGATTTGAGATTGTAGGTGTGTTATAACTTCAGCGTGAAAATGCTCTGAATGGTTGAATTTTGCCTGATTGAGAGTGATTTATGTGAGTTCGTATAGACGAAAGAGTGTCTGTATGAACTTTGATGAGAAATTGCTCGTTCAGGAGATTGTTGTTCGAATGTTTGATAACTCTTCGAATGTTGTCCTTTCAATCAGGATTCAGAGACATTATATAATGTCGTAGATGAAAACACTATGATCCCATGAAGTGTGACAGTTTACTGGAATCAAAGAGTGGGGAAGTGGGAAATTGTGTTAAACCAATTACTCATCATGCAGAGACTTGGTTAATTTTCCACCCACTACTTTGATGATTCTTCCAACTGATTGCACGACTTGTTCACATTCTCATCGTGGGTGAACACACGTGCCGTAGACCGCCAGACCAAAACCCTAGTTGATAACCCCCCCCCCCCCCAAGTGACACGATTGATGTCTCGTGGTTAATTTAGTCAGTTGTTGATTTCATGACTTCGTGGGACAATGATACCACGTATTTGCTGAGTTAAACATGATTTTGTGAAATGTTTTGCAACTCATGAATCGAACGTATCTGCTGAGACAGTGGTGGAATCCTCATGTTGAGGTGAGCGAGTGTTGCTCGATAATTTGTTGAATATTGATAGTTGAACCAATATTCCTTGATTTGAGTAAATATTGCTTATCTGAGTAAGTGTTGGTCGTTTGATAAATTATTGGCAGCGTGACCAAAATAAAATATTAATTAAAGCGGTGGTAGTTGAACCGAGCATAATTAATAAGAATACTGATCATGAGATCGTTGCAAAATTATTAGTGTTTGAATCTGGAATCATAATCCTTGGATTCAGAAACCCTAATTTGATCAATTGATGACCGATTGATGGTTTATTTGAAAATTAACCATGGAATGAAGGAGAACTGGCTTAATGGGACCGTGGGTCAACCATGAAATTCTCATATGCTCGCGTGAGCAAAAAACCAAGACCTATTTGAAGAGTTGGTGAGTTGATGAAAGAATGATTAAATGATGGTTTAATAATTTATTGAATTACTGCTGGGTTCAGTATTAGGTGATAAAACCTAATTAATCATGAAAAGATGAGGGACCAACCAAGGAGTCATGAAACCGGCCCTGGGTGGTCACGGGATCAAATGATGATCGCTCCGTCAAATTCTGAAATTATTTGGAGAGTTTTGGACCTAATACGTGCAATTGTGCAAATTAGGTCAAATTGTGAAAACACGTGGGACTGTCTCATTGCGAGCCAAAAAGCGAACCCTGGTTGGTCAAGGTAACATGCTTTCGTCGTTGAGACGTCCGTGTCTCAGTCCTGAGAATTTTGATATTTTTTGGTGCACATTTGAGCGACCATTTGAGAAAATATGACAAAATTAGGGTTTTTTGATAAAACCGTCAAAACTTCATCAGATGAAGGAAAATAATGAAAAAGTGAAGGAATTATGAAGAGGTGAGGGACCGACCAAGGGGTCATGAAACCGGCTCTGGATGGTCACGGGATCAAATACTGATCGTTTGAGCAATACTCAGATTGGTTGAAATCCTAGTGAGCGCCCTTTAGTAGAATCGATGTAGGATTCTCATACAGACTCGGATTTTGATGGTCCGCCCCTCCATTCTGCACGGAAGAGAATTTCCTATCTTACAACGAGGGAATATTTAGGTTTTAAGCTCGTTCGGGAAGTGAAAACAACCCGAGAGTAAAATCAGGAAATTTTCAAGGGGCCGGTCCCATAGTATTTTTCCTAAATATGATAAAACGAAGGAGTTTTGCCAAAATTAAAGAGTTTTATTGAAATTAAGGAGTTTCCATGAGATATCGTTTGGTCCTTTTTTAGGTGGGCCCATGTCTGTTTAGTCCTTTGGTCAAACGCCTTTAATGTTTGGTCCATAGTTATTTAAAAATACTTAAACGAACAATAATACCCTTCCGTTTTTTTTTTGTAGCAGTTCATTCTTCAAAATGAACTCCTGTTAATTTCGACTTATTTTTTCAAAAATCACCTAAAAAAACAGAGTTCATTCCAGAAAATGAACTCCATATAAACCTAAAAAAAACAGAGTTCATTCCAGAAAATGAACTCCATATAAAACCTAAAAAAACATAGTTCATTCCAGAAAATGAACTCCATATAAAACATAAAAAAATAGAGTTTATTCCAGAAAATAAACTCCATATAAAACCTAAAAAAAAACAGAGTTCATTCCAGAAAATGAACTCCATATAAAACCTAAAAAAACAGAGTTCATTCTAGAAAATGAACTCCATATAAAACCTAAAAAAACAGAGTTCATTCAAGAAAATGAACTCCATATAAAACCTAAAAAAACAGAGTTCATTCCAGAAAATGAACTCCATATAAAAACAGACTTCATTTTTGGAATGAATTGCAGCATCATCATCTTCATCGTCAATAGCAGTAGTAGCAACAAATCTTCATCTTCTTCATCATTATCACCATCAACAGAGACAAAAATAATTCAAAAATCAAGATCGTAATCAACAACAACAACAACAATGAACTCTATCATCATCAACAACAACAGTTCATTCAAAAAATCATTATCTTCGTCATCGTCGTCTTCGTCAAGAAAGCATATGTATTCATCATCACCAACAGTATCAACATCAACAGATTTAGATTCGCAAAACAAATCAAGAAAAGAAGAGAGAAAAGAAAACATAGCAACAGTAGCAACATCATCATCTACAGATCAAAAGAAAACATTTGTATTAATCATCACCATCACGAGTTCATCTTCATCTTCATCAACATAACATTACTGCAGCAGCAGGAAGAAAAAAAGAAGAAAAAGAGAGAGAGAGATTCTAGATCTGAAAATATGGAGGTGAGGGAAAGTAAATCTGAGAATGATTTCTTCTCTCTTACTTTTTGACTATATATATGGTCCTTATCCAAAAGGGTATTTCTGCCACTACAGGATGACATTTACATCATCCATGACATCACCCTACGACCAAATGATAATTTATATTACCAAATATGACAAAATAGACAATTGACTAGGTCAACAGGACTAGACTATCTCTAATATATTATTCTTAGGACCTAATGGTATTTCCTACTAAATAAAATAGGGACGTGTGGGACCGGCTTGGAGCATGGTTGGCCGGCCAGAGCCCGGTCCCTTGCGTTTTCCTATTTTATGCATTATTTCATGATTTGAAGGAATTTTCATAATTTGAAAGAAATATCATGAAATCAAGGAATTTTCATAGGATTATGAAAAATATGCTAATGAAAGTGGGACGTTTGAGCCCTATAGGGTTTGGCCGACCGGCCATGGCCCGTGCACACGTGTTTCCCTAATTTTTATTATTTTTCATGGGACCCAGGAAATATAATGAGATTAAGGAGTTTTCATGAAATTAGGGAAATAATAATAAAATAATGAGGAACCATGAGGTGTGGGGGCCGGCTGGGACCAAGGCATGGCCGGTTGGCCAATGGCCACGCCCCATCACGTTTTCCCTAATTTTATATTATTTCCTCCGTGCGAAGGAAGCACCATGGAATTGAGGAGTTTCCTCAAAACAAAGGATATTCGTTCAAATGAAAGGTTTTCATAAACTCATAGAAAACAACAAAAATATGATAAAAATATGAAACTAGCGTGGGATTGACCACGACACGGTCGGCCGATCAGTGGGTCCATGCTCCTAGTGCCTTGGTAAATTTTTATTTATTTGTTATTTTTCATCCTATTTTGCATAGGTTCATCGTTTCATCGTATTTTGAAATACTCGTTCGTGCGATGGTTGTGAATGTATCATTGTTGAATACACTTGCACCATTTGAAATGGGGCTTACTCAGAAGGTAGCTCTGATGCCCGTGCGTTGAATATTTATTACTAACTCATGGATTTCTGCTGGGAAGAACCATGGTTTGCGTAATGAAATATCAGCGAAAATATTTGAATATTTTCAGAAATTCTGCGGATGAATCCAAGAATTTAGGTTTGAGACAGGGCTCACTCAGAGGTAGTTCTAATACCTGTGCGTTGAATATTTATTACTAACCCATGGGTTTCTGCTGGGAAGAACTATGGTTTGCGTAATAAAATATCAGCAAAAATATTTAAATATTTTCAGAAATTATGCGGATGAATCCAAGAATTTAGGTTTGAGACAGGGCTCGCTCAGAGGTAGTTTTGATACCTGTGCATCGAATATTTATTACTAACCCATGGGATTCTGCTGGGAAGAACCATGGTTTGCGTAATAAAATATCAACGAAAATATTTGAATATTTTCAGAAATTCTCTGGATGAATCCAAGAATTTAGGAGTAATTAATTTATGACTTTATACTAGCAGAGCAGGCTATCTAGGAGCATTAATTATTCTGATATGAGCTTGCCGGAGCTTCATATCCTTTATATAGTCAGGGTAAACTCGTTGTTTGTATCCTGAAGACGTTATCGCTTTATACTAGCAGAGAAAGTTGTCTAGGAGCCGTCCATCCCGTGATACTATATAGAAATAATTACCGAAGTGTTCAATATTCATGAGGTATGTCGTTATCCAGATGTGAGACTACATATCTACATGTACTCTGAGAGAAAGTATTCTCGATCAGAGAATTCGATGAGAGACGCGTGTCTCAATACAGATATTCTGTTGTCAAGCTGTGAGACTACACATCTGTATGTATTCTGAGAGAAGTATTCTCAATCAGAGGATTCGATGGGAGACCCGTGTCTCAATTTTCGCATCTGATTGCTGGATCAGAAGTTAGTATAATTATGGGTTTACGATTTTATCCTTTGTCGAAAATCCACCATCTACATTAAGCCCCCTGCTTAGTGAGGAAAGCCGTGTTCCTTAGTCAGCATTTAATGGTGATTTTCCGGTCATAACAATTAATATAAGCAATTGAAATCAGTCATAAGTTAAGATGTTACCGGATTTCGATCGTACGAGCATACCATGACTTGAAAGCAGATTCTAGTGGCATGATAGAATGTCATTTGATGAGCATAAGTTGGTGTTGAACCGCTGATTTGGATGACGGGACCTTGGTCGTTTAGGATTCGCGGGCCGGGCCCATGAAAAGAAATCCTTGTTTTAGGAATAGACGCTCGTTTGTTCGTTAGTTTAAGGAACAAACAAAATAGACCTGAGTCTAATGATATAAAATTTTGTCTATGAGATTTCACGAAAAACAAATTTTTTTCTTTGTGAGATTTCACAAAATGGAATAAACTCTCGTTCCAAAGGTGAATGCTCGTACGAGAGAAAAGTTTTTTTAGAAGACGTGCGTCTGTTAATAAAATTTTTGTCTATGAGCTTTCATGAATTTTTTTATTTTCAATATGTGAGCGTTCACAAAATTTTGAAAATATACCCTCGCTTCAAAGACAGATGCTCGTGCGAGGGAGCAAAATATATAGATATATATTTTTTTAAATCTACGTGAGTTTCACGTTGAATATATGTATTTTGTAAAATCAATATTTTGATCTTGAACAACTGTTTGAAAGTAGAAAATTATACATGGTGAAATAATGTCTGTGAGTTTTCGTAATTCCATGGTGAATGTTCACACAGTAGAAATGTTCATGATTTTATGAAAAATCTGAGTTTTTGAACGTCTTTTGTAGGTTCAAAGAGACGAACGATTTTGGAATGCTAACTCTAGCATTCTATAACCACCGTTAGTGAAAGCGTAAAAAGGTAAGAGTTAAGAGTTACCATTTTTGTAGACGCTGATGTGAGCATCCTGATCATTTCTGTTGTGCTTTAATTCCACTGAGTTGATGGAATATGTATCTAAGGATGATATACTGAAGTAGGAATGTTGTATGTACGTCACATCAACTTTGCAAGAATGACCGGTTCCCATGACGATGCTTCCAAAGATGATATTTCCATAGATGATATCTCTACAGATGTAGCTTCAAGAAATGGTGCTTCTGGGACCTCTAAGTGATGGTGAGAGATCCTTCATACTGAGTTGTACTTCTGCTTATTTCTTTAGATTTACCACAGGATTATCGTAGTGGAATCCTGAATAGATGTAAACTCCATAGAAATGGAAGAAAGTCTACGGGAGCGGAGAACCAGAAATAAGGACTGCAGGATGTCACCAGCCATTTCTTTAGTGAGTTGTTAGCACTCCTTGTGTCATGACTTTTCCCTGCCCGTGCAATTATGATCATGTTTCCAAGGTTTGTTACTTCTTTTAGACTTTTTTTCCATCGATTTGCGGCCTTTAACTTGTTACCGACAAACAATCCAGATGAAGAAGTCGATGTAAGCATCAGGCGATCATGGCATCTTCTTGAATGAAATAATAATTATTGTTGATGAGTCCAGGAAGAAATCATTGTAGATAAGTAGAATGTTGATGAAGCGTGCTCTTCTTTGGGATATGGGAATATGGAGAATTCCCGAAATCCCTAACAGAATGGAGATAGCGGCGTTTCCAATGGAGATTCCGGTATTTTCGAGCCTTCAAATGATTTAGAGACTCCCCCAGTAAGTATATATCCTTTGAATCATTCTAATCCCATGTAATCTTTGCATTAGGTGCCAAACGACAAAGTTGGGAATCATGGATCCAATAATGATGATTTGGGCAATCCAGGAGTTGTTGGTGACAAGAATTTCATAGCTGCGCCTTAGGATGATTAAGTGCTGGTCGCTGATGCCGTGGAGGTGGTGGAAACTCCAATTGTGCCTTATACGGTGGAACCCGAACCCGAAATAGCAGAAGTTACTTCCCCTGAAGTTGTCTCTATGATCATTAACACTGCTCCAGTAACTGAGAACCAGATGATAGTGCATGAGTATCCTACTGCAGGGATTTCCTTTGATCCTCAATTTAGTAAGTTACTCCCATATCACCAGCTTGTTGGAGGTTTTAGCGTTCCCATCAGATATGTTGCTATATACAAGGAACTGTGGAAAATGTATGGACTCATTGTTGTTACTCGGGATCCAGGGCGTAGTTATTTCTTGACGAAACAAGTAGAGGCCATCTTGCGTGTTATAGATGATATCCGGATTACAACCAGAAATATTGTTTCCCAAGATGTATTCTTTGATTGGGAGTACAACTTGAAGAATGCTGAAGAACTTGGCTTAAATCTGATGTGGCTCCGCAAAAGACTTGAAGTTATCAAGAAATCAGAAAAGGGTGACGCTCCTTTCCATACTAGAGATGCTGTATTGAAGAATATGAAGTAGCCGAGCTAACCAGGAAGCTGGAGGTGCCTTGATGAAGGACTTAGCGAAAAGACCTCACACGACGTCGGAATTCGATGCTTGACCCCAACTTTTGAAGCTAAGAGACTGAGTTATTAAATGATAGAAGAATCACTCAATATGGATTTGTAGGAGTCCGCCAACGAAGCGTGCACATTTGCAATTTGTAATCCCGAAAAAATTCTTTAGGCTTCGTAGACCTGACGGTAAAGGCCATATCTTTCAGCTTGTATGTACGATTAATGCGCCCTTTTGGTATATTGTTGAAAAAACACAGAAGAACATATTTTGTTGAGGAAGTACTGTCCCATTCCTCACCCATTGGCACGTGTTTTGCAAACCCATGATCTGAAGTGTGTTGTATCTCATCTGTAGAGGTGACGAGAACATCTTGTAGAAGACTTGGGATTATGACCACCAGTCATGCCAGCTTTGGGAATACTTCATGTGAGCATGTTATTAGGTCTACACATCTTGATATAATCATTGGTTCTTATAGAAGTCCGCTTCATGTGTAACACTTCAGAGAATTATTAGTTGATGAAGCCCTGAGATGTTGTTCCTGAGACCATTGTTGGTGTTGAGACCATGAATGATCACGCTCCAGAGATCTTTGTCGATGTTGAGATCATGGATGGTGTTCCCTTAGAGATTATTGTTGATGCTGATACCACGGTTGAAGCTGCTACAAAGACCGAAAAGGATAGAACCATGATTATAGACATAATAGTTGCTCCTCCATCTAGTGAGCCTTTTGGTGTGTTAATCATCTCTAAGATGAAGGTGTTCTGGGAGTTCAACATGAATTCTCATGAACAGTATAATTTTACTGTGAACAAGATTCGTCAGTGAGTCGACGATGTTGCGGCAGATTGCATCAGCAGCCTTCATTCTGGGTGTGATCGGTGAAGAGAAGAAGTTCTTCAGTCGTGCAGGAGCTTGTGATGTAGAAAGATCCCGTTGATGAAGTTTAATGGAATCACATCAGGTTGCAATAACTTGTTATGTGGATAACATTTATTGAAATAAAACTGATTTCTCCAGCAAGATCAAGTCCCCAGCGTATGTTGAAGGAAATCGTGCCATCCATGGGTGAATGATATTGCATCTGCTTCAGAAGTCTTGTCATGTAGATAGTGAAGACTCAGCGATCGTAGTTTAGTTGCATTTTGATTGCGCTGGTGGTGAATCAGTATGTCATCATCAAGGTATTTATGCTAAAGCCAGAGGCGTCATTATCGAAGGTGTACTCTTTGATTGGGAGTACAATCTGAAGATTTATTAGATGCTTTAGCGTTGAAGTTTCATATCCTTCGATCTTTGAATGTCTTAGGCTTGATTGTCTTGGCCCCGAGCTTCTGTTGATTCAGCGTCACTTTCGTTGCGGTAGTGGGATTCAACACTTGTGAAGACATCAGAGCTTTCTGATTTTCTGGGACACATGGACACTCCTGCAAGGCTGTGGAGAAACGCCCAAAGTGTTCTTTTCCATGCTTGGACATCATCTCAGTAATGAATGTTTCAATGCTCAATTCAGAGAAATGTCAGATTCAACCATTTGGTAAAATACTAATCCGGTGAAGCAACCATTCATAACATCTTGCAGAGTTGCTAGCAGAATTGAGTCCTCGTGCTAGGATAGCATGTGAGGAAATAAATGACATAAACATGAAATGAATGAGACTTGCCTGAGTGTGGAACCTCTTGACGAATATCTATGCATCTTTTGCAGGTTCTTATTTCAATCTCGTCGAAGTTTGAAATTCCTCAAAGTACTCTGATGATGGAATTTCCATCAAACCTTTTGGATCAGAACTTTCTTCGTTGGAGAGATGTGTAACCAAAGATGCTTCGTAAGTATCCATCTTTTCAATGTGGACCTACGCTCGTCTGAAGGACATGTCATATCCTGGATCTTCCTGATTATGCGAAACTTGGTTTCTATCCAGGTTGTTCTTATGTTCACTTTGAGAGTGATGCATGCATGAGTATTTCCGAACGCTCCTTCGAGGTCTTTGATTGAGATGGAGAATGAGTATCTTCTTGTCGAGCGATGCATGTAGATCCGATGGTTTTCACTGGAATGTAATTGATGGTGGTGTCAGATCAACGTTCTTCCAAATTAGTTTCTTCTGAGATTGACTGCGGTAAGCAGTCCCCAGACGTACATCTCTTGATCTGTGGCTGGAGGCTCAAGAAGTATTTTCGGGATGGACTTCTTGACACAAACAGAACTGGATCACTATGCTCGTCGGGAAATTCAGCTGACACGTATCTATCTATCTGGTCAACTGTACGTATTTTCTGCGATTTTTCAAGATATATAAGTAAGTGCATATAAGGCAATCCACGTTTCTGAAACTCAATGGTATACACGTACCCAACCACATCCCCAAACACCTTCTTTTCAACTATCTCATCCATAAACGCCTTTCTTTTCATTTCAAATACTCGCGCAACTAAATATGGACGGTCAGATGCAGTCTGATGAGGATAAAGTGCTTCTTGTATTTCTGTCCAGTTTGGATTCGCGGTCATCGTAAGAAATATATCCGGATGATGATTATAGCGTGTTATTGCCATGGAGTCCTGATAGATCTCATGCATCTGTTTTGGTCCTCCGACATGCGTAGACGGCAAAACACATGATGTACCCCCCTGATTCGGCGATATCCCATCCTCCTTCATCTTGATTATGGATTTGTAATTATCGGCACGCAGCTTATCCTGATTAAACCTTATCTATCCTAAACGTTTCTGTTCGGTAGAAGCCCAGGCATCCACCACGAATTCTTGGAAGAGTTTACACCCCTTAGGATAGTGGAGTATTCCAGCACTCGAGGAAATAAATAATAACTATAAAAATCCATTAGAGAGAGACTTTTATCTCCAAAATCTGTAATGCTTTCCTCCTATAGGGTTAATTCACATCTCCAACCCATCTCACCATAAGGGAAGAACAGTACATAATGCATCGGGAGATAAAGAGAATGGCATTCAGTTATTCTAGTCCAACTGTACCCCTGTTTCAAGTGTAATATAATATCGCGAGTTTTCTGAATGTCATTCTCTTTTTCAGGTACGATAACCTATACTTCCTCCATAACCGGAGCGTTGTATCTTCGCTTGTCGGATTCGGAATTAAAATGCAAAAATACCTCCACGTTTTTACCGGGTTCATCTGGTATGCTCTCTAGTATTTCTTTCGCTTGAATGTACTTGGGGTAGAGTGTATGGTTGGATCTTAATGTATCCTGTATAATTCTCAGCACTGCACGTTCTAAGTTGATATTGTTCTGTTCTAGTATATCCAACGCTTTGCTCGAATCATATAAGAATATTTGTGCATAACTTGCCTCATTTTCCTTCGTAAGCACCAAATAACTGCTATAATGCCGCAGCTCTCCATGTATTGAAAAAATTTCAGGACCACCTCCCTTTTTAGCTCTATTGTCATACTCGCACCCAAGACTCGTAAAGGCGTTTGCAGAATTGTATCTCCTTAAATTTTTCCTAAACAACTTCGAACGACTGTCATCGCCTTCGAATAATTCCCTTATAGGTTGAGGAGGCTCACGAAGATCCGGCAATCTAACTTTTCCGTTACGGCAGCATCTAGTAAAAACAGGATTTATCAAAGAGGAACCTCTCTTTCGCTCATCGATCCAGTGCAAAGCCCCGCAGCACTAGCACTAAATATTCATCTTCCCAAGATAATGTCGGCCGAACTCATCTAACCCTTTACGTGTTTTTGTAGTTTTTCTAATAGATGCAGATAACTCCGGAGTCTCATTCAGAAGTTCATCATCATCTGATGCATAGTAGTCGCTGTAATCGTCAGAAGATGCTTCCGGAGGCGGAATAGACCTATTCATAAGAATAGCTCCATCAAAAACAGTTACCGTGTTCAAAGTTTCAAAATTTATTTCAGAATATAAGATCGATTTAAGAATTAGTATAATTACATATCATCGTTGTTCTCATGAGAGTTTTTTCTTGAATCCACGTGCATATTCACAACTTCATCTTCCATACCCACCTGCAATAAGAAATAAATCATTGAAACCAATAAGTACGATTTAAATTGCACACACAAAAATTAAAATAAGCTAATTCAGAACATTGCAATAATGTAATTCATTCACCTGATCACTACACGCAGCATCACTACCCATATACCGTACACGATATGTCGCTTCCTCACCCTTATATTGACCACCGAATGGATCCTCCACAGCTTTTCTCATCCTAGTATGCTTCTTATTAAGCTGTTACAACAATAATTCACAATAATGAAAGCTATGTATATATATTGTAATAAAACAACAATAATTCACAATATTTTAAACATCTATTCAGTATTGTGATAGGAAATAACAGCGTGCGAGAACATATTCTAATTGACATAGGAGAGGACATGGTGTTTGTGAAACTTATATAAGTATCATAAAAAAATGTTTCTGTTGTGAGCATGCTTTAATATTATGTTGCAGGGCTTTGGAATGAAAAAAACATCAGAATTATCTTGAAATGGAATACTCCCAGCAACGCCTAACTGAACCTTTAGCCAAGAAATCTGAGCATCATTTAATGGTTTGATTTCTCAGAAAAATAATGGATTTCTAAGCACAGTCTTTATATGCTTCTAACATTGACATGGCTATACAGTTAGAAAACAAACAAATCATAAAAAAGAGAAATAAGTTATTTGCAAAGTATATCAATTCTGAGAAAATTCTGTCAAATCTTACCATTTGACCCTGTTTCGTTGTATTTCCATGTTGTTTCCCAATCACAACTCGTTCCTTAATTTTTCCACGTCTCAAAAGTATATTATACTTGTCCTCCTCGGTTAGAGAAGCATACTGCAATTTATTTATTTTCAAAAAAATAATCAAATAGAATGATTGATGTAAAAAAAAAAGAAGTAACTATTAAAGACTCACCAGTGTTTCTGGTTGCACACGCACGCGTGTCTTGGAAACCAAATTCAGTTTTCGGACTGTGTCAGCATCAGCCATTCTCCTCGTATCTACTGCCTGTTTTTCGTTCTCTGCTAACTCCTTCTCTCTCCTTTTTTTTGGGCTGCACTTCGTACCTGAATATTGATTTTGAAAAAATACACAATGAATAACGTGTGTGCACAACACATTTTACACTTGAATCAACACATATAAGATTCTTACTGATAAGTGCCTAAATTATATCATTTGAGTGTCAATTTCATACGTTATTCTTTGATTATTTCTCTTGTATTTTTGTATAATACGCTTTGTTTTGCATTTTGTAGGTATTGTGGAGTCATTGAATCAAAATAGGGAGAAATGGTGTAAAAGTGGCTAAATGGTTATTTCAAAGGCAAGCGATAATGGGAGCCCATCAGACGATAAGGGGCAACCAGCTGACCAATTGCTAAAGACAGTCAGTCGTTCGTTAGGGGTACCCCATCCATAATTGTTTAACGTGGCGACCTGATTTGCACCAAGGGTTAACTGCCGACAAAGTTTGGCTGAGTTCGTGGTTCTAATGGGTCGGGTAGCTGAGTACTAAGAAATCAGGGAAAAACAATGAGTTCTACCATCGGTCTTGGCAGTGAATGGAAGAGGCTATGACATGGATTATTAGCCGAGATAAGGCAGGGATTTTGAATCTGAGAAGGAAAGAAAGATTGGGTAGTCAATTTTGGAGAGTTTGGTTTAAGTTTGAATTCGTTTTTCTGCCACGAAAAGTCATTGAAAAGTTGTCCCTGCCAGTAATGTTTGAAGAGATTCATATGTGCATTTCTGCCGAGTTTAGAAATGTGGGTTGTGTGTGATTGAACTGTTGAATTGCAGGGAAGTTGTTGTGGGACGGTTTTAGAATAAAAAACAGTTAACCTTTGAAGCACCAGTAAACAACACATGAGATGTTTATAGAAATGCCCGAATGAGTAATTTCTCACTGCAATTTCAGTCACGACCAGTTATACCCTATTTAGGTACAGCTGCTACCCATAGTTCCTCTGACTACTTATCAAGGGTCGAGAGAATAGTTCGCATCCAATAACAAGGCAGAGAAGTGGCTGAGTTACAGGTTAGTCTTGGCTAGCGTTTGTAAGGGTTTATGAATGTGTTTTAAAGCCAAGAAAGAAGAGACTGAAAATGAAGTTGCTGAATGATTATGAGATTGTAAAGAATTCAGTTCAAGGTGATGTTGTAAGCAGGTTTATATGAAGTTAAGTGAATCAGTGAAGAAGCTTACAGTTCTGTCCAAGTATTGTGCAGCCGCTAGCCATGGTTCTTTGGTGTTCACGAGAGCTGTCCGGCAAAGGCTAGAGCTTATTTTAAAAGTCAAGATAAACACGGAACATTGGGTACCAGGGGTTTAATGGATTTGGTCTCAAGCCATTGAATTAATCTTGAGCCGACAAGTCAGGGAAGAAGTATTTTCTCATGACAGAGTTTTGCGCTGGAAATCAATAAGGAAAGAGTGCTTTGCCGATAAGATAGCTCAGTGTGCAGGATTTTGGCCGTCAGTTTAGTGATGAATGGATGAGATTCGTGGAAGTTTAGATTTCATGTGGGTTTAGAATTATGGTAGCTATCAGATTCGAAATTGCAGGACAAGATTTGAGCTATAAAGAAGACCTAAAAGCTACAGAGAGACATCATCTCATACCCCCCTGACTACTGCCGATCACAGCCAAAGAGAGGAGCTTTTTCTCCTGTAGTTTTACCTACAGCTGCAGTCTGCCAACAGACCTGTCAAGCACCGAGCCAGCAGCGTCGCCACCATCTCATCACTCCATTGTTACCAGGCCACAGTTCCCATACCATCAATCCATATCTACACTCCACTTGCTTCTGTTTGGTTTTGTATTTATGTTTTCTTAATTGCATCTCTGTTTGCTATGAACTCCAATATCTAATTGTATTTGGTTAGGGACGACTTCAACGTCCAAACTTGAACTCCAATTGATATTTAAAGTGTCCGTTTTCTTGCAATTTATTTTGTTATTGCTTATTCTCTACCGTGATAATATTGCTTATGTGAGTTATTTATGAATCATTTAAGTTGCAAATTAAATTGGTTTATGGATGATTCGATTGCTAATTCAAGAACTCTTCGACCCGTAATTGTCTAGATGTTCCGAATACAAGTAGTAATATGTGGTTATTGACGATGGGATTTTGTTAAATAATCGTATGTATTGAATGACACTAGTAGATGAATCAAGCTTATGTGTTTATCACTAGGAATAGCCTATCTCACGGATCTTATTGCACTTGTTTGAGTCACACCTAGTAAGCGTACCTCTAGGAAACTTGGCAAGTAGAATCCGGTAGTCGAGCGCTTCTGTGTCCGGTGAATTAGGAGATATTGCGGGATATTTGAGCGTACTAAATATTCTAGGGTTATTAGTAATGGGTACTTTGCAGAAATTAGCTATATCAATAAGATTCATGTTTTGTGACTTAGAAGAAGTCCTTGATCATTCTCATCCTCATTTGCATTTCTTATTCAGAAATTGAATTGACAACTTAGACTCAACTCTCCCTGTGGATACGAACTCGACTTGCCTCACTACTTCTTTATATATTTGTGTAGCATAAGAGAATTATTATTGATAGGTTGACATCCTCGTCAAAATTTGCGCCGTTGCCGGGGAGTGGTCGCTAGTTTGAGTTGTTATTTAGTTTTCTGTTTTTGCATTTATTTTCATTCTTTGCATTTTCTAATTTATCTTTTTAGAATTTTATTTTCAGGTACCATAAATCGTTCATTTTGCGTGTGCACAATTGGAACAAGAGGTAAGTCTCTAAACTAGTGCAAGATGAATCCTTTTGAGAACAATATATATGGTTCAAGAGACCAAGCATACTATGGTGATAATTATGATTTTCAATCTCACTCTTACAATAACTTCCAACCATATGCCGAATATAATCAAAACTAATCTTTTGGCTATGCTGACTATTCGACAAGACCTTGTGATTATTCTCATACATCGCAACAACCTTTTGGTGGTTATGTAAGTGGACAATCACAAGGATGGGGGGATAGTTATACTTATCATATGTGGCAATCTAGTTTCTTGCAGAGGCCTAATGAATTCATGGATTTGCGACCTGCATGGAACCAGATTAACTCAACTCCCAACGTGCCGAGTTTCGTACCAAGTGAAGCATATGATAGTGTATATAGACCCGCTCCGGATCGTATTTATGAT
Source organism: Papaver bracteatum (assembly GCA_023529315.1). Classification (NCBI taxonomy): domain Eukaryota; kingdom Viridiplantae; phylum Streptophyta; class Magnoliopsida; order Ranunculales; family Papaveraceae; genus Papaver; species Papaver bracteatum. The sequence continues at coordinate 2,972,012 of JAJJWX010002993.1, read as the reverse complement.
TCTTCACCCATTCAAAGGGAAGAGACGTGGTCTAGAGAACCTATTGTGAATAGTAGCGGAAAACGTGTTAACTTAAAGAAACTCTCTAAACTATTTGAGCAATTGGAAGAAGATGGAGCAATGGAAGAAACTCTTCAAGTAATTACTAGGGCCGTACATGATGAGGTTAACCGCCGTATTGATAATGGAGAAGAGCCCCAAGAAGAAGATTCCGAGGATGATGAACCCTTGGAAAATATTGATAATGATAGTGCTACTAGTTTAACTCATGATTTTAATGATTATTCTCCTATTCAAAAGGAAGAAGTTGAGTCTAGAAACACTACCATTATTGATGGTAAGACTTATGTTGTGTATGAGAGCGATGATGATTATGACTTCTTTGTGCACCGTACCCCAAATTCAGAGATCGCCGATACTTTGAATGAGAAGTCAACTTGTGAAGAACGTGAGGATTACGATAATTTGCTTTTGGAAGATCCTGATTTCTTTACCGATGAGGAGGACTTGGTTATAGAATAAACCAATGAATGTCTTGCCAAGAGTTCGAGTGAGAATGATGATACTTGTGATGTGAGAATGGAAGTGTCCAGCAGTACCAAGGATCCCGAAATACAAGAGGTTTTGCAAGGTTTTTCTAACCCTTTATGTGAATCTCTATCTAACGATGATCCTCCCAAAATAGTAGTAGTTTTTCAAAGAGTTGTTAATCCATCTTTTAGGAAAATACCTCATTTGGGGATGGAATTATGTGCTTCTAAAGTTTTATCCGAATTTCTTGCATCTAATTATCCACCATATGTGTTTGAGTCTAACACCATGCAGGTTTTCCAAAAGGAATCAATAGAAGTGCCTTCTACTTACGTTTTGTATGCACTTCCGAGTGTAGAAAGGACTAAGTTTGGGGGTGACTCTCATGGGATGATAATTTCACTTCTCTCACAATTTGCTAACATTCTTGTGAATCTTTTGCAATATATGCAGATTGTGTTGTGGGTGGATCCTCAAATTTTCAGATTGTTGATATATGGGGAGTCTATTTGGAATGTTTCTCGTATGCGTCAATCAGGTGCACAATTCCAATTCTTACTTCCTTATCTTTTTCAAGTATTCCTCTTATTCTTTTTGCAATGCTTTGAAACATTGAGGACACTGTTTGATTTAAGTGTGGGGGTAGGGTATAATATGAACAAAAAAAATTGACGTGTACAAAACTCTAACTTTTAGAGATTTGTGAAAAATTTAGAATAAACACTAGCCTTTCTAAGTAAATGGAATTTTTTCTTGGCGATGAGGTATATATTTCAGCTGAGTCGGGATTAAATTCCAACTAAATAGCTAGTTTAGTGTTTATCCTCTATTGTTCAGAAAGAGCTATGAGTTGGAGTATCATTTTATGTAATTTGTATATAATTTTTAGAGTTTGATGCCTTTAGTAAATAAAAAAAACGAAAAATAGAAAAACAAAAAATTGCATGATAAACTCCGAAATCTAGAAACTTGTGTCTTTAGGATGACACTACCATAAGTGAATGGAACCATCTTGGTTATAAAAGTTGAGGAACCTATTAACTAAAAGGACGAACATAGCTCAGGAATTACAAATAATTTGTCACCATATCTCGGAATATCACCATATCACATTCTATTTTTTTTTTTCCATATTTATCTATTGTTTTCTAAGTGATGTGGTGGGTCACTAACATCGAATTTTTATTACTGCTAGGATGAAATAGAATGATTGAGTTACTACAAAAAAAAAAAATTATTACTGCTAGGATGAAATAGAATGATTGAGTTACTACAAAAAAAAAAAAAAAGACCGACCAATTAGACCAAACGGAATAATTAGACACTTGGATAGCAATATGTGTGAAACATTGTCCCTGTATCCGTCGCCTAAACAAGCGTGGAATGCAGGATCCAAGGCAACTATCATATACTTGCTGACAAGAATCATGCGCTTGGGTCCAAAAGATCCAATCATGTTGTCTTTAAAAAAAAAAAAAAAAAAGTGAAAAAGAAAAAGGAAAAAAAAAAATTATTATTGTGTTGAATAAAGTCGACTCCTGGTTCCCTTGTATATGTCAGTTGAGTTGATGTAGAATTAAGATTGTTGATCGCTGGTTCCCTTGTATATGACAGTGTATTGACACTAGATTCAGACCAGTAGCTCAATCCAATAGGTCATAGGTTCATCTTGGCAGTGACCTTCAGACAGATATCGGAAACACCGATCACTTGTTAATATTTTCCAACATCTACCTCTTATCCATCTTCTTAATCTTTCCATTGTGATTGTGTTTTGTTAGTTTCCGAGTATTGTGGTTTGTTCGACTATCTAATTAGAGCTTTATTATATATGAATTGGATTTGAATCAAGGTACCTCCTCCTGTAATCATCTTGGATTCGTTCATAGACTTTTCACAGGAAGCTAGAAATTGGAGTAAAAGGTTTTGTAGGTATATCTCTAGTAAACCTTCACGAGACTATAACTCGTCCACTAGGGACACCTAGGGGTTCAAAGGCTTGTTATTTATTCTAAAAGTAACCGTAATCTCGACGAGAAGGAGTTGTTGTATTTTTGTTTTGTTTTGTTTGCTCTAGGACTAGCAAAGATAAAGTGTGGGGGAATTTGATAAGTGCCTAAATTATATCATTTGAGTGTCAATTTCATACGTTATTCTTTGATTATTTCTCTTGTATTTTTGTATAATACGCTTTGTTTTGCATTTTGTAGGTATTGTGGAGTCATTGGATCAAAAGAGGGAGAAATGGTGTAAAAGTGGCTAAATGGTTATTTCAAAGGCAAGCGATACTGGGAGCCCAGCAGACGATAAGGGGCAACCAGCTGACCAATTGCTAAAGACAGTCAGTCGTTCGTTAGGGGTACCCCATCCATAATTGTTTAACGTGGCGACCTGCTTTGCACCAAGGGTTAATTGCCGACAAAGTTTGGATGAGTTCGTGGGTCTAATGGGTCTGGTAGCTGAGTACTAAGAAATCAGGGAAAAACAATGAGTTCTGCCATCGGTCTTGGCAGTGAATGGAAGAGGCTATGACATGGATTATTAACCGAGACAAGGCAGGAATTTCGAATCTGAGAAGGAAAGAAAGATTGGGTAGTCAATTTTGGAGAGTTTGGTTTAAGTTTGAATTTGTTTTTCTGCCACGAAAAGTCATTGAAAAGTTGTCCCTGCCAGTAATGTTTGAAGAGATTCATATGTGCAGTTCTGCCGAGTTTAGAAATGTGGGCTATGTGTGATTGAACTGTTGAATTGCAGGGAAGGAGTTGTGGGATGGTTTTAGAATCAAAAACAGTTCACCTTTGAAGCACTAGTAAACAACACATGAGATGTTGGTAGAAATGCCCGAATGAGTAATTTCTCACTGCAATTTCAGTCACGACCAGTTATACCCTATTTCGGAACAGCTTCTACCCATAGTTCCCCTGACTACTTATCAAGGGTCGAGAGAATAGTTCGCATCCAATAACAAGGCAGAGAAGTGGCTGAGTTACAGGTTAGTCTTGGCTCGCGTTTGTAAGGGTTTATGAATGTTTTTTAAAGCCAAGAAAGAAGAGACTGAAACTGAAGTTGCTGAACGATTGTGGGCTTGTAAAGAATTCAGTTCAAGGTGTTGTTGTAAGCAGGTTTAGATGAAGTTAAGTGAATCAGTGAAGAAGCTTACAGTTCTGTCCAAGTATTGTGCAGCCGCTAGCCATGGTTCTTTGGTGTTCACGAGAGCTGTCCGGCAAAGGCTAGAGCTTATTTTAGAAGTCAAGATAAACACGGAACATTGGGTACCAGGGGTTTAATGGATTTGGTCTCAAGCCATTGAATTAATCTTGAGCCGACAAGTCAGGGAAGAAGTAGTTTCTCATGACAGAGTTTTGCGCTGGAAATCAATAAGGAAAGAGTGCTTTGCCGATAAGATAGCTCAGTGTGCAGGATTTTGGCCGTCAGTTTAGTGATGAATGGATGAGATTCGTAGAAGTTTAGATTTCATGTGGGTTTAGAATTATGGTAGCTATCAGATTCGAAATTGCAGGAAAATATTTGAGCTATAAAGAAGACCTAAAAGCTACAGAGAGACATCATCTCATACCCCCCTGACTACTGCTGATCACATCCAAAGAGAGGAGCTTTTTCTCCTCTCCAAACCCTTTCATCCACCATCCTTGCATCCATAGTTCACCTCATCTACATCCCACTTTCATCTCCATCACCATCTGCATAGTCACTCCATTCATACCACCTGCACCCTACGATCTCTTATCCACTGCATTCATCCATCATATCTCCACCAGCATAAGCATCTCTTGCATCCACATCATACATCCATCTCCATTGCATCCAGTTCATATGCACACCCCTGCATCTGTCCATCATTCCCAGTTTGCATACCACCAGCACCACACCCCTGCATCTGTCCATCTCCATTCCATCATGTGTTACCACCCTCACCTGCACTTGCATACTTCCACCAGCATATCACCGCAATACAACAGCACCTGTAGTTTTACCTGCAGCTGCAGTCTGCCAACAGACCTGTCAAGCACCGAGCCAGCAGCGTCGCCACCATCTCATCACTCCATTGTTACCAGGCCACAGTTCCCATACCATCAATCCATATCTACACTCCACTTGCTTCTGTTTGGTTTTGTATTTATGTTTTCTTAATTGCATCTCTGTTTTCTATGAACTCCAATATCTAATTGTATTTGGTTAGGGACGACTTCAACGTCCAAACTTGAACTCCAATTGATATTTAAAGTGTCTGTTTTCTTGCAATTTATTTTGTTATTGCTTATTCTCTACCGTGCTAATATTGCTTATGTGAGTTATTTATGAATCATTTAAGTTGCAAATTAAATTGGTTTATGGATGATTCGATTGCTAATTCAAGAACTCTTCGACCCGTAATTGTCTAGATGTTCCGAATACAAGTAGTAATATGTGGTTATTGACGATGGGATTTTGTTAAATAATCGTATGTATTGAATGACACTAGTAGATGAATCAAGCTTATGTGTTTATCACTAGGAATAGCCTATCTCACGGATCTTATTGCACTTGTTTGAGTCACACCTAGTAAGCGTACCTCTAGGAAACTTGGCAAGTAGAATCCGGTAGTCGAGCGCTTCCGTGTCCGGTGAATTAGGAGATATTGCGGGATATTTGAGCGTACTAAATATTCTAGGGTTATTAGTAATGGGTACTTTGCAGAAATTAGCTATATCAATAAGATTCATGTTTTGTGACTTAGAAGAAGTCCTTGATCATTCTCATCCTCATTTGCATTTCTTATTCAGAAATTGAATTGACAACTTAGACTCAACTCTCCCTGTGGATACGAACTCGACTTGCCTCACTACTTCTTTATAGATTTTTGTAGCATAAGAGAATTATTATTGATAGGTTGACAGCCTCGTCACTTACCGAAGATACTTGTTTAGTGCTTTTAACTTTCTGCACTTGTTCCTTCTTGGATGCTCGGTCGGCCTTTCTTTTTTCATTATAAGCCTTATACTTCCTAGCCTAAATATCAGCAAAAGAAATAAATTTAAAGCCTAAATTAAATACCCAAGCCTACACAAACAAAAATATTAATCCATACCTTTGATCCACCGAGTATGTATTGTGCGCAAGTTTGTTGATTTAAAAGCTGGAAAACGTTAAAAAAAATATATGAACTTAAGAATATACGCATACTCATAAAATCCTGACACAATAAGCAAGCACAAAATCTGGAACTACATTTACAGATTCACCTATCACCTGAATTTGTCTCTGCTTCTCCTCCAGTACACGTTGTCTATATTATTTATCATCAGGTACATTACTATCGCTCTGTGTTTGCTGATTCATTAACTATTCTCCACCCTGAGCTTCCCCTCCCAAATTAACTTGTCCCCCACAGACAGCCGATGACTGGAATATAAAAATAGAATATAGCACAACCATTGCTCACAATTTAATCATTTACCATTTTTTTTAAGGTACTATAAATATCCGTAAATAAATAATGTACGAACCTGAGCATGTAATGGACTATTGTTATTTTCACCCCCCCCCCCTGTTGTTCAGTTGCTTGCCCAGACTCTTCACTGTGAATATTTAATAATTGTTTACGACTTTTTTCACGCCGTTGTTCATTCTCGTTGTAACGACGGCGGCATTGACCCTCCACTCTACGAAGCTGAAAACACAAACGTAAATTTTAAACTTTCTACGCACGAAAGAATATTATTTCCAGACTAAACTTTTAATCAGCTGATATCAGGAGAAGCAGTCCTAATACATTAGATTAACTCTAGATTCAAGCTCCCTGTACTACGATCTAATTACGCTAAATTTAATAAGAGTATCATGAAAACCACATTATCCTATAAACCATGATGAGATGATGAATTGTACATCTGCATAACCAACTTGAAAATCATAAAAGATCATCTTGGGTAGTTCCAAAAATCAGTGAACACATTATAAGAAATAATGTCACGAAACTGTTTGCGTGTCTTTATGGATAAAGCTTTTGGTATATATTCTAATTACTTATACTAATATTTTGACATTTTTTTTTCCGTCAAATACATTCTTTTTTTGGTTGCTCTATTAACACAACTTTGTCAGGATTTAAACCTAATGAGAAGACAAAAACCATGTGGAAAGCAAGGAGTTAGAAGCCAAGAGAGCTTCTAGCGTTTCCAGCAAGACCATAACTTTTCTAAAATTTTGACAAATCATGTCAGTGGGCTATTCTGCTCACAATAATAACTTTTCTATGGGATAAATCCTAATTTTAATTTTAATTATACTTTTAAACACAAATCATGCATCCGTCTGTAGTAATAATGAAACATCACCTTTTTCCTTTCTTCTATGAACTGATCTTGAGGCCGTTCACTCAACTGTAAAAACAAAAAAACGTATTAAAAATAATCGAACACATTAATGTATATATCTTTTTCTATAATAATACTGGTCCTCACCTGCTGCCGTGCTAACTGTTCTTTCAGAACACGCTCATTGTATTCATGTTGTTCTCTTTCCCGCCTAATATCCTCCTCCGCTTTAGCCTGCAGTGAGCAATTTAAAAACAATTAACAGTAGTCTCAGTACAAATCAAATCTCCCTTGAATATTAAAGGAAAGTATTATTTTCTATATATATTTATAAAGTACCTGTCTCGCAATTTCAAGTTGTCGTTCAAACCTCAACCTTTTTTCATTCTCCACATGCTCCTGTTTTTCCCTATCACTCTGCCTTATCTTCTCTCACCTTAACCTTGCCGCAACAGTCCTAGCCTGCAATATGCATAAGATGTAAACCATATAAATTTATTGTTATGATTACAAACAAAGTAAATAATCATATTTGAGAACATACATTAATGGCTTGTTGTCCATTATCGCCAGCTTGTGATGATATTGTCTTTTGCCTCTTTGAAGAACTTATACACAAATATAATCATTGAGTGTACTGATCATTAAAAACATTATAGAATTGAATTCTATATAATCAAAAATCTAACCTCATGGTGTTTCAAATAATGTATGTAAACATTTACTGATCCAGATACTTCGAATTGATCTTCCTTCCCACAGAATGTTTGTCTGTCTACACTTTCGAAGATGTATATATATATATATATAAGAAGTTATATGGGTAAACTGTTAGGATTAGGAAAGCCAATTAAACTTGGAAATACAGAGTTTTAATCTTTTTTGATCTCCTGATAAGGAAATCTTGTTACATAACAAAAGCCTTCAACTAAGCCATCTATGGGAGTTGAACCCACAACAAACATGGGTGAAAGCCATGTGCTCTGCCATTTGAGCTAAGACAACAATCATGTTTTCGTAAACAAACTTTAGCCTGTTTTCTCAAAAGATTGAATTAAACGCTTGAGATAAACCCAACCTAAAGAATGAAACCAAAAAAACTTACCCCATTGCCAATGAGAATGACGGGAATAGGTTCATACCACAAATCTAACCCCAAGTTCCAGTAATTTAGAAAACACGAACAAAGTTTGTAGAACTTACATTTTTTTCAAGAAAGAGCAAAGCTGCGGTTTAGCTCCAATGTCAAATAATTCTAAGCAGAACCACAATTATCGTTTTGAGATCAACATTACCGAATCAACACAACTGAATCATTACTTAACCACCAAACACCAATAATTCTAACTCATCTCCATGACAGCAACCCATGAAAACCCAATTTTTATATAAACTTAACCAATTTAATGTCGATTGAAATCGTAAATAAAACCATAAGAGAAAACACCAATTATATGACACAAACATTTTGTTCTAAATCTTCTTAAGTAAAACCCCTCCCAAATCCAAAACGTCTTCCTTAATTTTTGTCAACAGTTCACTATCATCTCAAATCGAAACCCATTCATAATCTTGTAAACCCAGATTCAACAATCATAATCTTTGATATTTTCATCACTCAAGTATTGTTAATTAATTGCAATCTTCATCCCCAACATTAACCCATTATACTGATTCGAATCCAACCCAAGAATCCCGAATTACACCATAGCTACAGAAATCCCCAATTACAGCAAAGCCCCAATCCTCGGTGTATGAGATATGAAACATAGTCCTTGACGGAATTCCCGGTTATTACAATAGATCCTTAGATTTTTTTTTTCAATTCTGATCTTCATCACTCAAGTATTGCTAATTAACTGCAATCTTCAGATTACAACACAGGTCCAGAAATCATGTTTTGACAAAGTCCCCAATTACAGCATAGCTCCAGATTTTCCGTCCTTCATTAAGATGATTCGATTGAAACATCTGAAATTAATCTATCTTCTCATATTCATTCAGTGTAGGAGACGAAGATTCAGTGAAGGAATTATTGTTGTTGAGATTCAGTAAAGGAGACGAGGATAGATCTGAGGTAACGATGTTTTTTTTTTTCGTTATTAAGAAATAAAATCACGGACCCGAATCACTTAAACTTAACCCACGCCCAGAACCACTCCCGATTAAAAGGAAAAAAACAAAATCCGACGGGTACGAATTACTGGCCAAATCCTAAGGCCGTCTTTGTCCAGGACATAACCACCACTTTTTCTTAAGGGGGAGACTAGGTATCACGCCGGCCTGCGGCCGGCGCTCAACCTCTTGTCGATTTTTTTTCAAATCAAATATGGATATTTACTTAAGTTTTGTTTATTGTTCATTTATTAATAAAATAAAGTTTATACTGGTGTACAACTATGTATTTAAATTACATATTTTTTGGTTGGTAACCTAGCGACAAGCTGGGCTCCAACACCTTTTTGGATTGCAATACCTATTCTATGAAAAATAAAACTACCAACTCCACTACTAGCATCATTATTAACTAAACAGTTCTTCAGACGCTTGAAAAAACATAAAGTATCATCTCCCAATTCCCCTAAGGTAGAGAAAGCTAGAACATAGTTGGTCGGTCGATCAGTATATTCTCATGCAATTTTAGTCTGTGGTCATAACAGAACGGTTCCAATATTTAATTGGTCAGTTTCATATTATAGTGTGTTAGTTAGTCAGCTCACAGTAGAGTGTTTAATTAGTTGGATCATTGTAGCCGGAAACCGGGACCTACGTCCCCAGCGGTGGAGAAAAATTTAAAAGAAGATATAGTGCCCAAATATTTAGTTGGTCGTGTCATGTTATATTGTGTTAGTTAATCGGGTCCTAGTAGATTATTTAATTAGTTGGATCATAGTAGCCGGAAAGCCGGGACCTACGGTCCCACTTGTTGAGTAAATTTAAAAACAGATACAGTGCCCAAATATTTAGGTGGTTGTATCATATGATAGTGTCTTAGTTAGTCGAGTCACTATAGAGTGTTTAATTAGTTAAATCATAGCATCAAGAAAGCCGGTGACTACGACCCTGGCGGTGAAGTAAATTTAAAAGCGGATATAGTGCCCAAATATTTAGCGGGTCGTGTCTATTATATTGTGTTCATTAGTCGGCTCACAGCAGCGTGTTTAATTAGTTGGATTGTAGCAGCCGGAAAGCCTGGACCTACGGCCCCGGTGGTAGAGAAAATTTAAAAGCAGATGTTGTATCATATTATATTGTGTTAGTTAGTCGGCTCACAGTAGATTGTTTAATTAGTTAGATCATAATAGACGGAAAGCCGGGACCTACGGCCCCGGCTGTGGAGAAAATTTAAAAGCAGATATAGTGTACAAATATTTAGCTAGTCGTATCATATTATATTGTGTTAGTTAGTCGACTCACAGTAGAATGTTTAATTAGTTGGATCATAGTAGCCGAAAAGCCGGGACCTACGTCCCCGACGGTGGAGAAAATTTAAAAGCATATATAGTGCCCAAATATTTAGTTGGTCGTATCATATTATAGTGTGTTAGTTAGTCGGCTCACAGTAGAGTGTTTAATTAGTCGGATCATAGTATCTGGAAAGCCGGGACCTACTTCCCCGACGGTGGAGAAAATTTTAAAGCGGATATAGTGACCAAATATTTAGCTGGTCATATCATATTATAGTGTGTTAGTTAGTCGGCTCACAGTAGGGTGTTTAATTAGTTGGATCATAGTAGCCTGAATATCGGGACCTACGGCCCCGGCGGTGGACAAAATCTAAAAGTGGATATAGTGCCCAAATATGTAGTTTGTCGTGTCATATTATAGTGTGTTAGTTAGTCGGTATACAGTAGCGTGTTTAATTAGTTGGATCATAGTAGCCGGAATGCCTGGACCTACGGCCCCGGCGGTGGGCAAATTCTAAAAGCAGATACGGTGCCCAAATATTTAGTTTGTCGTATCATATTATAGTGTGTTAGTTAGTCGGGTCACAATATAGTGTTTAGTTAGTTGGATCATAGTAGCCGGAAAGCCGGGACCTACGGCCCCGGCGGTTGAGAAAATTTAAAAGCAGATATAGTGCCCAAATATTTAGTTGGTCGTGTAATATTATATTGTGTTAGTTAGTCGGCTCACAATAGAGTGTTTAATTAGTTGGACCATATTAGTGAATCTGCCAACTACAAAACAGATAAAAAGACATTCGATTAATGATTTGGAACTGCCTTATCGACTTCTTTTGTCTTTGCATGAGAAAGGGACATCAAAAGCGAGTTAGTTAATGCACATAAGTATATAATCTTTTCAGTCTTCCTGGACTTATATTTCTCTCTATACTACTGCTCACATAAGGTACAACCAATTTCTGCTTTTTGTTATTACTGTTGATAATTCATTAATGCATATCACAGTATGCAAACTGCAATTTAGACGAAGTAGTGACCGTATTAGTGAATCTGCCAACTACCGCATTAACATCACCAAAGATTGAGATTTATATTACTTGGTGACCTTCAAATTCCTTCAAAGTAGATGAAGACCAAAGATTAGACACCTGAATAAGAGGGCATCATATATCGACATCACCCACTTGGTCCGACGGCTGCCAACCACCTCTGTCGATGGCACAAACAGGTAAACATAAGTTTCTTTATCGGATTTGTCACAGTCCAGCTAACTAATGATCGCAGCAATCCGAATGCCTTCACCACTGTCATATTAACAAAAAAGAGACTAAGAATATGCCAAAAAAATTCTTTCAAACTGTAAAAGCAAAAACCAAGCTCGACTTGGGGTTCAACAAAGAAACCTGATTGTGTTGCCAACAACATGATTAATATGCTTTTCCAATCATTGCATTATGTCAACAACCCAAATTGTACTACCAAATAATCCAGATCGTAAGTAATAACCCAAGCATTATCAACATATCAATATCTTATGTTCAGATAAAGACATAAGAGAGCCAAAAAAAAAAAGAGAACTGTAAAGTAATAGAGTCAAATAATAAGAGATTCAAAATTAAGCTTACCTTGTTCTTCCTTTCCTCTGCATCGTCTTCGTGATTAAACTCTGCCTCCTAAATCTCTCTTCAACTGAATACCCAGTCTTTTATAATTCTGAAATCGAGATTGGGAAGCCAAAGTAACGAATATTTGGACAAAAAAATATATTCTTTTGTAAAGAAACCTAAAAACAAAATTTAATTTCTTCCGCAACGATTAAATAGAAATTATCCAGAAAACCAAAGATCAATTAAGATTTAATTTAATTGGTAGTAAAGTAGAGAACCCATGAAATTGAAGTCTTCAGATCAAAATTTGAGAGCTTCCTTCGAAGGAGCCAGAGAAAAGTTATTCAACTGAACAATCTTTTCAGTTGCGTATCCAACCTAAAGAAAAGAAATCAACACCAATTCATCCAATGGAAAACGATATTTGTAAACGAACTCAATTCGAATAGCTAAGAAATCAGTTAAAATAACAATACCTTTATCCAACCTAAAAAAAAGAAATCAACACCAATTCATCCGATGGAAAACGATATTCGTAAATGAACTCAAAACCCTTAATCTGAAAAGAATTAAACCCAATTTCAGTCTCTGCTCGTGCTCGCTTCTGGATTGTTGGATTTATCCTCTATGAGATAAGATGATGTAAACTAAATGGACTCTAACTTGTTTAGCACTGTCTAGATACTTGTTCTCAACTCTGAAGTCACTGACTAAAAATAAAACCCTAACTTATAATTCTACAAACCAATTAAAAGAAATATTAGTTTCATACTGGAATCTCCTGAGATCGGTAATTAGGATTAGAATGGTTGTTTATGAGTGAACCCAAATAGATTTGATAAGATTATAACTACAATATAGGGTTTATGTACCTCTTTTCATCGTCTGATTCGACTTCCGACTCTTAAATCACAAAATAAAAAAAACCGACAACATCCTGAAAAGATTAGCAAGCAGCAGAGATGAATCAAAAAAGATAACTTATACAGACCCAAACACTACGCGAGAAAGAAAAATACCAGTAAACTTAAACTCTAAACCATCAAATTCAATGGAATATTACTGTAAACCCATTCAAGAAATATTCATGAATCTAAAACGTTATAAACAAATCCCCAAATTTGACATGTAAGAACCCTAATTTTTTTGTGTAAACCAAAATTGAAATTCAAATATGTATTTAAGCAAATAATCTAATTAATGTGCATCGAATGACTTCATGAACCCATAAGAATTACCTGCAAATTCGTGAAATTATTAGGGATTCTTCATATTTCCTTCAATGACCTGACCTTATGATGATAATTTGATGATGTTGAAATTTTTTTATCAGGGTTTCCATCAGATTTACCTATGACCTTATGATGATAATTTGATGGTGTTGAATTTTTTTTATCAGGGTTTCCATAAGCTCAACCTCTTGTCGATTTTCAAAAAGTTTTTATAACCTCTTATCGTTTTCCATGTTCCGTCGAGGCTCAACTTTTTTAGAGTTTGGTCGGTTGGTCAGTATATTTCCATATAATTTTAGTTGGATCACAGTAGAGTGTTTATTTAGTTGGATCATAATAGTCGGAGGGGTCGGGTCCTACGGCCTCGGCGGTAGAGAAAATCTAAAGGTACATGTAGTGCCCACATTAAAATTAGTGTGTTAGTTTCTCATGTCTATAATAATTGAGAGAATATTTAGTTAGTCGGGTCATAGTAGAACAATAAAAGTATTTTGTTGTTCGTGTCATATTATAATGTGTTAGTTGGTTAGGTCATTGAGCGTGTTTAATTAATTGGATCATAGTAGCCGAAGGGGCCGGGTCCTACGTCCCCGACAGTCGAGAAAATCTAAAGGTACATGTAGTGCCCACATTTTAATTAGTGTGTTAGTTGGTCATGTCTATAATAATCGAGAGCATATTTTGTTAGTCGGGTCATAGTAGAACAATACCAATATTTAGTTAGTCGTGTCATATTATAGTGTGTTAGTTAGTCGGATCATTGTAGCATGTTTAATTAGTTGGATCATAGTACCCGGAGGGGCCGGGTCCTACGGACCCGACGGTCGAGAAAATTTAAAAGCAGATGTAGTTCCCACATTTAAATTATTGTGCCAGTTGGTCCTGTCTATAATAGTCAGGAGCATATTCAGTTAGTCGTGTCATTGCAAAACGGTCCCAATATTTAATTGGTCGTGTCATAATATAGTGTGTCAGTTAGTCGGGTTACTGTAGTGTGTTTAATTAGTTGGATCATAGTAGCCGGAGAGACCGGGTCCTACGGCCCTGGCGGTCGAGAAAATTTAAAGGCGGATGTAGTGCCCACATTTAAATTAGTGTGTTATTTGGTCATGTCTATAATAGTCAAGAGCATATTTAGCTATTCGGGTCATAGCAGAACGGTCCCAATATTTAGTTGGTCGTGTCATATTATAATGTGTCAGTTAGTCAGGACACTATAGCATATTTAATTAGTTCGATCATAATACCCGGAGGGGCCCGGACCGTAGTGCCCACATTTAAATTTAAAGGCAGTCGAGAAAATTTAAAGGCAGATATAGTGTCCACATTTAAATTAGTGTGTTAATTAGTTGGTCGTGTCTATAATAGTCGGGAGCATATTTAGTTAGTTGGTCTTGTCTATAATATTCAGGTGCATATTTAGTTAGTCGGGTCATAGCAGAACGGTCTCAATATTTAGATGGTCGTGTCATATTATAGTGTGTTGGTTATTCGGGACACTATAGCGTGTTTCATTAGTTGGATCATAATAGCCGGAGGGGGCCAGGTCCTACGGCCCCGGCGGTGGAGAAAATTTAAATGAGGTGCGTTAGTTGGTCTTGTCTATAATAGCTAGGAGCATATTTAGTTAGTCGGGTCATAGTAGAACGGTCCCAATATTTAGTTGGTCGTATCATATTATAGTGTGTTAGTTAGTCGGGTCACTGTAGCGTGTTTAATTAGTTGGATCATAGAAGTCGGAGGAGGCCGGGTCATATGGCCCCGGCGGTTGAGAAAATTAAAAGGCAGGTGTAGTGCCCACATTTAAATTAGTGTGTTAGTTGGTCTTGTCTATATTAGTCAGGAGCATATTTAGTTAGCCGGGTCATAATAGAACAGTCTTAATGTTTCGTTGGTCGTGTAATTTTATAGTGTGTTAGTTAGTCAAGTCACTGTAGTGTGTTTAATTAGTTAGATCATAGTAGCCGGAGAGGGCCGGGTCCTACGGCCCCGGCGGTCGAGAAAAATTAAAGGCAAATGTAGTTCCCACATTAAAATTGGTGTGTCAGTTGGTCCTGTCTATAATAGTCGGGAGCATATTTAGTTAGTCGGGTCATAGTAGAACGGTCTCAGTATTTAGTTGGTCGTGTCATATTATAGTGTGTTAGTTAGTCGGACACTGTAGCGTGTTTAATTAGTTGGATCATAGTAACCGGAGGGGCGGGCTCTCACCGCCCGGCGGCCGAGAAAACTTAAAGGCAGATGTAGTTCCAACATTTAAATTGGTGTGTTAGTTGGTCATGTCTATAATAGTCAGGAGCATTTTTAGTTAGTCAGGTCACAGTAGAACGGTGTCAATATTTAGTTGCTCGTGTCATATTATACTGTGTTAGTTAGTCATGTCACAGTAGCGTGTTTAATTAGTTGGATTATAGTAGCCTGACACGGTCCTAATGTTTTAGAGATTATTCAAATTAGCAAGGGCTGGGATCTATCTTAATCTCCATATAAAATTAGTTGTGGTTTGGTTCAAATCTAAATGTTCAGCGTATAAGTTAGCTCCCTATATTTTATTGGTCGGATCAAATTAAAAAAAAAACATTTATATAGTTAACATTTGATATTAATATTAGTCATTTTTAATTATTTATCTGTTGAATCATCCTATTTATATCTATAGATCTTTGTTGGTCGGGTTAAATTATCCGGATCTTAAATTATTTTTGAAATTAATCTTTGGTATTGAGATTAGTCGTTTTTAGGTATTTATCTGTTGGATTGCTTTATTGCAGATTATGGATCAATACCTTGCTTGTAGATTATGGATCAAATCAATGACCACAGATAGGTGTTAGTGAATGTTTCTACAGTTGGAAACAAAATTATTAGTTGCAGCAACAGAATGATGATGTTAATATGTTATCTCCTTCTCCTACTTAAAATCACAATAATAACTGGGGAGGTGTTTGGCCATGGATTAAAATTTCTAGAGTCAAATATAGTCCCCACTTTAAAATTGGCCGTGATAAGGTTGAAATTTAGAGGGTTTCTATACGTATACCTTCCTCTTCTATTTTTTTCCATCATCTTTCTGATCCTTCCCTCCTCCAAGAGCACAAAGCAAAAACACTGAAAAAAGTCAACAAACTAAAATATTGCAAAACACCTTCTTCAAGGACCCTTGGTACTGCATTTTACGAACTCCAGCACCAGCAATACCTTCCTGATAAGAATCCTATTAGAAGACTTCTAGTTGAAGAATCTGTTGGTGCTTACATCCAAGTTCCAAGCGTTGAGAAATGCTACTCCTTCCTCTAAGGTTCCTAGGTTATAGCTAATTAGTTAAGTTGATACCAATATACGATATAGTTTGTCAACAATTTGGCCCCTAGTAAAAATGCTGCAGTAGATGATTAAACAACCCCTGCAAAACTTGGCATGAAGATGTTATTGACTTGTAGAAGGAAGTGATCATTAGTTAATCCATCAAACATTAACGCCATCTGTAGGAGTCGAACCGACAACAACATGGTTGAGAACCATGTGCTCTTCCATTTGAGCTAAGACGGCAGATACCGTTTACAATTTAAGTGGAATTTAATATGAATAATATAAAGTAGATTGAGCATCTAGTCGTAAACATTTACTATCTTTAGATCCTAGTTTAGACTTGATGATGGCCATTTGTACACCCACCTAATAGCAAATGAATAAATATTACAAATATAATAAGACTGAAACACACCTGTTGCCCCAACTAATTTCCAAGATAGCTACTGGTAGTTCTCATCTCTTTTCAGTCGCATGATACTACTGGAAATCTTAAATAGTGCCTTTTTTTTTTATTAATATCATTCATAACAATGATAATAGAATTTCCTCATGAAATTCCATCAATATTACCTTTGACTCACTTCCCAGCACTCGAAAAGAGTATCGACATTATCCAAGTTTGTAAGAGCTTCTCCTCAAACATCGGTGGCTGGAAAACTTTCTTGATCCATGATTCGCTGCAATGAGAAATAGTTCAATTCATATAATAATCAGCGTGGTAGTGTTAAAAGTACCTCTTGAATTCATTTTAAGTTCACAACCCCTACAAAATCCAAATAATGAAGAAAGAAATCATAAATAATCCAATTAAGACTGAAGCTCAGATATATATATATATAATTAACCATTGAACAGCCAAATGCAGATCAGGAGAATGAAAGTGATAGAAGTCAAATTATCATTCTATTAGGAGCCACTTCGTAAAATGGACACATCAACTTAATCACCCAAAATTAGTTTCACAAAATATCCTTATAACGCCACAAAAATTGTCATTTCAAGCTTAACAACTTTGGAACCTATAATGCCTCAAAACAGTTACTAACATCAATGAAGTAAACTTAACAGAAACAAAATATGAAACTTAACGATTCAGAATGAACTTGGAATGAGCTTCAAGTCGCAAGACCCTGAAATCTAAATATTCTACACCAAGTTATACCTCCAGTGGTTACCAAATAAAGACAACGAAAGAAGTCTTAAGCCTACAGAAGAAACAATTCAAAGCAAAAGCCACAATAATTCAGAAAATACCATAATTAATAAAGGAGACAACGTACAAATAGTTGATTAACAAAGGAAGCACAGTAAAAATAGTTGGATAATATATGCTGCACCATACTAAACTTGTTTTAGCTTTCCTAAATTCATCCCAACTCAATTTTATTTTTTGACTGCCTTAAATAATACACCTAAGTGAACCTGGATTTGGATTTGAATTGTTGTTAGAACTCCGTTGTTACCACTCTGCAATAAGTATATAAGTAGAGCAAGGAGGAATATGTACTAACATACATCAGGGAAATAGCATTGAGGACAGTCTCAATGTATTAGAAGTTATGCAATTCGTACATAACTGAATGAATAAAGGAATTGAATGCTAATCTTTTAATGATTAAAATTAAAATCTTACCTTTGATGTCTCTTTTAATATACGTTATGTTCCGATGGTGATAAATCTGAAGAACGTCTGCAACACATGAGATGACTTTTTTTCTTCAAGATGTTTTAATTCAAAAGCCACTGTAATTGTCAGAAAAAGCAAGAATTTTGATTACCTGATGGTTTAACGATCACCAGAACCTTAATGTGGATTTCATGTACATAAATTTTTCTCCCAAAAATCGCCAGAACCTTGTTAACCATGCTCGTTTGGAGGAATAGATGCTTCCCACGACCACGCAACTTCTGACTTTATCTGTTGGCGAGACCTTGAATGCTCACAGATCTGAGTGTCACTTATCCCCTATTACAGCCATCCCAAATTAATATGTGGATCAAGTCCAGAGTTATCCAACTGCCATTTTCCATATGTGGATTAAGTCCAGAGTTATCCAACTACCATTTTCCATCGGAGATAAATTAACAGACCTTGTTTCTGTGGCTGTCTAATTAAGAAAATCAGCCAGAGATGATCCCAGCGCCTCACACCAAATTATCCAGCCATAATTCCACCTTACCACCTTTGCCAATAATCCAGAACAATCTAAGTTGCATCAATTGCCACTATTTTTCCACACCCGACCAGATCGAGGACTTTTTATACGGACTCCCAAAGACCAAAACTTAATTATCTCTTTGGTGACAAAGATGAGTTATATCCCATAATAACATTGACTGATATTGAACCCAAAAAAAAAAAAAAAAAACTGAAAACAGTAACAAAAAGAATAACAACCTCGATTCAAAATCTTAAGAATCTATTATCTCTGCATCAACAGCTTCTATAACTTTAAATTGAATTACACAGTGAAGGTTAAAGGTTTACCGGAGTAGTTGAATACAAAGAATATGATGTATACAGAAAAATAAATTGAACAAAATAAACTTTGTTTTACTTGCCTGATTTTGCTTCCACACATTAGTCCTCGGGTAAATCATGCTTTACTGGAGTTTTACTTCACCTTCTTAAGAACTGAAAGTGCAGATACAAACCAATTAACATGTAATTGTAAAGAAATAGTATAGGAACAATAATCTTCTTAAGTTATCCTTGGTACAATCATAGTAAGATTATAGTGTAGTTAGTCGGGTCACAGTAGCATGTTTAATTAATTGGATTATAGTGGCCGGATAGGGCCCCGACCGTGGCCTCTTAAGCACGCCCTAGTGTTTTGTTGGTCGTGTCAAATTAACCGGGGCTTATAGCCAGATGGCATTACTAAAATTTAATATAGATCACTATACATACCGTGTATGACATCATAGTAGAGCATAAAATGTTCTATAACCTAGGCATCCTTAATAGAAAGAAATCAAAAAAATAAGTACCTGGCCAAGATAATATAATAAGTTATCCTTGGTGAGCAGTTCACTGTTGAAAGTGCAAAGATTAGAACAGTGTATGTATAGATAATCGTAAAGACATCTTTCTTAACAGAAGCATATTTTTATCAGGAAACAACAGCCGACGCTAGATATGAAAGTGTATTATCAAACTTTTTAGTTGTCAACAACACTACATGGGAAAAATATAGTTATGAGTGGATAACCAAATAAGCTGCCACATCCTCACCCTTATCGAGTGGTGTATCTTTGTTAAACTGGTATCGTTGCCATCTTTCTCTTATGCCACTATACCATCCTCTTTTTCTGCAAAAGCAGCAGAATACAATGCTTTCAGAAAAATAATTAAACTCCTTACGAAGATTTCATACTAAAATATTGACAACCAATGCTACCGACATTTTAACATTTACCTGAATGAAATTTACAACATTTGTCTCCCAATGTCCCCCAAGTGCAAAAAAATCAAGCCCTACAAATCTAAAATGTACGGGTTTGAGTTTTTAGGATCCCTGCATCAAAAAAACTTAACAATATGTAGTGCCCAGCAACGGCAAGAGCAGCATATGTATTTTCCCGGTCCCAAACATCAAACTACTATGTTTATACCTTTAGGAAAAAACATGTTTAAATTTTATTTGGTATACCAAAAACTAACGAAAACTCAAAATTAAGAAATATAAAAAGCTTACCATTTAATTAAAGAGAAACCTGTTGATCAGAATGTTGAAAGTCGGTTCAGGTTTTCATTGCAAACTTAAAGAGTAAAGTCCTAATCAATAACAATGTGTAGATTAACCAAATAACTCAGTAGCAGCAAATTAGAGAAAACCATACGTTTAGGAAGGCACTAGGTTGTAATAAAAATGTGTAGATTAACCAAGAATCAGTCCATCCTCCCTCTAAGACTCTCTCAACCCTTGATTGAACAAAATAATTAAAGGTTTGTGAGCTGTTGGAAGGAAAGTGGGAGATGAAATTACAATCAAAGTTCAAAGTTCACCTCTTTGAAGAAGTAGAAGAAACTGTCACAGTAGTAGGTGCATGTATTCTATCTACAAAAATAATAAGCTTATTGATATGCCATCTGTGGGAGTTGAACCCACAACTACATGGTTAAAAACCACGGTTAAAATAATAAGCGGATCTTTAACCCCCATGTTTTGGGAGCTCCACTACTAATACCTAGATGGTGGCTGAGAACATGACATTATGATAGAAAAGAGGTAATTGTTCATAGTCCTTGGACTGAATGGACGTCATAAAATAGAAAAAGCAAGTCAGCAGAAATGTGTAGGATGGATATAGAGGCAACCAAATTAATTCCATGAAATTTCTCTAAATTACAATCAAAGTTCAAAGTTCACCCTTTGAAGAAGTAGAAGAAACGGTCACAGTAGTAGGTGCATGTATTCTATCTACAAAAATAATAAGCTTATTGATATGCCATGTGTGGGAGTGGAACCCACAACTACATGGTTAAAAACCACGGTTAAAATAATAAGCACACTGTAGAAAGCTCAAGACCAATGTATCCTCCTCCGAAAATTACAGCTTTGTCATTCGTCTTTGACTTGATAACTTCATATAGTTTGTCGGCATCGTCAACTTCTCTCAAATAGAAGATGTTCTTGGCATCAGCTCCTTGAACGCCAAAGTCAGTCAACCTAATAACCTGCAAAATATAAAAACAATTAACTACTTATCGTGGAAAGATTTTACCTAGACAGGTTTATTGTTACGCATGAAAAATACAAAAACAATATTAAGAACAAAGTGAAGTTTTCGAAGAGAAAATACATACTGCAGAACCAGTTGCAATGAGCAATACGTCATACTTGAAGATTGCTCCAGCTGCACTTGTTAAAGTCTTGGAAGCAAGATCAGCCTTAACTATTTCGGTGTTAATGATCAACTCGATGCCTGCAAATAACCATTTTGAAATCAATGACAATACTTGAAATAATGAGGCTGCTAATTACGCATGGTTTTCAAAAGATATTACACATGGTCAACACTCAACAAAATAAAGGTAGGTTTCAGAAATCCCATCTGTTGCAAACGACAAATACCGTATTTTCTCATCTCAATAACAGTTTAGATAGCATTAACTACTGGGAAAAATGTTATCTTTCTGAGTATACCACTCAGGAAGTTTCCTCTCGCCTCCGCAACCAATACAGACATGGAAACCTGGAAGTCTAGCAGGTGCTGCAAAACCACAAAACTCATTTTTAGTACGTCACCTTTGTAGGAGAAAACAACATCCCAATTTCATTGCTTTAGAGAAAAATAAGCAATTGGAAAAGATATATATACATATTGTACAGCTTAATTTGCATCCTAAGCACCTCTACTTTTACCAACAGATACATTTTCACATCAGAAGCTTATCATACTCGCACATAACACAATTTTTTTTAAAGGGCAACAATCAAGGATCTGTTATAAATGACTACATAACTTACATTCAGGGAAAAGGTAGGCCTTGCTAAGAGCTGGAAATTCATATGGAGCTACCTGAAACATTAAAGTAACCATGTTAAGACAGAACATATCAAACTAATAAGTCAATCTAACCTAATATCATATGTTGTGTTGACTTGTATTAGTCGCTTAGTTTCTTAACTTGAAAATTGGTGAAACTCAGACAACTTCATGCAAGTAAACCTCTTTCTGCAGAAAACAACTCTTATTGAAATCAATGCCCACATCAAGTGAGTCCTTCTTTGGTTGTAACTGGTGCTAAAATAATAATAAAAGAAACGACAAAGTGTTAAGGAAAATCACTAACGGTCTAACACCATAAACTACATGCAATTTGGTTGTTTGCAGAAACAGGATCCCTCCTGTGATAGTCCATTGAACTAAAGAGTTTGGGGTTTGGTTTTTTCCTTGATCAAATAAAAATACCCCCACTATCAAAAACCATGAGACCTAATATTACTCAACCCAGCTACTGCTGGAACCTACCTGAAGTAAACCACAAATCTATAAAACCCATAAAACAAATTTATATTCAGTAAAACGGTTTGAAAAGAAAGAACTAACCGATCTGCGGAATCGGTACAACTTCTACTGCAGAGAATAAAAGATCAAAATCCCATTCGCAAATAACAGCATTCATATTGTAAAACACCAATTCTCCATATTCCAAATTAAAAAAACCCTCACTCCAAATATGAAGAAGAATGGATTAGTGATCAACTGCACACTTAGAATAAATGATTGTTCGCAGAATCAATAAGACCTAGGGCATCGCAATACCTGAGAAGGAGAGAGACCATTGAAACCTAGCTGCAAAGATTTGACAAAATCGGTTATACAAAATATTTCTGTGATGAAACCTATAAATACATCCATAATTCATGGAACTGAATCTAAATTGATATTTATTTAGACTGAAAATTAATCATCCACAATGGCTTACCCATGGATCAAAGCCCTGAAAAAAACGCTTTAGCTGTAATAGCTTCAACAATGAACATTGCGGTCTCGCCTAACAGCAACATGAGCTATATGAAATCCACCAAAAACTAAACCCAAAATCTAAAGATCAAATAGAAACTTCAAAATAATCAAATTCTTACCTAAATATATTTGGTTCACACAAATCTGAAGCACAAATCAGACTAACTAAAAAATCAGAGAAGCATAAAAAGAGCAATAAGAATTAACCAAAAAAAAAAAAAAAAAAAACTAAAATCCAACTATAAGGAGAAAATAGTAGTAACCTTACCGTGGTTCTAAGCTGAGATTAGATTCATCGTGTACATATTCTGCAATCAAAACACCCAAACATCAGATAAAGAAAAAATATCAAAACGAAATCAAACTCAAATGAGAGTGAAGAGGAAAATTCAACAGTAAACGGAAAGAAAGAGGCCAAAACAATGAAACCTGTAATCAAAATCAAATCAACAAACTAAATAATGAATAAGAAACAAATCCGAATGACAGAGGAAAAGTATAAAAACACACTCCGATTAGAGATTTTGAAAGATGATCCAATAGGAAACACCAATTTACAAACTTATAGTAGTACTATTCACTGTTAGCCATGCTTAAAATCCTGCAAACATGTAACCCGAATTACAATTAACCCATCTTACATCATCTTATCAATCTGTACATGGTGCCTATTGTGATATACTCAGTGAAATATATATCCTACAAATCAAACCTGTAAAACCAAAAATTCAAAAATCCCAGGTAATCATCAAATCAACTGAAGCCCAAACAACTAACAAATTCACATATCGATTACAAACTTATAATTGTATGTAACATATAATAAAACCCCAGAAATTAGAAAAAATAACAATTTAATTACATGACAGTGTAAGAATCAACAGAGCCTGATTTCGGTTTCAAGAATTTAAGGTTAAAACACTTTTGATGTCTGCAAACTAAACCCTAGATTCTGAAAATTTTCAGAAAGAAAGAGATCGAAAGAGAACAGGGAAAGAGAAATCTGAATTCGATTTACAGTCAGAACCCTAGAATCGACGGCCTAATTCGTTATTTCAATTAAAACCCTTTCAATCAAAACCACTAAAATTCAATTTATAGTCAAAACCCTAGAATTCAGATATTAATTTACAGTAAAAATCAACAATAAAAACTTTTGAAAAAATTATCGTAGTTGTACCTTAACCGCTACTATCTTCTTCGATCTCCTTGATAGTTTTGATGCTTTTACAGGTCTTCGATCTCCTGGGAAATTAGGTGTTTTTTTAGCCGTGAAAAAATATATTGAGAACGAAGAGATTTGTTGAGAGTTTCTTTTCGTTCTTTTTATTTTCTTGATCGCATATATCCAACAACCTTGATATTAAAGGAAACAAAAAGAATTACTTGGATATTTGATATCGTGGTCGGGCCGGGGCATCATCTGCGCCGCCCAAAATAAACCCAAAACAGATCCGACGAACGTAAGTATCTCTCGCCGATGATATATCATGGCCGCAGGATCGCCGAATCCGACGGACACCTTTGTCACTGACACAAGGACCACATTTCCTTAAGGGGGGACTAGGTATCACACCGGCCTGTGGCCGGCGCTCAACCTCTTGTTGATTTTCGAAAAGTTGTTCTAAGCTTATATAACTTAAAATATAATATAACTAAACACCAACTAAAATTTATATAATTAGAGATTTAATACCTAAACAATAATAGGATTGAATATGATCCGAAAATAATCGGAAGCAAAACCTTTTTAGAGTTTTGTTTATTGTTTGGTCGGTCGATCAGTATTTAGTTGGTTGGATCATAGTAACCGTAAGGGGCCGGGTTCTACGGACCCGGCCGTCGAGAAAATTTAAAGACAGACGTAGTGCCCACATTTAAATTAGTGTGTTAGTTGGTCCGGTCTATAATAGTCGGGAGCATATTTAGTTAGTCGGGTCATAGTAGAACGGTCCCAACATTAAGTTGGTCGTGTCATATTATAGTGTGTTAGTTACTCGGTTCACTGTAGCGTGTTTAATTAGTTGAATTATAGTAGCAAGAGGGACTGAGTGCTACGGCCCCGACGGTAGAGAAAATTTAAAGACAAATATGATGCTCACATTAAAATTAGTGTGTTAGTTGGTCCAGTCTATAATAGTCGGGAATGGGTCATAGCAGAACGGTCCCAATATTTAGTTAGTCGTGTCATATTATACTGTGTTAGTTAGTCGGGTCACTGTAGCGTGTTTAATTGGTAGGGTCATAGTAGCCGGAGGCCGGGTCCAACGGCCCCCGCGGTCGAGAAAATTCAAAGGCGGATGTAGTGCCCAAATTTAAATTAAAGTGTTAGTTTCTCCTGTCTATAAAAGTCAGGAGCATAATTAGTCGGGTCATAACAGAACGGTACCAATATTTAGTTGGTCGTGTCATATCATAGTTTGTTAGTTAGTCGGGTCATTGTAGCGTGTTTAAGTGATCATAGAATCCATAGGGGGCAAGTTCTACGGCCCCGGCGGTCGAGAAAATTCAAAGGTAGATATAGTGCTACATTTAAATTAGTGTGTTAGTTGGTTCTGTCTATAATAGTCGGCAGCATATTTAGTTAGTCGGGTCATATTAGAACGGTCCCAATATTGAGTTGGTCGTGTCATATTATAGTGTGTTAGTTAGTCGGGTCACTGTAGCGTGTTCAATTGGTTGGATCATAGTAGCCGGGGGGGCCCGGGTCCTACGGCCCCGGCAGTCGAGAAAATTTAAAGGCAGATGTAGTACTATATTTAATGTAGTGTGTTAGTTGGTTCTGTCTATAATAGTCGGCAACATATTTAGTTAGTCGGGTCATAGTAAAAAGGTCTCAATATTTAGTTGGTCGTGTCATATTATAGTGTGTTAGTTAGTCGGGTCATTGTAGCGTGTTTAATTGGTTGGATCATAATAGCCGGAGGGGTCCGGGTCCTACGGCCCCGGCAATCGAGAAAATTTAAAGGCAGATGTAGTGCTACATTTAATTTAGTGTGTTAGTTGGTCCTATCTATAATAGTCGGCAACATATTTAGTTAGTCGGGTCATAGTAAAACGGTCTCAATATTTAGTTGGTCATGTCATATTATAGTGTATTAGTTAGTTGGGTCACTGTAGCGTGTTTAATTGGTTGGATCATAATTGCCGGAGGGGACCTGGTCCTATGGCCCCGGCGGTCGAGAAAATTAAAAGGAAAATATAATGCCCACATTTTAATTAGTGTGTTAGTTGGTCTTGTCTATAATAGTCGAGAGCATATTTAGTTAGTCCGGTCATAGCAGAACAGTTACAATATTTAAATCAAATCGGCTATGGTTAAATTAAATATGGAGACATACTTAAGTTTTGTTTATTGTTCAGTTATTTGGTCGGTCGATCAGTATCTTTCCATGCAATTTTAGTCTGTGGTCATAGTAGAACGATCTCGATATTTAGTTGGTTGTGTCATATTGTAGGGTGTTAGTTAGTCGGGTCACATTAGCATGTTTAATTAGTTGGATCATATCATAGTGTGTCAATTGGCCCTATCTATAATGGTCGGGAGCATATTTAGTTAGTCGGGTCATAACAAAATGGTTTCAATATTTAGTTGGTCGTGTTATATTATAGTATGTTAGTTAGTCGGGTCACAGTAGCGTGTTTAATTAGTTTGATCATAGTAGCCGGAAAGTAGGGGCCTAAGGCCCCGACGGTGGAGAAAATTTAAAAGCAGATATAGTGCCAACATATTTAGTTGGTTGTATCATATTATAATATATTAGTAAGTCGGTTGACATCAGCATGTTTAATTAGTTTGATTATAGTAGCCGGGAAGCCGGGGCTTACGGCCCTGACGATGGAGAAAATTTAAAAGCAGATATAGTGCCAACATATTTAGTTGGTCGTATCATATTATAGTGTGTTAGTTAGTCGGGTCACAATAGCGTGTTTAATTAGTTTGATCATAGTAGCCAGTAAGTCTGGGCCTAAGGCCCCGACGGTGGGGAAAATTTAAAAGCAGATATAGTGCCAACATATTTAGTTGGTTGTATCATATTATAGTGTATTAGTAAGTCGTTTGACAGCAGCATGTTAAATTAGTTTGATCATAGTAGTCGGGAAGCCGGGGCCTAAGGCCCCGACGGTGGAGAAAATTTAAAAGCAGATATAGTGCCAACATATTTAGTTGGTCGTATCATATTATAGTGTGTTACTTAGTCGGGTCACAGTAGCGTGTTTAATTAGTTTGATCATAGTAGCCGGTAAGTCGGGGCATAAGGCCCCGACGGTGGAGAAAATTTAAAAGCAGATATAGTGCCAATATATTTAGTTGGTTGTATCATATTATAGTGTATTAGTAAGTCGGTTGACAGCAGCATGTTTAATAAGTTTGATCATAGTAGCCGGGAAGCCGGGGCCTACGGCCCTGACGGTGGACAAAATTTAAAGAAGATATAGTGCTAACATATTTAGTTGGTCGTATCATATTATAGTGTGTTAGTTAGTCGGGTCACAATAGCGTGTTTAATTAGTTTGATCATAGTAGCCGGGGCCTATGGCCCTGGCGATCGAGAAAATTTAAAGGCAGATATAGTGCCCACATATTTAGTTGGCCGTATCATATTATAGTGTGTTATTTAGTCGGGTCACAGTAGCGTGTTTAATTAGTTTGATCATAGAGGCCCCGGTGGTCGAGAAAATTGAAAAGTAGATATAGTGCGAACATATTTACTTGGTCGTGTCATATTATAGTGTGTTAGTTAGTTAGGTCACAGTAGCATGTTTAATTAGTTGGATCATAGTACCCGGATTATGCCGGTTCCGTGCAGAAAATCTAAAGGCATATGTAGTGTCCACATAATTTATTTGGCCGTGTCATATTATAGTGTGTTAGTTAGTGGCCATGGTAACGTGGTTAATATTTAGTTGGTCGTGAGCATATTTAGTTAGGCGGGTCATAGCAGAACGGTTTCAATATTTAGTTGGTCGTGTCACATTACAGTATGTTAGTTAGTCGGGTCACAGTAAACTGTTTATTTAGTTGGATCATAATTTCCAGATAGGGCCACGGTAAACTGTTTCTTAGTCGTCCTGTAGTGATTTGGGCTAATCTTACCGTAGCAGCCGTGGATCAGAATTTCTAGAATTAAATATAGTCCCCATTTTAAATTAGTACTGATTAGGTAAAAATATAGAGGGTGGAACTATAACAATTTTTAATTAAGTTAGATTAGTAAAAGTCAACTAATAGCTAAGTTAGAGTTTGCTTTGTCCTGGTCCATGATATAATCCCAGCCGTCCAAAATAGATTTCCAAGTACTTTTCAAAATAGACCGCGGTTTGTACCAGTCGGTAATCTCAATTACAAAAGAAATTTTTCACTTAACCGAGAACAAATGCAGTATCAATTGATAATTAGAAGGAAGAGAATGATGTATAAGAAAGGTAAAGGCAGAGATATACTCTATACAAACAATCTCAATATACGTACAAACAAAAATCAAGCACATGCAAATTAAAGAAAACGCTATGCTTATTAACAATATCTTAAGGACGGCCAAATTTCCTCTCCCCTCTTCCAATCACAGTATCAATTGATAAAATTATACTTTTAGGTACTGGCATATACTTCACTGTCAGATTTTTTTTTTTTGCGATGATGGGTCCACCAACCTAGAATGAGTACAACATAGTAATGCTAAGTTGTTGGCTGTAGAGCACCTTGATTGCTACAGTTTGTACTTCATTCTTTGCCTTCAGTGTTGTCTCTGTAATCAGCATAGTAATATGTCCCTTCCCGTGCCATTTAAATCTGCTATAAATAGCTGATCACATCGATTCAAAGAATGATGTTCAATTGTGAGGAACTATGTTGATTTAGGACAATGTCAAACAGTTCAAAAACTGAATCGCAAACCAAATTTAAGTCAAACACGCCATCTCCACAAAGTAGTGGCATAAGAACAGCTGAAGAAAAAATGTGAAGACGTTTCATAATGCGAGTGATTTGTACAAAGAGAATAGCTAGAAACAGTCATAATTACGCTCATCTATGGCAATTCTCCTATAAAATAACTTCCACGCTTCCCAAACGACGCAAAGTCTGATTGTACCTGTTGGTGAGACCCTAGATGTTCGTAAGCATATTTGAGCGTGACTGATCCGCTGTAATTAAGCTTCAATCCCGAGCTAAGGAGTTAATTTCATTCATAATCTAAATATGAAAAAGAAAATTCAGAAAGGAAATTCGCTTACGCAGAGATTACAATAATAGAAAATAGTGGAAAGTGAAGCACACTGAGACTCTTAAATTGACATAGATATGCCTAGTTGCCTGTAATTGGTGTGAAGTAAGCAAGCTCGAAAGTGGGAGATAACTAAAAGCCAAACAAAATGAACAAACCCTGATTATTTTCTATAGCAACTCAATAAAAATCCAAAAGGCCAAAATTTGATTTTTATTTAAAATACCTTAGATTTATTTAGTTGTACCTGTAATCAATATCCAGTTGAAAAAAAAACATCAATAATAGATGGCAAAAGAATCGGTTGATGATAAAAGAGAACCTTCAGTTTTAGGAGTTGTTCTATTCCTGACCCGAAGGTTGAGTACCATTAAAGATATTCCCAACACAACTACTGTTGCCAAAATTTCTTAGTTCTGACTCTGCATCGCAACTGGGATCACGCATTCTAAACAACTCCTAAAACGAAACATACCAATAACGGCTTCATTGCATATCCCCATTGAAGTATAAGCACGATTATTCATCGACTTCGGCTAGTGGTTAATGTACCTGATTATCCCAATCTATTTTATGGGTAATAAGTAAGAAGTACAATGTTTAAACTGAATTGAAATTATAGTTCTTGTGCCTATCGTGCCGAACCTAATTTCGGTCTCATGAAATATTTATCTTATAAATCAAACCCCTTGAAAATTCAAAACTAAAAAATCACAGGTAATCAACACGAAACCAATTGAAGGATAATAAAGGAGGAATCTTTCCCGATTAGAGATAATCAACACTAATTCTAACTCAATTAGGTTAGAAATACTAATGCGCATCGAAATCCACTCCATCTATTTCTGCTATTTCGCTTCTCAGTCATAGATATCAAATCCTGGCTCTCCCTTATTCCATAATATTTATAATAACGCTTTAAGATGCTTACATGCAATAATTTCATGGTCAGACTGTACATCTTCTCGAATGTATAAAGATACAACATTTTAGAGTTGAAAAATTACATGTATTAAGGAAAGAACAGATATATACATCTTATGGAATAAATAATCCAGGCCAGAGGATGGCCGAAATTACCCGTACCCATTTGTTTTCTTTTCGTACTTAATAATCCTGACATTGGTGATGCACTTCCTGCTGGAATTTTACTGATTATGAAGGAAATATTTCTTTATAACTTTCTTCAAGCACTTATTAGGCATGGATTAGTTTTGGCAGATATGAGTTATTGCGTTCTTCTAAACCCCTACTCATCTCCTTTTTATGATGCAAACCCATACCTCGTAACCTTGACAGAACTCATCCACAATAGTCAATGGCAGTACACCATCGACTCCACTGTTTCCTCGGCTTGAAATTAACCCACAATAGAATTCAGAATCATGTTTTAAGATTTTTTTTTATTTTTTTTAGTTATGATTATCAGCAAGGAATGCTAAATACAAAAACAAAACGAATAGTCAAAAAGATCTTAAAAAACTTGATTATATTCAAGATAGTTCCTCTGCTCAATAAATTGTATTACGTGTTGCAAATAAGAAACATAGTTAGCTTACCTTGCATTCGAAATTACTATGTCAGTCACGCAAGTTTTCCTCTCCATTAAGCAGTAGCTAGACCTTGGTGAACCTACTGACCTACATAACATGTTTAGAATGGATGATTATGTAGTTTCCAGATGTTTTTGCAATAGTGAATCTCTAAATCAAGAACAATATTCATATTAGTAAAATCACAGTGCTTACTTATTTTGGTTCCCATACAGTAAACATTTATTTCCATGGTGAGAATTATGAAATTTGACTAAGTGGGAGCCATATCATGTAAATTTGGATTCTGGCAATTAGTGCTAT
Organism: Papaver bracteatum; assembly: GCA_023529315.1. Lineage (NCBI taxonomy): Eukaryota > Viridiplantae > Streptophyta > Magnoliopsida > Ranunculales > Papaveraceae > Papaver > Papaver bracteatum. The sequence continues at coordinate 2,941,046 of JAJJWX010002993.1, read as the reverse complement.
TGATCGATATTGTACAAAGTTGTATTTTTTAGAAGACCATCCATTTGATTACTTAATATGCCATGCAGCTTCAATAACAACCAGGCCTCTGACCTGGTAATTGACATCTTACTTGCTTACTATTATGATATTTTTGTGCATTCCAAAATCATGGGATCTAATGCACCCAAGTTACCATCTTTACAATTGGCCCCATTCACCAGCTTTATTATGAAAATCCATCCAGTTCACCACCCAACCCCTTTTAATTTGTCTAGTTAAAGGGTTCTCTAGGAAAAACCATGTTTAAATTTTGTTTGGTATACTAAAAACTGAATGAAAAACTCAAAATTAAAAAATTTAGAAAGCTTACCATTTAATCAAAGAGAAACCTGTTGATCATAATTTTGAAAGTGGGTTCACGCCTTCATTGCAAACTTAAGAGTGAAGTCCTAATTAATAAAAATGGTTATATTAGCCAAACAACTCAGTATGGAGCAAATTAGAGAAAACCATACGTTCAGGAAAGCACCAGCTTGTAATAACAATGTGTAGATCTACCAAGAATCAGTCCATCCTCCCTCTAAGACTCTCTGAACCCTTGATTGAACAGATCAACTAAAGGTTTGTGAGCTCTGGGAAGGAAAGTGGGAGCTAAAATTATAATCAAAGTTTAAATTTCACCTTTTTGAAGAAGTATAAGAAACAGTCACAGTAGCAGGTGCATGTGTTTTATCTGCAAAAATAATAAGCTTATTGGTATGCCATCTCTGGGAGTTGAACCCACAACTACATGGTTAAAAACCATGTGCTCTACCAATTGAGCTAAGACAATGACTTAATTTGATTGCATCCCTACTCTCGTGTGTGGGATCCCATTTTTCATTCACTGTATATAAGAAATGCAGTCAACTGATATGTAAGCAACTGATATGTAAGCAACTCATATGTAAGATACTAATATGTAAGCAACTGATATGTAAGAAACTGTAATAAGTTATGTAAGCAACGGAAAAATACTGATCGACCGTTATTTTTTTCATTAATTCATGTTCTATTTTAGTAAATAACTTACTGTAACTTGAAAATCGATAAGGTAACCGAAGATCATTCCAAGAGGAATTCTGACCAAGTAATTGCAGGCTAGGTTCGCATTAGATATGACACTTTGCCATCCAGCAGAAATAGCAACCCCTGCAGTGAGTTTCAAAGTATCGAATCAACTAAGAATGTAATGATGACCTGAGAGGTATTGAACACCGTTTGTTAGATATAAATAAAGAATTTATTTTGCAGAATCTCCATGTTTCTTTGAAACAAATATACATCGGCACTTAGATTTCCCAGCAAAAAAAAAGGTTGAATTTCTGCCAGCTTAAAAGACATGCATATGTATCTTAGCGTCAAAAACCACGTTGCCGAAAAATATACACAACAACAATTCTTACAAATTTCCAACGCACAAAAAATCAGAATTGCACGATATACAACCAGCAAAGGATTGCACCCAGATCGTTATCTGAAACGACCAACATGTCCCAACACCATGTAACATCTACACTCCCTCCATGCCCCTAACAAATACAATACATCATCTACAATCGCCACTTGAAATAAAGGTGAGAGATTTCTTGACATCATAACGTATTGACTCCAATTTATCATACTTGTTTCTTGGATAAACATAACCCTGGACAAACATCATCCTACTGTTGTGTTCTTAAACCTGTATAGTGGAACCAATGCGAATTTTGAAGTTTTTAATTACCTATTTGACTGCCATAAGAGTCCACCTCCTTTACAGAAGCTGCCTTTGTTTCGTGGGATCAAGATCCTACCGCGAATCAACATTAATATCTGGAATAAACAAAACAGTTATTAACCATAATTATTGCTATCAGAAAATAAGAAAACTGACCAGGGTGCTAGGGTTGTCATAGTTTTAGAGCTAATAACTATAATTAAGCCTAATTGAAAAAGAAATTAACTTTGCCTCCAAAAGCACAAACTAAAACACTGCAAAATTTTTTTAACAAACTTTAGTTAGGAATTACAATCGACAACGGATAAGCAAGGAAGAACCGCAAATAAAAAAAAAAAGACCTAATTATAAGAAATTGAAAATAATGCAAATCCTCAAATTAAAGCCTGACCTAATTATCAAAATCTTGAGCAAAAGCAAAAAGGATAGAAAGACACCCAATTCATACCTGGTTGAGAACTCTTCCGATAAACCATACTGACACAGATAGGAGAAACTCAAGAACCCTAGAAATCATAAGAAAATGAAAAATTGAATCCAAATCGATATTTATTTAGATTGAAAATTAATCATCCACAATTCATGGTATAAGTCGAACAATTTCCTCACTAATTAAGGGATTCGACAATCCCCATTACCTCTAATTTAAACTCAATGAATAAATTAAACAACTGTGAGGTAGAGATCAAAATAACGTTAACTATCTTGGAAATTTTACAGTAGCAGTATCATCCCTAACGAAACTGAAGACAACCTTGTTGGGGAACACGGAGAGAGGGAGTGAGGTTTAGGGGAGAAAGAGAACGATGAACACAGATTTTTTATTGTTTTGCACTGTATTTATCTATGTATTCTTCTCGACAAATTTTCATGAGAGAAACGCTCAGATTTGATTCTCGTTTATTTACATGTTAAACAAATCACGGAAAATTTCTAGGCTAAGATTCTCATAGAGAACCAGGAGAAGAAGAAGAAACCGGGAGTGGATTCCCAATTTTATTAATAAGCAGAAGGTCCGGACAAAATAAAGAAATAGATCTCAAAATATCCGCGGTATACATTGGAACAGACGAACTATGGTGAGTATGTTCTCAATGTCAATGAGCAGGATTCTCAAAAAAAAAACTACTAATCCAATTATGCAAAGCCCTGGTAAACAATTGATTGCTAGCTAAACAACCTCAGTTCATCTATTATCTTGATCAAAGCAATTTTATATACCATCCTCCCAAAATGAACCCTGAAACCGAACCGAAGCAAACTTATGTGTATAACTTGGGAGTGACGATGTGTATATTTTTGACATGGTACTGATCTAGATTTGCTTATACTAATATTACAATAACTAAACCACATACCTGCACGCAAGTGAGTGGGAGTCCCGACTTAGAAAAACGATGAGATTGCCTCACCAAACCAAAAAAAACCTCCTCAACTTCGATCGCAATTTTTTCCTGTATTGTTAATGTTCATGATAACTTCAGTGGTCATTGCTTTGTTGCAATCTGTTTATTACCAAATCAAGCATAAGGAAAAGAGTCATAAATGCGCTATCCGCGGTATAAACAATAACCAATGAGAAAAACATTTACGACAGTTAAACATTCATGTTATTAATATGACTTCAGGAAATCTTGGTCAGGCCATAACTCGCTAACCAATGAGAAAAACAACTCACATCAATGAAATAGGCAGAGCATATATATAACCACAAATCTTCTGCAATTTCTTAGGCAACCTGAAAAGTGAGTAACAGACACTAAAAACATTAAGTTAAAACCTTCCAATGATGCATACCTTGCCACTTTTAAACACCACATCACACATCACACTCTGCTGCTGCACTCGATACAGGCACACCACAAAGTTATCTAGGGACCCACGAATAAGCTATCTAGTAACAAACAAATAAGTTCCTTATACAGTAAGATTCTAGGAACAGATTAATTTTCAAGTTTGATCTAAGCCAAGTCAGGGAAGAGTTAAAACCATAGTTCTAGAGTGCTTGAACCAATATCGTTTAACTGCAATAATTTGTGGGACATAAACTCTATAAGATCACATTGAACGAAGTAAATCTAAACTCTTATCCGCTAATTTATGTTTTCTACTTCGTAACAGAGCCACAGATTCAGGTGTAGTTGAAACAAACCTCATGCAGGGAAGTCTTTCCTTTCTGGTTGTTGGCATCTTCTTCTTTAATTGATGCATCTCTCGCTCCTCCGGTAAGTTCTCATACACCTATATGATTCATAGAGTTTAGTGGCGGTTCCCGAGAAGCATAAAAGAGATGCATAAACGTGGTAAGCTCCTAAGCAAGGTACTGCAACCATATATAAAATCACAATACTAACACAACCCATAACCAAAACAAAAACCAGTAAAATAAATTATCTATCCTATTTTATAATATTTCAGAAATACACAACCATGGGCATGATGAAAGTCGGGCCTATTATCCTTTCAAATGTTATTATAGATATATCGATAACGCTTCTCGTCCTGTTGTCAAACCCTACCAATTGCCCAGGCGCACAAAATGCATGTATATGGTTTCTATGGGTTGTGTGTCAGCAAGCAATTTCTATGAATTCATAAGTGAGTGCTGTTTTTTTTTTTTTGGAGAATATGTCTGAAATGATTCATTTGATTTGATGTGTCATTCAAGATCGTAAACCCAACTGATTCGTGAAAATATCTGACTTAGTAAATTAAACTGACCTCAATCACAGAAATCACTGCATCAGATTGACATAAGCTGGATTTCGGTTACCTGATTCATGCAAAAAATTCAGAATTTGCATCATCCTAACCCAATCCATCAAAACACCTCCTGATCTATGCAAAGAAAAACCATATGAAGGCGATGGTGATCATGAGAACTGAAAGTGTATGTGTCTGTTTGCCAATGTTCCTAGCTTTTATTTTTATGGGGGCAGAGTGTCAGAAAGAGGAAGAGAAAGAGAAAATCAAATATTTAGTTGCAGATCGATCAAATAATGTATATAATAGTGAACACGGAAAAGGTAATCTTAGCTGGATCACCCACCTGAGATAAAATACTGAGAAGTAACAGTTTGCCTCACTAAAGTGAAATTGGGCTCCACCGCAGGTAACTGGAGATGATGTTTTCTATAACCTACATTCAAGAAATAGAAATTAGTACACAAAAAAGTTGCTAACTAATGTGTAGCACTGCAGCAATGTTCAAACTAAAGTTGTCTGAACACCAAAATTCATGAAATTCATTAAAACCAACAACCACAGAACTTCTTATTGATACCTAATAATTACTTCAACAACAGCTACAACACCATCTTTCTTCTGCAAATCACCACCAGCTTATCCATCATCACCAGTCTCACCTCTTCTAGATGCACACTCTCAAAACCATGGCAGTAACAGTATCTTCTTATCCAATTTCTTGAGCAAACCCATCTCAGATTCGTATCCGGAACACTTAAAAGCCATCAAGATTGTCAATGATGAATGATAGACCATCTCAACATCATGCGTTCCGGTAAATCCAGCAAGAAAGAATAAACAAAAAAAAATTGAATGAAATATTAAACCCTAATCAAATCATCTCTGAAGCTACAATTCAAAATTATAAGGTTTCAATTTCAATATTTTTACCTCCTTGGAAACATCGACAACTATTGATTCATTCAACATCACACCACTGAGAAGGTGATATACTGGTTTCTCATGTCTATTACACAAACATGTTCTTCGGTTTCTTCTCAAAACTCTTCACACCTATTTCTCCATTCATTGATTCACTGATTCACGACAAAGCTATGTATTTTGTTGTTTCTGATTTTCCATTGTCCATATTCAATCTTCATAATATTCGAGAGAGTCAAGCATCAACCGAAAAATCAGACAGACAAAGCAATCAGTAAAAAATCAAACAATTAAAACAAAATTAAGAAAAAAAACCGAGATTGATTCAATAAGATGAAACAATCAACAACAGACAAAAATAGGACGGAACTCTAGGTTTAGGGTTCGTGCTCTTTTATTGCTGGAATAATAACAATGGCATGAGTGGCGACGAATTTACCTAGAATAATAACAATTGCACAATGAATTTCTCGTCTCTCCCTGTGAAATTTCAAATTGGAATGCAATAAGAAAACCCCAGTTTGGGTTTGATGTGAAGAAACTTAATGCTAAGAGACCTATTGTCTGTAAGTAGAATCTATTGCAGACAGGTATGTGATGTGATGAATTATAAAACCCACAATCAAAATCATTGAATTCACAGAACCCACAATTCATATGTTATCAAAATATTTTACCTAATAGAAAATTCAACTAAATTTTCTTGAACGCTAAATAATAAAATAGCACATTATGTACCTGCACATTATCTTTTCTTCTTCCCCTGCAAATCGAACAAACAATAAAAAACATACTAATTAACACCAACACATTTAATAGAAAACGATATTCTTACACGAACTCAGAAAAATTATGCTCAATAACATATGATTTACATCATAGTTAAAATACCAAAATAGGAATTTCTGAGAAATCAATTAGGTTTTCTGATTTGACATACTCATAATTTCCGATTGATTCCCAAGAGATTTGATTTCCTTTGAACCGTTAATCTTGATGAGAACGTGAAAACTCGATTTGAAGTTTGGCGGAACTGAAAAAAAGAAAAGGAATAAGAGGAGTAGTAAAGAATAGGTTAGGGTATCCTTAACAAAATCGATTTAGGATCACCTGAGCTAGAAGAAGATCAAACGAAAAAAAAAAAATCAAACTTTAAATCCAGAAGAAATCGAATACCTCTAACAGGAGCTTCATCAGGTTTGAGATTAGGGCTAGGAATTGTTGCTGTTGAGATTCAGTGAAGGAGACGAAGAACTGCTTCGAAATCAAAAGACAGAGTTGAGAAAACGAATAGTTCTGTGTGTGTGTCTTTAGAACGAACCTAAAGGAAAAAAAAATAGATATCACAGTATAGGCGGTAATAAACGATAACAATTGGAAGGGACAAACGGATCTTACTCCCAGAACTATATGCCAAGATCGTGCGAACCAAAGTATCTCTCGCCGACGATATATCATGGCCGCACGATTGCCGAATCCGACGGAAACCTTTGTTCCCGACACAAGGACCACATTTCCTTAAGGAGGAGACTAGGTATCACGCCGTCCTGCGGCCGGCGCTCAACCTCTCGTCGATTTTCGAAAATTTTCTCTAGGCTTATATAGCTAAAACTATAATATAATCCAACGAAAAAGAAAAATATAATATAATCCAACAAAAAAAATATAATAGAGATTTACTTAATTATTCAGTATATAAATTTTATATTAATTAAAGATTTGATACCTATAAAATAATAATATAATTAAACATTAACCGAAAATATTAAGACAAATCCATCTACTTTTTTAGAGTTTTGTTTATTGTTCATTTGTTTAATAAATCACAAAAAAACATCCTGGAAGACGACATTAGTTGCCTTTAAATCATCTGAATTATCTTCGGGTAGCACAGTTATTCGTCTTGCAGTGGTGCACCTTGACAAAGCAACGTAGAGTTGGCCGTGACAAAACACAGGTGTCTTCAAGTCAATGCCAACGTGTTGCATCGACTGTCCTTGAGATTTGTTGATCGTCATTGCGTACGCCAACCGAATCGGAAACTAGCGTCTCAGCATATTTTTGTTCAACTCTGAAATATTTGGCTGGAATGATATCCTAGGCAACATCACTTTTTCTCCGATCTTGCTCTTCTTCCCCGTTAGAATTTTCGCTTGTATAAGATATTTCCCGCAATGTGTCACCAACAACCTTGTTCCATTGCAAAGTCCCTCCGAAGGAGCGAGATTTCTCATCAGAATTATCGGACATCCAACTTTAAGTTGTAGTTTGAATAAAGGCATTCCTGGAGGGTTAAGATTTTGTAGAAATTCATTGCTTATTGGTGGTATCCTACCACTTTCATCGGGAGTCAACCTATCAGCTGCTAGATATGTGTGTGTATCTCCGTCCAAAAAACTAAGTGACTCGACATTAATATCATTAACATCATCATTGCGTGCCGTGAGAATCATTCCATTAGTTAGTTCTTCCTCCGAAACTTGTTCGTAACACTCCTCATCCCCTCTCCATATTTGTGTTTTTGTGAGGCAGGGATAGAGCTTTGTTATTAGATCTCTTCTAGTTTTACATACATTCACAGCCAATGGCAGATCAACTTTGTCAACTGGTTCGGAACCGACCTGCAAAACATAAAATAAGATAAGAAGTTTAATCATTTGTGTCAATATAAGCTAATTTCCAACTATAATCTATCATTGTTACCTGAGGTATTATCACCAAATAACCGAATCTAAGATGTATGGAGAGACAACAAAGATAATTACCTTGAGTAGGAAATCCGCATATGCTCGATTTTCCGGTTCTTGCATATCCAGCCGCATATTCTTGGTGAGTGTCAAAACCTTCATGTTATCCCATAGAAAAGATCTCCGGATGCACGCCCCCACTATTTCTGCCCGGACTCCATTTGGTATCACTGGTAAAGTTTGCCTGAAGTCTCCTCCCATAACGACAGTCACACCTTCGAAGTTATCTTCCTTATTTTCATGAATATCCTGGAGCAACCTGTTTACTGCCTCAACACAATGCCTATGTTGCATTGGCAGCTCATCCCATATAATCAAAGTCGTTTGTTTTATAAATTCTGCTTCTTCCTTTTGTTTAGCTATTGAAAAAACACTGGTGCTTGTTATATCTATAGGAATTCTGAATGTTGAATGTGCAGTACGTCCTCCCTCCAAAAGCAAGGAAGCTATTCCTGATATATGTAAATAAATGCAATTTAGTAATCAAAATTAGATCAATATAAGAAGTGATTTATCAGATAAAATGATGGAAACTGTAAAAAGATGTTTATATACATAGAATATCAAGCAATGGGATATATTTACCGGACGATGCAACAGTCAAAACAATGTCCCCCTTCAGACGACAGCTCGCAGCAATGGTGTTGTAGACAAACGTCTTCCCTGTCCCTGCACTACCATTCAAAAAGAATTTAGTCCCGCGTTTTCGGTCCACGGAATCTGTCACTGCCTTGAAAGCCGCAAGATGCTCCTCATTCAATTTAGCAATATTCTTCTTAAGTTGATCCTCATTTATTTCTGCCTTCATTTGCATATGATCGCGCATGTAACGGATTCCATAAAGATTATACCAATCAATCTTAGACTTAGGCATCGAGCAGAAATGCGCCATCTCTTTCCCTCCCTCAAATCAATTAGGTTTTCTGATTTGACATACTCATAATTTCCGATTGATTCCCAAGAGATTTGATTTCCTTTGAACCGTTAATCTTGATGAGAACGTGAAAACTCGATTTGAAGTTTGGCGGAACTGAAAAAAAGAAAAGGAATAAGAGGAGTAATAAAGAATAGATTAGGGTATCCTTAACAAAATCGAATTAGGATCACCTGAGCTAGAAGAAGATCAAACGAAAAAAAAATCAAACTTTAAATGCAGAAAAAATCGAATACCTCTAACAGGAGCTTCATCAGGTTTGAGATTAGGGCTAGGAATTGTTGCTGTTGAGATTCAGTGAAGGAGACGAAGAACTGCTTCGAAATCAAAAGACAGAGTTGAGAAAACGAAGAGTTCTGTGTGTGTGTCTTTAGAACGAACTTAAAGGAAAAAAAATAGATATCACAGTATAGGCGGTAATAAACGATAACAATTGGAAGGGACGAACGGATCTTACTCCCAGAACTATATGCCAAGATCGTGCGAACCAAAGTATCTCTCGCCGACGATATATCATGGCCGCACGATTGCCGAATCCGACGGAAACCTTTGTTCCCGACACAAGGACCACATTTCCTTAAGGAGGAGACTAGGTATCACGCCGTCCTGCGGCCGGCGCTCAACCTCTCGTCGATTTTCGAAAATTTTCTCTGAAGCTTATATAGCTAAAACTATAATATAATCCAACGAAAAAGAAAAATATAATATAATCCAACAAAAAAAATATAATAGAGATTTACTTAATTATTCAGTATATAAATTTTATATTAATTAAAGATTTGATACCTATAAAATAATAATAGAATTGAACATTAACCGAAAATATTAAGACAAATCCATCTACGTTTTTAGAGTTTTGTTTATTGTTCATTTGTTTAATAAATCACAAAAAAACATCCTGGAAGACGACATTAGTTGCCTTTAAATCATCTGAATTATCTTCGGGCAGCATAGTTATTCGTCTTGCAGTGGTGCACCTTGACAAAGCAACGTAGAGTTGGCCGTGACAAAACACAGGTGTCTTCAAGTCAATGCCAACGTGTTGCATCGACTGTCCTTGAGATTTGTTGATCGTCATTGCGTACGCCAACCGAATCGGAAACTAGCGTCTCAAAGATATTTTTGTTCAACTCAAATATTTGGTCGGAATGATATCCTAGGCAACATCACTTTTTCTCCGATCTTGCTCTTCTTCCCCGTTAGAATTTTCGCTTGTATAAGATATTTCCCACAATGTGTCACCAACAACCTTGTTCCATTGCAAAGTCCCTCCGAAGGAGCGAGATTTCTCATCAGAATTATCGGACATCCAACTTTAAGTTGTAGTTTGAATAAAGGCATTCCTGGAGGGTTAAGATTTTGTAGAAATTCATTGCTTATTGGTGGTATCCTACCACTTTCATCGGGAGTCAACCTATCAGCTGCTAGATATGTGTGTGTATCTCCGTCCAAAAAACTAAGTGACTCGACATTAATATCATTAACATCATCATTGCGTGCCGTGAGAATCATTCCATTAGTTAGTTCTTCCTCCGAAACTTGTTCGTAACACTCCTCATCCCCTCTCCATATTTGTGTTTTTGTGAGGCAGGGATAGAGCTTTGTTATTAGATCTCTTCTAGTTTTACATACATTCACAGCCAATGGCAGATCAACTTTGTCAACTGGTTCGGAACCGACCTACAAAACATAAAATAAGATAAGAAGTTTAATCATTTGTGTCAATATAAGCTAATTTCCAACTATAATCTATCATTGTTACCTGAGGTATTATCACCAAATAACCGAATCTAAGATGTATGGAGAGACAACAAAGATAATTACCTTGAGTAGGAAATCCGCATATGCTCGATTTTCCGGTTCTTGCATATCCAGCCGCATATTCTTGGTGAGTGTCAAAACCTTCATGTTATCCCATAGAAAAGATCTCCGGATGCACGCCCCCACTATTTCTGCCCGGACTCCATTTGGTATCACTGGTAAAGTTTGCTTGAAGTCTCCTCCCATAACGACAGTCACACCTTTGAAGTTATCTTCCTTATTTTCATGAATATCCTGGAGCAACCTGTTTACTGCCTCAACACAATGCCTATGTTGCATTGGCAGCTCATCCCATATAATCAAAGTCGTTTGTTTTATAAATTCTGCTTCTTCCTTTTGTTTAGCTATTGAAAAAACACTGGTGCTTGTTATATCTATAGGAATTCTGAATGTTGAATGTGCAGTACGTCCTCCCTCCAAAAGCAAGGAAGCTATTCCTGATATATGTAAATAAATGCAATTTAGTAATCAAAATTAGATCAATATAAGAAGTGATTTATCAGATAAAATGATGGAAACTGTAAAAAGATGTTTATATACATAGAATATCAAGCAATGGGATATATTTACCGGACGATGCAACAGTCAAAACAATGTCCCCTTCGACGACATGACATCGCAAACAATGGTGTTGTAGACAAACGTGTTCCCTGTCCCTGCACTACCATTCAAAAAGAATTTAGTCCCGCGTTTTCGGTCCACGGAATCTGTCACTGCCTTGAAAGCCGCAAGATGCTCCTCATTCAATTTAGCAATATTCTTCTTAAGTTGATCCTCATTTATTTCTGCCTTCATTTTCATATGATCGCGCATGTAACGGATTCCATAAAGATTATACCAATCAATCTTAGACTTAGGCATCGAGCAGAAATGCGCCATCTCTTTCCCTCCCTCAAATCAATTAGGTTTTCTGATTTGACATACTCATAATTTCCGATTGATTCCCAAGAGATTTGATTTCCTTTGAACCGTTAATCTTGATGAGAACGTGAAAACTCGATTTGAAGTTTGGCGGAACTGAAAAAAAGAAAAGGAATAAGAGGAGTAATAAAGAATAGATTAGGGTATCCTTAACAAAATCGAATTAGGATCACCTGAGCTAGAAGAAGATCAAACGAAAAAAAAATCAAACTTTAAATGCAGAAAAAATCGAATACCTCTAACAGGAGCTTCATCAGGTTTGAGATTAGGGCTAGGAATTGTTGCTGTTGAGATTCAGTGAAGGAGACGAAGAACTTCTTCGAAATCAAAAGACAGAGTTGAGAAAATGAAGAGTTCTGTGTGTGTGTCTTTAGAACGAACCTAAAGGAAAAAAAATAGATATCACAGTATCGGCGGTAATAAACGATAACAATTGAAAGGGACGGACGGATCTTACTCCCAGAACTATATGCCAAGATCGTGCGAACCAAACTATCTCTCGCCGACGATATATCATGGCCGCACGATTGCCGAATCCTATGGACAACTTTGTTCCCGACACAAGGACCACATTTCCTTAAGGGGGAGACAAGGTATCACGCCGTTTGGCGGCCGGCGCTCAACCTCTCGTCGATTTTCGAAAATTTTCTCTAGGCTTATATAGCTAAAACTATAATATAATCCAACGAAAAAGAAAAATATAATATAATCCAACAAAAAAAATATAATAGAGATTTACTTAATTATTCAGTATATAAATTTTATATTAATTAAAGATTTGATACCTATAAAATAATAATAGAATTGAACATTAACCGAAAATATTAAGACAAATCCATCTACTTTTTTAGAGTTTTGTTTATTGTTCATTTGTTTAATAAATCACAAAAAAAACATCCTGGAAGACGACATTAGTTGCCTTTAAATCATCTGAATTATCTTCTTCGTAGCACAGTTATTTGTCTTGCAGTGGTGCACCTTGACAAAGCAACGTAGAGTTGGCCGTGACAAAACACAGGTGTCTTCAAGTCAATGCCAACGTGTTGCATCGACTGTCCATGAGATTTGTTGATCGTCATTGCGTACGCCAACCGAATCGAAATCAAGCGTCTCAAAGATATTTTTGTTCAACTCTGAAATATTTGGCTGGAATGATATCCTAGGCAACATCACTTTTTCTCGGATCTTGGTCTTCTTCCCCGTTAGAATTTTCGCTTGTATAAGATATTTCCCGCAATGTGTCACCAACAACCTTGTTCCATTTCAAAGTCCCTCCGAAGGAGCGAGATTTCTCATCAGAATTATCGGACATCCAACTTTAAGTTGTAGTTTGAATAAAGGCATTCCTGGAGGGTTAAGATTTTGTAGAAATTCATTGCTTATTGGTGGTATCCTACCACTTTCATCGGGAGTCAACCTATCAGCTGCTAGATATGTGTGTGTATCTCCTTCCAAAAAACTAAGTGACTCAACATTAATCTCATTAACATCATCATTGCGTGCCGTGAGAATCATTCCATTAGTTAGTTCTTCCTCCGAAACTTGTTTGTAACACTCCTCATCCCCTCTCCATATTTGTGTTTTTGTGAGGCAGGGATAGAGCTTTGTTATTAGATCTCTTCTAGTTTTACATACATTCACAGCCAATGGCAGATCAACTTTTTCAACTGGTTCGGAACCGACCTGCAAAACATAAAATAAGATAAGAAGTTTAATCAGTTGTGTCAATATAAGCTAATTTCCAACTATAATCTATCATGGTTACCTGAGGTATTATCACCAAATAACCGAATCTAAGATGTATGGAGAGACAACAAAGATAATTACCTTGAGTAGGAAATCCGCATACGCTCGATTTTCCGGTTCTTGCATATCCAGCCGCATATTCTTGGTGATTGTCAAAACCTTCATGTTATCCCATAGAAAAGATCTCCGGATGCACGCCCCCACTATTTCTGCCCGGCCTCCATTTGGTATCACTGTAAAGTTTGCCTGAAGTCTCCTCCCATAATGACAGTCACACCTTCGAAGTCATCTTCCTTATTTTCATGAATATCCTGGAGCAACCTGTTTACCGCCTCAACACAATGCCTATGTTGCATTGGCAGCTCATCCCATATAATCAAAGTCGTTTGTTTTATAAATTCTGCTTCTTCCTTTTGTTTAGCTATTGAAAAAACACTGGTGCTTGTTATATCTATAGGAATTCTGAATGTTGAATGTGCAGTACGTCCTCCCTCCAAAATCAAGGAAGCTATTCCTGGTATATGTAAATAAATGCAATTTAGTAATCAAAATTAGATCAATATAAGAAGTGAATATCAGATAAAATGATGGAAACTGTAAAAAGATGTTTATATACATAGAATATCAAACAATGGGATATATTTACCGGACGATGCAACAGTCAAAACAATGTCCCCCTTCGGACGACAGCTCGCAGCAATGGTGTTGTAGACAAACGTCTTCCCTGTCCCTGCACTACCATTCAAAAAGAATTTAGTCCCGTGTTTTCGGTCCACGGAATCTGTCACTGCCTTGAAAGCCGCAAGCTGCTCCTCATTCAATTTAGCAATATTCTTCTTAAGTTGATCCTCATTTATTTATGCCTTCATTTGCATATGATCGCGCATGTAACGGATTCCATAAAGATTATACCAATCAATCTTAGACTTAGGCATCGAGCAGAAATGCGCCATCTCTTTCCCTCCCTCACGCAACAATTTATCAATCAGGTAAAGTCCATAGTCTTCAATCTGCTCATCTGTTGGTTCTAGGATGCAATACTTTCTTTTAATAACGTGATGTAAATCATCGCAGATATGCATCTTGAATTCTTTCCATAACAATTCTGGTTCAGTTGGATTTCCATCTGACAGAATTATCTTAAGGAGGTTTCTCATCTGGATTCCTACCTGAACAGTTGATGCCTCCCTCAAAAAATTTACAAATTCAACATCGCTCTCTAATAACCCAAGCTCAACGCATGCTTTTTTGTATGTCATATGTAGTACGCCATTCACAGTACACAGATATTCGAACGACCTGGCGCCTGCCACAACAGTCAATAACAATCTCAAGTAGAAAAATTCACCGGCACTCGGAGAGACAAAATACATCCTAGCTATCGCAAATTATTTTTTCCTTACTTCCCATCTATAATTTATCTTTTTTCCACACCATGTGCTGCGGAAATTATTGATACGTGTATGCAGGGGCATCGGGATTCTCATCATAGTACTCAAAGTATGCCATCAGTTTAGATTTATAATTCTCAGTTGTCTGTGTCACTCCTTCAGTTGATGCTTCAGATTCATATACAATTCTCTGCATGCCTTTAAGGTGTATTTCCAATCTTTCTACGTGCGGAGTTTCTTTGTGCATACGGTACCCAAAAAAATGACAAACATCTTCTGGGGGACCTATGTACCTTGCGTCAATGTATATTTGTATCTCATCAGGAGATCCAACTACAAATGTTGTTTTGTCATACCCCTTGTATATGTACTTGTTGATGTACTTGACCGCCCTTATCCCAGCATATACTTCGACGTTTATATGGAAATTAAACATTCGCAACAGATGCGGGTTGTAAGGTACAACATCAATATTGGTTGCCTTACGCCCACCGCGAACAAACACCTCAACGCCGTTATTCCTGCGACGATAAACCGGATACCCACCTCCGTCCAAGCAAGTAGTATCGCTATAGCTCTTTGGAAAATGTTTGGTGCATTTTCCTTTTCTCATGCAAGGAGGTTCTTTATTCCTGTCACCACATGGTCCGTGGACCATGCATTTTCTAACCGTATCAAACAGGACCGGGTCACTCTGCTCGTCGGGAAATTCAGCTGACACGCATCTATCTACTTGGTCAATTGTACGTATTTTTTGTGACTTCTCAAGATATATAAGTAAATGCATATGAGGCAATCCACGCTTCTGAAACTCAATGGTATGCACGTACCCGACCACATCCCTAAACACCTTCTTTTCGACTATCTCATCCATCAAAGCCTTTCTTTTCATCTCAAATACTCGCGCAACTAAATCTGGACGGTCAGATGCAGTCTGGTGAGGATAAAGTGATTCTTGTATCTCTGTCCAGTTAGGATTTTCCGTCATGGTGAGAAAGATATCTGGATGATGATTATAGCGTGTTATTTCCATGGAGTCCTGATAGATCTCATGCATCTGCCTTGGTCCTCCGACATGCATAGACGTCAAAAAACACGGTGTACCCCCTGATCCGGAGATATCCCATCCTTCTTCATCTTGATTATCTAACTATAATTATCGGCACGCAGCTTATCCTGATTGAACCTTATCCATCCTAAATGGTTATGTTCGGTCGAAGCCCAGGCATCCACCACGAATTCTTGGAAAAGTTTACACCCCCTAAGAATAGTAGAGTATTCCAGCACGCGAGGAAATAGATAATAACTATAAAAATACATCAGGGATAGACTTTTATTTCCAAAATCTTTAATGCTTTCCTCCCATAGAGTTAATTCGCAACTCCAACCCATCTCACCATAAGGAAAGAACAACACATAATGCAGAGACAGATAAAGAGGATGGCATTCAATTATCCTGGTCTAACTTTGCCCATTTTTCAGGTATAATATAATATCGCGAGTCCTTTGTATGTCATTCTCTTTTTCAGGTATGATAACCGACACTTCCTCCATAACTGGGGCATTGTACCTTCGCTGGTCGGATTCTGAATTAAAATGCAAAGATGCCTCTAAGTCTTTGCGTCTTTTTGTAGTTTTTTTTGTAGAGGATGAAAGCACCGGAGTTTCATTCAGGAGTTTGTCATTATCAGATGGGTAGTAGTCATTGTAATCGTCAGACGATATATCCTGAGGCGGAATAGACCTGTCCAAAAATAGCCACATTAAAAAGAGCTACATCTGTGTCTAAAGTTTAAAAGGTTGATTTGAGCCATAAATTTTTTGGAAGAATTAGTATAATTACATATCGTCGTTTTCTTGGGAGTCCTTCTTTTTTGAACCCACGTGCTTATTCACAACTTCATAATCCATACCAAACTGCATAAGAAATTAATCGTCGGAACCAATTACTACGATTAAAATTGCACAAAAAATAAATAAACAAACTAAGCTAAATCATAACAAAAAAGTATTGTCTTAGATAAAAAATCTTCAGCTACATCATTTATTTACCTGGTCACCACACGCAGCAGCACTACCCATATATTGTGCAAAAAATAAATAAACAAACTAAGCTAAATCAGAACAGCAAAGTATTGTCTTAGATAACAAATCTTCAGCTACATCATTTATTTACCTGGTCATCACACGCAGCATCACTACCCATATATTGTGCACGATATTTTGATTCATCACCCTCGTATTGACCACCGAATGGATCCTCTACAACTTTTCTAATCCTAGAATGCTTATGAAGCTGTTACAACAATAATCCACATTAATATAAGATCTGTATATAGTAATAAACCGACGTATCTTGAATGGCTTACGAATCTGAAATAAAGAACTATTCTTAGACGTAACAAACAATCATCAAAAACTAAAAGACGGTTATTTTCATCCTTTTTTCTTCAGTTTTAAACATAATGTTTAGGATGCTATTATACTCTGACATTTAATCATTTGTTCTCTTAATGTTAATCTTTATCATACACTGAATTTTCCTGATCTATTGTCTATGTAAATACGTTATTGTACTTTTAGTTGATATGGGATGATAAACATGTAACAGAATGGATACAAACACTCATAATTCGTAAAGAAATCTTACAATTTTATCCTATTTCGGTGAATTTCTACCTTTAGAAACTCCATCTTGTTGTCCCGTCAGAACTTGTTCCTTAATTTGTCCACGTCTCAAAAGTATATTATACTTTTCTTCCTTAGTCAGAGAAGCATACTGCATTTTTTTTTAAAGACTGATTAAACAGAACAACCGATGTATAAAATATAACCATTAAAAACTCACCAATGTTTCTGGATGAACACGCACTCATGCTTTGGGAATCAAATCCAATTTTCGAACTGTGTCATCATCACTGTTACCCGTCATTTTTTCCATATCTGCTGCTTCCTTCTCTTTCTCTGCTGCTTCCTTCTCTCTGCGTGCTTTTTGGGCTGCATATTGTACCTGAATGTTTAAAAGAAAACAATACACAATCAATAATGTGTGTGCATAACACATTTAAATTTTGAATCAACACATATAGGATTCTTACCGAGGATACTTGTTTAGTGCTTTCAACTTTCTGCACTGGTTTCTTTTTGGATGCTCTCTCGGCCTTTCTATTTTCGTTATATTTCTTAGCCTGAATATCAGAAACAAAAATAAATTAAAACCCTAACTTTAAAAACTAAACCCACACAAACAAAAATATCAATCCATACCTTAGATTCACCGAGTATGTATTGTGTGCAAGGTTGTTGACTAAAAAGCTGGAAAATAAAGAAATATATTTGCGTAAGCTTATATGCATATACATAAAATCCTAGCACAATAACTAACCACATATATTGGAACTACATTGACAGATTCAGTTTTCACCTGGGTTTGTCTTTGTTTCTCCTCCATTACATGAAGCCTATATTCTTTATCGTCACCATCGCCTTGCGTTTGCTGAAGCATTAATTGTTCTCTACTCTCTCCCAAATTAACTTCTCCACCACAGTGATCCAATTTCTGAAATATAGAAAAATATAATACAACACAAACATTCCTCATAATTTAACCATTCAGCGTTGCTTTCGACAGTGTAACTATTCTCACAGTAAATAAATAACATACGAACCTGAGCGTCTAATGGACTTTTGATATGCTCACCCTCTTGTTGTTCTATTCCTTGTCCACACCCTTCACTGCGAATAGTTAATAATCTGTTACTATTTTCTTCACGCTTTTGTTCATTCTCGTTGAAACTACGCCATCTTTGACCCTCCATTCTCCGAGCCTGAAAACACACAGGTTAATTTTTAAAAATGCATTAAATTTGCTGACTAAAAAAATATTAGATCAACTTACTATATTAGATTAACTCTAGATTCAAGCTCTCTGTCTGCGAGTACCTATTTGATTTCTGACACTACTTGTTATTATCATGCAGGAGTTGTTGAAATACCTGACCTAAATAGTACTGAATTAAAGATAAGTAGACTATCCCTCCATCCGACTTTCCATTACTACCCTACCAATTACCACATTTACAAATAATACGGTGGTCCCTGAATTAAAATTAGCAGATTTACAGATACGGGTGATGTCATTGAGATATAAAATAAAGAAGTTTAATGAGTACATGACGCCTCCACTGTCCCTGGTGCTTATACGCACAATGCTTCGCATGAGTTATATATTGTAATGATCTAGCTGTTGTCGGCACTTTTAACGTTACTGGAGGTGGATTGACACAAATTTCAGATGCTTCTAGGGATAATCTAGCTGTTATAGTTGGCAAGACAGTGGATCTCTTTAGGTAGCAGGGGAATGAGATTAACAACTGCTTTTATAGAAGAGTTGCTGGATGTAAACCCAAGCACATACATGTACATGTCGGTGTTGCAATCTCTCTTTAAAAGTTCAACTATAAACAAATAATGTTACAATACTGTTTTCTCAAGACATTAAATTATTTCAGTTAACTTATTGTTGTGTCGATTACACTCTACGGCATGTAATCGTGTCTTAGAGTGTTAACTTATACGATAATTTTCTTTTATATTACGTTCTTCTTGCACTGAATTTAATAAGAGTACCAAGAAAACCACATTATCTTATAAAATCATAAAATATCAGTTGGGGTTGTTCAAAGCAATTGTGAAGATGCAGGATAGATTATCAAAAGAATCAAAATAAAACACAAAAAAGGAATAAATTATAGTTTTAATTTAAATCATACTTTTAAACACAAACCGTACATTCATCAATACACACACGTTAATTAAAAGATTGCAATTAACATTACCTTTTTCCTGTCTGCTATGAACTGATTTTCAGGCCTTGCATTCAACTGTAAAAAAAAACAATGTATTATAAATCACCAAACACGTTAACGTCCATAAAAATTAAATTTGAGTATAATAATATTGCTTTCACCAGCTGTCGTGCTAACTGTTCTTTTAAAAAACGCTCATTGTATTCATGTTGTTCTCTTTCGCGCCTAATAAACTCCTGCAATGAGTAAGTTTAAAAACAATTAACATTAATCTCATGACAAATAAAATCTCCCTTGAATATTAATGCCAACCATTTTATGCTATATATATAAACTACTTGTCGTTCAATTTCAATTTGTTATTCAAACTTCAGATTTGCTTTGCGCTCCATCTGCTCTTGTTTTTCCCGCCTCTTCTTCTCCCACCTTAACCTCGCAGCAACAGACCTAGCCTGCAATATGCATAAGATGTAAATTTTGCAATTTTATTGTTATTACAAACAATGTAAACAATCATATTTTAAAATACATTAATAGTTTGTTGTCCATTGTCGCCAACTTGTGATGATCTTGTCTTTTTCCTCTTTGAAGAACTAATACACAAATCTATTTTATTGAGCGTACTGATCAATAAAATCATTATAGAATTCAATTAAAGATAATTAAAGACTACCCTCATGGTGTTTGAATTCAAATTGATAATGTCTGTAAGCTTTTATTATTGATCCAAATACTCTGAATTGATATTCCTTCACATAGAACGTTTGTATGTTTACACTTCCCATGGTATATATAAAGAGGTAAATTATATGGGAAAATTGTTGGAATTAGGAAAGCCAATTCAGTTAGGAAATTTAGAGTTTAAACTTGTTTTGATTTCTTGATTAGGATTAGGAAACCTTGTTCAATAAGGAAAGTCTTTAACCAAGTCATCTGTGGGAGTTGAACTCATAACAAACATGGGTGTAAGCCATGTGCTCTGCCGTTTGAGCTAAGACAGCAAATATGGTTTCCTAAGTAAGCTGAAAATAGATTTAGGACTCACCTCATTTAATAGTGAATATTAAAAACAGATAGAATTGAATAGTGAGATAAGCTTCTCTACATTTACCTGGAGAATGATAGCATGAACCCAACCCGATATAACCATGTAGAACTTACAGTGTCTGGAATCAAAAAGCTCATTCCATTGCTAATGAAAACATGATCACAGCTTGTAGTTGTTACATTTTCTTCAACAATTCTCAGTGAGAACCAAGAATCCACATTTCAAATAACCGTTACTGAATTTAACATAAGCTAGCAGAACCCATCACTCTATTAATGAAGACATAAACTGCAGCTGTAATTATTCACCAGGCATCATCTTCCCCAAAAATCTTGAACTGAAGATCCTAGGCATTCATCTAAAGTTAATTAAGATCCGGAAAACCACTATATGCACTCTAGGTATCTCATGAAAACCAAATGACCTTAATTTTTCAGTTTGATCTCCTTAGCCATCAAAAAAATCTAAAATTCCAGTTTCAGAGTTTGAAAATCTAACAATTCTGCACAGGCACCAAAAGCAACCATATAACATTGGTCTTCCTCACAAAAACATTAATTTCTAATTGATAGGAAAACAAAGTATGAACCCATAATTTAAGAGGATTGGATAACCTTAGAAGTTTCTCCACCGGCACTAAGCAGCAATCCAAAACCGTGGAGCTTTCCGGGTACCTGATCAGCCATTATGACTTTGATTTGATAATTTGGTTTATTCAGATTCAGCGATTTAGATTAATCCTGAACAAAAAAGACAAAACAAAGAGTTTCTATGTTTGAATCTCATTCGTAATCTGAACAAAAAATTGGTGCAGTTTTCTGGATGTGATAAAAATAGAGTTTAAGAGGATGAGGCAAAGTTGATAGAACAAAAAAAAAGTAAACACAATTATATCGGAAAAAGTTGAGGTGGTATAGTAAACTCACGTTTCTGAGGATTGTAAGAAGATCTTTCTGTGACTGTTCTCTTAATTCAAAACAAAAATAACAAAACTCAATGGAAACTTGGTACAAATTAACTTGCGCCATTCAGATTCAAGAAAGTATCCGAATGAGAGTAAGGGAGAAATACTGTATGAACGATGATCAAAGAAAAGTCTAAAGTGAATATAAGTAAACGTCATTTTTTTATATAATATATATAGATATAGATATACACGAATCGACCATCCCAAATTACTCTCACAGATAGAATTTCATGGTACTAAATTGAACGATTTCCTCACTAAGTAATCAAGAACCAAACTGATAAAAAAAATAATCAGATACATCGAATTCGACAATCCCCATTACCTATAATTTAAACACCAGCAGCAGCTACACGAATCGACCATCCCGAATTACTCTCGATCGCAGATACAATCTCATGGTACTAAATTGAACGATTTCCTCACTAAGTAATCAAGAACCAAACCGATAAAAGAAGAATGATCAGATACATCGAATACGACAATCCCCATTACCTCTAATTTAAACACCAGCAGCAGCTCTAGATGAATGAATACTCCTTGGAAAAAACTACAACAGCATGGATATAATAAGATTCAATTCCCTCCAAAATCAGGGTATATTTGGCTTCATACATCTTGAGATTGAGGCAGGGTTGAAGAGAAAAGAGGAGAAAAAAATATTAGGGCTAGGTTTCTCTATCGCGTTTCACTCTCTTCGAGCCACAGGATCGAATTTACATTGGCATTCTTGTTTTAGATTGAGGTAGGGTTAAAATTCAACATACCTTGTAATATGCATCATATCCCAGCTAGTATGCTTCAAAGAGAAAAAATTAAATCTCCCAGCTAGCTTTTATTTGTAAAAAAAAAAAATCTCCTAACATGATAATTTTTTCCCATCATGAGTCACAATAAAGTCTAATTTGACAACCGCCATAGATTAGGTTATACAATTATATTCTGTAGCAAGACACCATATTATACTATACAATAGTCTCAAACACTAAGATTTTATGTTTGCATAAATTGGCAAATATAGAACGATAGCAACAACGAACATTAGGTATATATCCATAAAACTGAAAGCAATCTAGCACATTCAGATAATGAACTTTTTTTCTTTTTTCTAAATCATATTTCATTAATAGAAAATAGAGATTACATGAAAATATAACAAGATGCTAAAAATCCCAAAAGAAAAAATAGAAAAAACACAATTCAGCCCACTAGCTCAGGCCCAGACAAGCTAGGCAGGAGCCATGTCAATACATTTGCAAAAAATTAGAATCAACAAAATCTATAGTAAGCAACTCCTGGGAATTCAATTCTGGTTAAAAAAGAAGGCCTTCCCTTAATAATCTGTCTCTCTCCAGCAGCTAAAGTAGAACCTTTCTTGGCGAAGATGTCTGTGAAAAATTGGCTTCCCTGAAGCTGTGCTTGTATATGATAGAAGTTATTTTACTTGTTGCTTTCCTCCATCTCATATGAATAAACCAAGGAGTCTTCCCCTGAGCAAAATTTTCAATTACTGTTTGAGAATCTGAACATAAAACTATGTGATCCATGCCCCATTCTACAGCCAATTCAGCTGCACATACAACTCCATATACTTCTGAAATGTAGTTTGTTCCAACTCCAATGCCACCAATCAGAACTCCAAGCACTTCACATTTGTTATCCCTCACCACAAACCCAAAACCTGCTGCCCCTGGGTTACCAAAAGATGATCCATCACAACAGAACATTATATAACCAGGAGTAGGAGGATTCCAGTAACATACTTTAATGCTCTGAAATTTACTGTGTCTTAGACCAAGGTTAAAAAATTTGATTATTTGTAGATCATAGCTTTGATTCCACCTGGTACCCTTTATTCTGTATCCTCCTTCAAGAACCATCTTCTTAATCCTTACCATGAACTGCCTCTTACTTGGTTTAATGTTTTCATGAAACTTTTTATTTTTTTGAAACCACAGTTCCTTAATAACTAAACAAGCAGCAGTAATCCAAGTTTCTCTTATAAGAGGACTACAATTCCTAGCACTAGTCCAAATATCATCAAAAGACCTAGGCAAATTAAATTCAAAAATATTGCAAATCCACTGCCAAATTTCTTTGCTGAAGGAACAATGCCAAAGAAGATGGTTCACGATGTCTTGATCATGTTCACATATACAACATCTTGATTCTAGGCTATAACCTCTCTCAATCATAACAGGATCATCAACAAAAACACCCTGTACTAGTTTCCAGATATTACTTGAGGTGCTTGGATGCAAAAAAGAATTCCATATTTTGGAAAAATAGTGCATTTTTGGTTCTCTGTGTCTTATTTTGTTAATGGCTGAAGAAGTAGAGAACATACCATTTAAAGAGCCAGTCCAGAAAATATTATCTTGTCCTCCCCCAATGTCAGGTAAGTTGAATGCTTGAAATGTTTGTTGCAGTTCATGTGGAATACTCCAGTTGCCATCTTGAATAAGATCATCTACCTTCATTTGCTTATTATTGTTGATATATTGAGCTATGTCAGGTTGATCACTCAGAGAATTTCCATGAATCCAATTATCAAACCAGACACTCACTTTTTCACCATCACCAATGCACCATTTAATATTTTCTTTTAACACACTCCAAGCCCACCTCAAACCTGGCCAAATAGAAGACAGTTGCCAATTCTCATTCCATTGTCCATTGAAATTTTTATATTTGGCTTTGATAAATAAGGCCCATTCTTCTTCTGAATTAATAATTCTCCACATCATCTTCATTAAGAGTGCTTTGTTTATGATTTCCAATCTTTGAATTCCAAGGCCACCTTCACTGAAAGGAGTACACACTTTTCTCCATGATAAAGTTTTATATTTTCTTACTTCTCCATCCCCAGACCAAAGAAAATTCCTTATGATTTTTTCACAAGTTTTAATTGCAGAAGAAGGCCATTTATACACTCCCATATTATATATTGGAATACTGCACAAAACAGACTTGACCAGCACCAGTCTGTCTTGAAATGATAGCAACCTCCATTTCCACCCTACTAATTTTGTCTGAAACATTTCCACCATAGGCCATATTGTGGATAATTTAACTTTGCCAAGTGAAATAATTACCCCCAAGTACTTTTCAGGGAACTCACTTAATTTCATTTGCATTAACTCTTTCAGTTAAAGTTTTCTCAGGGCTGAAGTGCCATCTATGAAGAGCTTGCTTTTGGTTTTATTGAATAGTTGCCCTGTGCCTTTCTGATACTTTTCCAACAAATTAAGGAGATTAAGAACATTTTTCTTTGCACCATTACAGAAAATGAGCACATCATCTGCAAAAAACAAATGAGTAGGGTAAATACCTCTTCTAACCACCATTGGAGACAATGAACCTTCCATCACCATTTTGTGTATGTACCTACTAAGAACATCCTCCATTAACACAAAAAGAGTTGGAGATAGTGGGTCTCCTTGTCTGAGACCCCTACCAACTGAGAAGAAACCTTGAGGACCTCCATTGATCATCACTGAATTCAGATAATGAACTAATTGAATGATTGTCAGAAATAGTACCTTCATCTTAGAAATTACCTCATGATGAGGAATTTTCTTCAACGTCTTTGTCGAAGTATTCTTTACTTCGTCCGCTTTTCAATCAAAAAACCATGGCTTGCAGCTATATAAATCTAGGGAGAACTGGCCGGGGATCGAGCACTTGACTTTGATATATAAGCTAAGCCATTTGTATCCTTCCCTGCAACAATTTCATATTCAACACAAACCCATATTTCATAGATCTATAAAACATATCTTCAATTCCTTCTGTCCATCGGCAACAACTCACATCTCCAATGGAAGTAAACTCCATCCTCCCTGATTTTTCGACAAAACTATATCAAAATTCCAACTCGGAAACACAATCCCATTATTCCTCTCCATCCTCACCCATGTGATTCAACATTACCTTGTAAAGCACAAAGTAAAAACCCTGAAAAAGAATCAACAAACTGTAATCAGGACTTACAACAGAGGAGCAAGGAACGCGAAAAATACGAAGCACAGAAAACAAAATTCCTCACAATACAAATACAAATCAAAAGTGAAAAATAAAACAACCATGGCCGTGGAAAAGTACTTTACCACTTGATTCTTCACAACTTGTATCGTCTCGAAATCATAAATTTCAATAATTTTCACCTTTTGCTTTTCTTCGCTCTTGTAAATAAGTCTTAATACTTGGATATAGAATTACCTCATTGTATTGTAAGTCTTCAACGTGTATGTAAAATCTGATCATTGTATGTTGATTTACTTGAATATGAAATTTGCTCTTTTTCTTGTTTCAATGTTGCTTTCAAACCTTGAACCTTTTCAACTTTCCTTGTAGATTTTGATGTCGCTCCTTGTTGTTGATGATTATGGTGTTTCTATGGACCCGTTGTTGTCGAGAGAGAATGGTGCTAACTGCAAATCGAACTACAAGAAGGAGGCTTTCATCATAGACGTCACCCTCATGATTGACAAAAATTAGCACTCAAGAGATCAAAATAGTGCTGAAATTGGTGTGAAATTGGGTAGCTCACCATTCTACCCGGAATTAACGTACGGTGACACACACTCAAAAGAAGCTCTTTAGTCATGGAAGAATTTCTGGTTGGTTCCTTGGTTGATATGAAAATGGGTAGTCTCCACTAATGATTGATCAGCAACTCTAATAACGCACTTCTCCCTGCACCAAATTTGCATCAACGGCATGATTAAATCCATTATTTAACACTCTAACAAGCAAGAAATCAAACGTAGTTCCCTAACATTTCCAAGTTCACTTATGTCGGTCAGAATTCTCTATGTAATCATACCTAAAAGCATGCTAGTGACTCTAAAATCTTTAAAAGTTGAAATTTTTATGCAAAAAAAATTCTCTTCTTTTTTTTTATGCAAAAATATATGCTTAGCCACTCCCCCACACTTAAACCTTACATTGTCCTCAATGTAATTGAATCCTCCTAGTAAATTCAAGGTGGGAAATCCTAATATGATATGAAACAAGAAAAATAAACACACAAAACAAACAAAAAGCAAATAAAAATAAAAAAAAAAGGATAAGAGATACAAAACCGGTGGGTTGCCTCCCACTTAGCGCTTGTTTTAAAGTCGACGGCCCGACATAGCTCTTGCTTCACATTACTCCTCTAGAGGGAGAAAATCTTCAAATGGAAGTTCATCCACATTCACATAGGCGATGTTCTCATAGTATGGCTTCAATCTATGGCCGTTGACTTTGGAAACCGTGTTGTCTCTAAGACTAGTAATTTCAACTGCACCATGAGGAAAATCATTAGTAACAACATATGGTCCAATCCAACGGGACCTTAATTTTCCAGGAAATAGTTTAAGGCGAGAATGAAATAAAAGAACTTTTTGTCCCACAACGAAGCTTTTACGAGAAATCATCTTGTCGTGAAAAAGCTTGGTCTTTTCCTTGTAAATCCGGGCACTCTCGTAAGCATCATTACGTATCTCCTCTAGATCATTTAGTTGCAACTTTCTTTGTTTCCCCACTTCATCATACTCCATGTTGAATTTCTTTATCGCCCAATAAGCCTTATGTTCAAGTTCAACCGGAAGATGACAAGCTTTGCCATAAACCAACCTATATGGAGACATACCAATCGGTGTTTTGTACGCCGTTCTATACGCCCAAAGTGCATCATTGAGCTTAAATCTCCAATCTTTCCTTGTGGTGTTCACCGTTTTCTCAAGGATGGACTTGATTTCACGATTTGAGATTTCCGCTTGTCCACTAGTTTGTGGATGGTAAGGCGTACCAATCTTGTGTGTTATGTTGTACTTCTTGAGGAGAGCGTGGAAAGACTTCTTGAAATGCGAGCCTCCATCGCTTATCACCACTCTTGGTGTGCCGTGCCTATTGAATATGTTTTCTCTTACAAAATCACAAACAACTTGAGAATCATTAGTTTTGGTGGCTCTAGTCTCCACCCATTTAGAAACATAATCTACGGAAAGAAGTATATAAAAGTTTCCATTCGAATTGACAAAAGGGCCCATAAAATCAATTCCCCACACATCAAAAATCTCTACGGCAAGAATTGGTGTGAGTGGCATTTGATTTCGAGCACCTAGATTTCCCGTTCGTTGACATCTATCACACGATTTACAAAAACATATGAATCTTCAAACAAGGTAGGCCAATAAAATCCACTTTCAAGAACCTTGAGAGCGGTACGTTTAGAACCAAAGTGGCCACCACATGCATAAGTATGACAAAAGGAGAGAATAGATTGAAATTCGGAGTTAGGTACGCACCTTCGTATGATTTGATCAACGCCATATTTCCATAAGTATGGTTCATCCCACACATATTGCTTGGCTATCTTCTTAAGCTTCATCTTTTGGAAGGTAGACATTGTGCTAGGTACCTTCCTTGTCACCAAATAATTCACTATATCCGCATACCATGGTGTGGATTCTTCTACGGAGAAAAGTTGTTCGTCCGGAAAGCGGTCTTGTAATGGAAGTTCTTCTTGAGACATAACAAGTCTACTAAGATGATCCGCAACGGTATTCTCCACACCTTTCTTATCTCGAATTTCTATGTCGAACTCTTGTAGTAACAAGATCCACCGGATTAGTCTTGGCTTAGCTTCTTTCTTCTTTATTAATTATCTAAGTGCCGCATGGTCGGAATACACAATAACCTTTGTGCCCACCAAGTATGAGCGAAATTTTTCTAATGCAAACACTATAGCCAATAACTCCTTTTCCGTGGTAGAATAGTTGATTTGTGCATCATTAAGGGTCCTAGATGCATAATATATAACATGGGACAACTTGTCCACTCTTTGACCCAAAACGGCTCCAACCGCATAATCACTAGCATCACACA
This sequence comes from Papaver bracteatum, assembly GCA_023529315.1. Taxonomy (NCBI): domain Eukaryota; kingdom Viridiplantae; phylum Streptophyta; class Magnoliopsida; order Ranunculales; family Papaveraceae; genus Papaver; species Papaver bracteatum. Next base: position 2,912,419 of record JAJJWX010002993.1, on the reverse strand, counting down.
TTAGGTCAAATGGAAGATTCCAATCCGATGACTTGATAATTGGCGCACTTGTCAACATTGCTTTCAATTTGTCAAAAGCATCCTTGCATTCCTTGTTGAAGTCAAAAGGTACCTCCTTTTGTAGTAACTTGCACATCGGCATGGAGATTTTAGAGAAATCCTTGATAAACCGCCTATAGAAACCTGCATGACCAAGAAAAGAACGAACTTCCCTCACCGAAGTGGGATATTGTAAGTTTCATATTAAATCTATCTTTGACTTGTCCACTTAAAGCCCTTGGGAGGACACAATGTGACCAAGTACTATGCCATGGTTTACCATAAAATGACATTTCTCCCAATTAAGAACAAGGTTAGTGTCTATGCATCGTTTAAGAACTAGTTCAAGGTTGTCTAAACAAATATCAAAAGAATTGCCATAAACACTAAAGTCGTCCATAAATACCTCGATAATGCGCTCCACGTAATCCGAGAATATGCTTACCATGCATCTTTGGAAAGTAGCCTGTGCATTGCAAAGACCAAACGGCATCCGTCTATACGCAAACGTTCCAAACGGACAAGTAAAAGTGGTCTTCTCTTGGTCCTCCGGTGCAATAACAAGTTGATTGTATCCCGAATAACCATCCAAGAAACAATAATAAGAATGCCCCGCTAACCGCTCCAACATTTGATCAATGAAAGATAAAGGAAAGTGATCCTTTCGGGTTGCGGAATTAAGCTTTCTATAATCAATGCACACTCTCCAACCGGTTTGAACTCTTGTAGGAACAAGTTCATCGTCTTGATTTCGAACAACCGTAACACCGGACTTCTTTGGCACCACTTGTACCGGACTTACCTATTTGCTATCGGAAATTGGGTAGATCACCCCCGCATTTAGCAATTTGAGTATCTCTTTCTTCACAACCTCCATCATGGGAGGATTAAGCCTACGTTGAGCATCACGTACCGGCTTCACGTTCTCTTCCATTAGAATCCTATGCATGCATATGGATGGACTAATGCCTTTGATATCCGTAATTGTCCAACCAATAGACATTTTGTGCTCTTTCAAGACTCTAAGCAAACGGTCTTCTTGTACCGGTGTGAGGTTATTTGAAATAATTACCGGAAGCTCATCTCCATCTCCCAAAAACGCATATTTCAAATGATCCGGAAGTGGCTTCAACTCTAGTTTAGGCGCCTTCACAATAGATGGTACAAGTAATTCATCATTCACGGGTAAAGAAATATAGGAAACATTACCCTTAACTTCTTGTAATGCCGTCAAGGCACCACATGTCTCCACCAATTCCGTGGAAATTTCAACATCCAAGTTAGGCAAGCCGTGGACGTCCAATTCAATGCTATTTTGCAACACCACATCAAGTTCGTCCTCACGATTCAATTCTACCATTTGTTGTGCTAATGAACCAACCACATCAATGGAGTAAGCAGAATGCACATCACTTGGGTAGCGCATGGCTTCAAATATGTTGAAGTGTATTACTTCCTTGTCGAACTCCATAGTGAGTGTACCCTTATCAACATCAATCTTCGTCTTTGCGGTCTTCATAAATGGCCTCCCAAGAAGTAGAGAAGTAGACGAACGATTCTCATTATTGTCCATATCCACCACAAAGAAATCCACCGGAAAAATTAACTCATTCACTTGCACGAGAACGTCTTCTACAAGCCCCTTTGGATAGATGTTAGACTTGTTTGCTAGTTGGATAATAACTCTTGTCTCTTTCAACGGTCCAAGATTCAAGGAGTCATAAATATCGGCCGACATCACACTAATGGAAGCTCCCAAATCAAGTAAAGCATGTTCAAACCTTTTCTTACCAATAGTAATTGGTACCGTGAAACCACCAGGATCCGTGCACTTTGTAGGCATCTTCTTCAAAATCATAGCCGACGCACTCTCGCCAACTTTAGTAATTTCATTATCAAGCAACCTATCCTTCTTTGTGCATAACTCCTTCATGAACTTAGCATACCTTGGCATTGTCCTTATGGCCTCTATGAATGGAATGTTGATCTCTACCTTCTTGAAGATATCCATGAGTGCCTTTTCTTGAGCTTCCTTCTTAGATTTAGCAAAACGACTAGGAAAAGGAGGTGGAGTAGTAAAAGTAGGAACCGGTTCCTTGGATTGGGTGGTTGGTGTTGAATTCTCCTTTGGTACGGCTTCTTCCTTGTCTTTGACTACCTCTTCACTAGCTTCTTCATGATGAGTTGGACTCTCCACTTGTCTTCCACTTCTTAAAGTAACCGCACTAACATTCTCCCTTGGATTCACAATTGGTTGCGAAGGGAGCTTTGTGGATGCTTGAGCTTTCATTAAGTTCATATCGGTCGCCAATTGTCCCATTTGAGTTTGTAAATCCTTGATTGCCGAATCGGTCTTTTGTTGGGTTTGTTGTAACATAGACGTGAGACCTCGCATGCTTTGCATTATCACATACAACTTGTCATTATTCGAAGAATCTTGCTCCTTGACTTGTTGTGGTTGGAATTGTTGTTGTTGAGGTTGGAAACGTGATTGTTGGAAACAACCTTGTTGTGCATATGGATTAGGAGCCGTCGCTTGCTTGTTTGCATAGATAAAGTTGGGATGATCCTTCCAACCGGGATTGTAAGTATTGGAATATGGATCGTACCTTGGCCTTGGATTTGGATATAAAGCATTTGCTTGTTCGGTTTCATCATCCGGAATAATTACCGCGGCCAATCGTTGCACTACCCTCTCTATGTTGTTTAACCGTTGATCAGATTGTGAAGACGAGTCACTAACCTCATGCACCAACTTAACCATTGAATCACCTCTTGCATAGAATTGTTGCGAGTTTTCCGCCATACTTTCAATCAACTCGGTAGCTTCGGTCACCGTCTTGTTCACTAGTGCACCACCACCGGAGGCGTCAAGAAGATATCTATCACTTGTTTGGAGACCTTCATAGAAGTATTGGATTATCATGGCGTCACCAAATTTATGGTGTGGACAACTTACCACCAATCTCTTGTATCGATCCCAACATTCATATAATGACTCTCCCACATGTTGCTTGATCCCACAAATTTCTTTGCGAATTTGAGTAGCCTTTGATGCGGGAAAATATCTCTCGAGGAAAAGTTTCTTCATCCCATTCCATGTTGTGATACTTCCTAAGGCAAATAGTATAGCCATTCCTTAGCATTGCCCGCCAAAGAGAACGGAAACGCTTTCAACATTGCTCCATCCGCATTAGTATTTGGTGGAAGCATGGCCGTGACTATGGTGTTGAAGTCCATAAGATGTTTGTTTGGATCCTCATTCACCATGCCATGGAACTTTGGTAATTCTCTAATCAACCCCGGCTTGATCTCGAAAGTTGAGTTAGTTTGGATACACCATTGTTGTGTATCGAGCTTGTGAGAAGCTAGGTCCTTGAGTGTACGATCACCCATTGCCTCTTCTTCAATATCCGAATCTGCGAATTCACTTGATGTAGAACGAGGAAGCGGAGTGTTAACCGCTTGAATGAAATCCTTTAGTTGAGTGACGGATCGAAGACGTATTCTAGTTGAACTCGGTCTTCCCCCTCGAAGCATTCACCAAAAATATAGTACCTACAGCAAGGTTCACAAAACTAAGTTAGATACGGTATAGAATCTAACAAAGCAAGAATAAAGCAAAAAGAAAAATAAAAACAACTAAAATCGCCCGTTGCTCCCCGGCAGCGGCGCCAAAATTTGTACGCGTGTCATTACCACAACAAATTAATTAATGCTTTACTACCTAATTAAAGAGTAATATAGGGTAGTCAAGGTCGATCCCACGAGGAGCAAGGGATTCTAGTTGTATAATTGTCACAAAAAGGGGGGTATTGGTTGTAAAATTTATAAAGCAAAAGAATTAAACAAAGTAATTAAAAGTGTAAGTTGAAATCAATGAGAGAGAATAGATCAAGGAATCCTTCTTCGCTGCAAAACAATGATTAAAGTTATGTTCTTTTCCACTTGTTATTAGTCATAGATTATCACCAACCGTAGGTATAGCAGCTAGATCAGTGCTAACCCCAATATACCTTATTTCACCGGATACGGAAGTTCTCGCCTACCGGATTCTATTCACCAAACCACCTAGTAGTAGATCACCCAAGATGTAATTTAGTTAAACGCATTAAGATTCATGAATTTATTAGGTTGATATTAGTAGTTAAACTCTTAGATCAAGGTCCACTTGCTAACGTTGCTTTCACACACAATTGCTCCACGGAATCCCTCCGCAAGGTCTTGTGTTTTCTACTTATGTAAATAGTCAAGAAACGATTACTTATCCCTTAACTTTCACTAGCTTTAGCTTAATTAACAATTCAATTTAGTTGGCCACCCAAACGACCTATCAATCAAACATAAACATTAATATTAGCAAAAACAATCGATAATCATATGAAAAACTTCAAAGTAGAATTGAAACAAAACTCAAACCAAATATTAAGAACTAGGAATTCATCCTCAATCAATAAGAAAATTAGCTACTCATAATTTGGAGTTCACACAATAATAATAATAATTAAGGAAGAAAGAAAAACTTATTGCAAAGATGATGGTTGCTCCTTCCTCCAATCCTTGTGCACTTTAACTCCTTCTCCAAAGTAGATGTGTGTGTAAAAAGTTGTAGAGAACTCTCTTATTTATAGGCTTCAATACTCTCCATATCTTTGTAGGAAAGGATTCCACATTCCATAAGAACACCACTTTCCCAAATTGATCCATATTCCAAATTCTAGTCCAATTCTCCAAAACTTCCAAGTTTTCATCCAATTCCCACTTCTAAGTCTTCACACACATGAGAGAAGTCCATCCAAAATTCTGCACTTTTGCTCACCGGAAAACTGGGTTTTTGGCCGGAATCCGGCGCCGGGAAGTCGTTGTCGATCACCTGAAATTCTGTCGTCGGGAGAATATTCGACGGAATATTCTGTTGGTCAACCGTTAAGACTAACGGTCAAAGCAGTCAAACCGTCAGTCAATCCGTTAGTTGACTAGGTCAAAGAGGACCACTGAGTCAGAACCCAGTCAGCGAGCTAACTCAGCTGACTGGTCTTGGTTGGCTATCTTACTCCTGCCAAGTGCTATACACGGCCAAGATGGCCGTGCACTGCAACTGTCACCCAGCCATTATGGATGTTCACTGCAGCCTTCCCTGTAATTCATTCACGGCCAAGATGGCCCTGTCTTGCATCTCATTTCCAGCCATGATGGCTATGGATTCCTCACAGCTGCAGCTTCCCATATGCTTCAACCCATTTAACTGCCCTGCAATTCCACCAGTTTCTTCAAATCAACAGTACCACTTGCAACTTCATTTTGCTAATAACAGCATTATCACTCTGCTTCATTAATCCCTAGCCAACCTGGAGCAGCAACAAACTAGTTCTCAAACCACAGACCCATCAACTTCCAACCATGTAACTCATTTGAGTTCTCACTGCAGTTTGTACATAGAAACAGAACTCCAAGTTTTATTGCAGCACCAACATCCTTCCTGTTCAGCTCAACCCAATCAGACAGCCATATACCCATCTGCTACTCTGTCTAATTTCTCAACTCGATTCATAGCAGCGACTTCGATCTCTTCAATCATCCGAAACCCATATGAATGTAGCCTCAGATCCCCTTAATTCTATCATTAACCCATCACCATCTTCCCTCTGTTGTTGAACAACAACCATAACCCATCGAACATTAACAACACCACTTCTACCATCTTGATTCAAATTCGAACTCAACCAACAAATTCCAGCAAATCTCGCCACTAGATAGATTCAATTCGCTGTAGAACCATAACCCATTAGCTCATTTCGATCTGATTTTCTTCACTTCAACTCTTTCCTGATTACGAACCCATATCGAAGCCCACTCAATCACCACCAAATTCGTAGCAAACTCTTTATTCACAGCTTCTCATTCACCACCATTTCCAAATCTGAAGCAACTCCCTCTCTGTTGATCAATCAATACCCCTTTTGTCTTCTCAAATAGCAGAACTAATCAATCTTCGTTCCTTATTCTTCATCATTTCTTCTTCCTTTCCTTAAAGGGGAGACTAGGTATCACACCGGCCGCAACCTCTTGTTGATTTTTTTCAAATCAAATATGAAGATTTACTTAAGTTTATTTTATTGTTCATTTATTTGGTCAGTCGATCAACATCTTCCCATGCAATTTAAGTCTGTGGTCATAGCAGAACGGTTCCAATATTTAGCTGGTCATGTCATATTATAGTGTGTTAGTTAGTCAGGTCACAGTAGTGTGTTTAATTAATTTTATCATAGTAGCCAGAAAGTCGGGGCCTACGGCCCCGGCAGTGGATAAAATTTTAAAGCAGATATGGTGTCCACAAATTTAGTTGGTCGTATCATATTATAATGCATTAGTTAATCAGATCACAATAGCGTGCTTAATTAGTTGGATCATAATAGCCGGCGGTGGCCAAAATTTAAAGGCATATGTAGTGCCCACAGTAAAAATCATATGCAATATTATGGAAGGTACCACACTTTGTGTTAGAATTTGTAGTTTCATTAGTCAATATCGCTTGGAATTAGTCATTATAAACTCTTAATCGTTCTAATCTATATTGACAAACACAGATTTAAACAGATAAAAGAATAGTGAGAAAGAGAATTAACCTTGTGTGGGTCTGCTTTAATGATTCCGGGCGCCCAACCATTGTAGCTTAATTGTCTCGTGTCGCTAGATTATTCTCCCTAATGATTACTTCTGGCCCCATCCATGGGAGTGCAAACTACAGTAGTAAATATCATGTGATACATTAACTATTTTAAAAATTATAAAGTGCCAATATAACCATATGGCTACAGATGACAATTAAAAGATAGATGCAAAGTTATACAGTGGTGATACTTTCAATAATTTCGTTTATTGTATTATAATCTGAACGTACCATGTTAAATCTTCCAACTGCATCCTTAGTTGTACCCTGTTTACTAACCGAGATATTAAGTAAGAACATGCCATGCATATTCATCACGAGGGAAATTCTTGGAGCAGGTAAACGGTCCCTGCAATTCATAACTCAAAAAGAAAGAAAATAAAATCAGGATCAGAGCCTTCTCATACATAAAATATACATAATCAATTGTTGATGAATAACAAAAATATACATACTGATGAAGTATTACTATCACTACCAACAATAACAATATACACCTTGATATAAACAAAGGATTACTGGGGTTGCTTCAGATAATCCATGTATGTACCTTTACCATCGTTGTCCATTGGTTGGCTGCACTGATGAGTTGATGTTCTTCCCCTTTGTTTCATTGGTTATTTTTGTCCAAAGATCCCTTGCATTGCACGGAAAACTCTATCTATCAGTGTCATCCCTTGATGAGCGAATCTTCTTCGTAAGTATTTTGTTGTTAATTTACTATCAGAAAAAGTATGCACTGCATTGCGAACAAAAAAATCGCAAACTTTAATATACCATATGAAAATTATTTTACCAACAAAGAGAAAACTTCAATCATTCAAAATTATATATTGCTTAATAAAGTAGCCTCAATCAAAATTATAGCTGCTTGATAAGGTGGAGAATAAGGTATGCTTGACATTAATCCATCAAACTCCAAACCAAATAAAAAAATAAAAAAATTTAATACCTAATCGTTTCGATCCATGATATCGTTTCCATCTATGAATCCGATAACAACAACCCTAAAGAGACGCATATCTTTCGGTTTCTACACCGACCTTGTATAAAAACCTGAAAAAAATAAACCAACCGGAATGAATACAATTAAATTCCAAGAATCACATCAGAGAAGAAGAAAGAATAGAATCCAAAATTATGGCACCTCCTATAAACAACAATAGCATTGATTCTTATAGCGACGTACCTTCTCCAAAGGCAATTGAGTTTCTTTTGTAATGGTAAGTACATAATTGCTATAATTGTTAAGTACCTATTGATGCTGTTCTTATATCCCAAACTTCTATGTTTCCTACCCATTGGTCCCCTTGCTTAGCAGTTCATAGTCTCAACTGCCTGAAACACAGAATTAAACTAATTTAACCAACTCCTTGGCCTGAACCCAGTCCAACCAGAAAAACCAATTGCTAAATTCAGGGCCCAGACTATCTGCACTTCACCTCCACTTTGTATCACCTGCAGGCTACATCACCAACTTCTGTCTCCCTGCACTTCCACTACACGCAAGATTTCTATTCAAACTCGGCTTTCTTCGTCTAGCCCAAGCTCATATTCCATAAACATCGACGACTGCAACTGCTTGTCACTAAAAATACAGCTCCATCCATCTCTGCGATTATAGCCACGAACCCAGACCATCACCATCTCAGCACCACTTGCTGCAACCATTTCAGACCCACTACACCGATGCAACCAACACCAGTATCTCTAATTCCTTGAATCACACAACAACATACCCCAACTTCTCTGTCATCTTCTTCAACCACCTCCAGCAATCCACTATGCCATCCAACCAACCATTTCCATGGAATACCAGCAACACCATTTACTACTATTAATCACGGCAGCACATCCATGTTCTTCTCCATCACTAATCACTGCTCTTACTTGAGCTTAACAACTCCATTAGTCGACCATAGCATCACTTCCATCGACTATCATGTTGAGTTTAAACTCAACTTCTCAACAGACTCGAGTTATCGGCATATATAACCTTCTCACAGTTCCAGTAATTCAGCATGTAAACTTCGATCCGGCAACAACAGCTAAGCACCAGAAATCCCACTCAACCACAGCAAACCCCATATCTTCTTAGAACTTCAGGGAACCATCTTTGTTAAGCCTGACGCAGCACCAGTTCCTTCTATTCTCTTCTGCGAGTAACATCAACAGCTACATACGAATCCAATTCTACTCACTGCTAATTTAATCTCAAGTGCCTGAAACACTGCCATCATAATCATCACTAAACAATCAGAAACCAAACACACACCTGGCATCACTATTCAATTAAAATTGTTATGAGGCTGTATGAACAACTCTAGTTTCTGAAATCACAACCCTAAATAGAATAATCCACTACAGAAATAACAGCAACAACAAAGAGAACCATTGACCATTAAAACAGATAGATACCTTTCTCAAGAGAAGGAACGATATCGTCCTCTACATCGAACCATTTACCATGCCAATACCATATTTATTTTGTATTCTCTCCGCCAAACAATAACCCAGAATTCTTATAACTCTTGCTCCGAATTGATTTCCATACACAAAATTTCATCCCAAAATAAACCCATCATCATGAGCAAGATCATTAGGATTGATAACAATAATATATAGCAATAACAACAGTCAAGTGAGTGTTTATGGCTGCAAAATCGAAAAAAAATTAGGTTCAGATATTAGAACAGGGTCATGAACTGAATCATATGAAAAAAAAGATAAGCAAAAAAAACTCCTACTGATAGAATTATAGGGTTTCCATATGTTTACCTTTTTCTGTTATTTTTATTCATCGTCTTTCCAAATTCTAGTTATAGGGTTTAACTTCGCCCCCTAAATCATTCATATGCAATTTCTTGTCCTTCTCCTTGCGCTAGTGTTTGATATGCAGATGATACATCCTGTGTAGTATATAGATCAGTTACAAACAACCAAAATATCATAATCCAAAGTAGCTTTATCTTGTAATTTTTTTAACTAACCTGTAGACGTCCAAGTATAACTTGTTGTTGCGCTTTCATATTTTGTAGTTCTTTTTTGGCCATATTTTGTACAGAGATCATGGCCTGTTGTATAAATTTATAATACATTACCGCCAACACAGTTTATGTCAAACAGCCCAGCCGACACAGTAAATTAATTTTCATTCCGTCTCGTCTATCTGAATTTCTGACTGTTGTTTTTCTCCCTGCGCTAATATTTAGTATGCAGACGATACATCCTGTGTAGTATATAGATCAGTTACAAACAACCAAAATATCATAATCCAAAACAGCTTCATCTTGTAATTTTTTTAACTTACCTGTTAAGGTCATACCAACATCATTACATGTGGAATTCCTTTTGATTGTTGTAGTTCTTACATGCCTCCTGGCTCCAGCATGAAAACACCTTTCATATTCAAAATAAGAAAATGGTCTAGCATCCATTAACAAATTGTAACCATGACTTATTTAATCGATACTAAATTATAATGATTAGGAAGCTCGGGATGAATATAGATAGCCTAAAAGTACTAAACCAAGACACAACTACTACCCATTAAAAATACATTCACTAAAAGTACTAAATCACTTAAAGCTTTCGCAAGCTGTTAATGCAGACATGTGAGGGTGCTTAAAAACATACTAGAAAATATTCTTATTCTTTTTGAAATAAAGCTAGCTAATTCACTGAAAACCACAACCACGAATTTGATCAGTGCATACCCATTACCCTCGACATGAGCTATATTACCTAGTGGGAGTTGCAAGCTGGTAATGCAAACTACAAAGGCTTATCATCTCATTAGTGCTTCTCTAAGTCTGCGGCTTCACATTTTCTTCTTTGGTTGATGCAAATACCTGATTTTGTCTCTAAAACTGTTTAGGATATGAAGAACAACAATGAATTGCACAGAATTTATTACAACAACAATTTTAAACTTTGAAAATCTAATCCAGGTATTGAAATATAGCAATCTTAATAATTAAAATCTAACAATTTTAATCTTTTGTTTTGTTTAATCTAATCAAAACAAAAGAAACCGATATTGAAATATAACAATCTGATATATTTTATGATGGTAGGAGTTGAGTAGTATGTTACATAATTGAATTACAGAGAAGCTTAACTTTATCTATGAGACATCAATAACCATTAAAAACCTATAAAACACATGATTTTTGAATGTATAAGTAATTCTGAAATCTGAATTCAATTGAATTGACAAGGAAAAAAATAGAGAAATATTTGAACCTGGATTTTTTTCTCTCGATTGATTTATTCATCTGGTTGCAAATCAAGCTCAACCCAACTCTTATCATCATCCAGGAACTCTCAAAACCCCCATCTTAAATTAACCCATTCTCATTCTTACCGATTCATACACAATCTTAGCAGCTCTTCCCAAAACCAAACCCTAGATTCTGAAAATTTTCAATTATTTTGACTTTATCATCAATCTCAGTTGTCAATAACCCTTATCTCGATAAACCCGTGTCAATTTCTTCTCTGATTCCCTCTTCAGTTTCATCTGCAATTTAGATATAGAAGTACCACCAATATTACGATCAGATACATCAGATTCTGTATTCGACAATCCTTATTAGAAGCAGCTATAGATTAATCTGTTACGACACCAACACCGCCTGTTTTATATTTCCTATTTCAGTTTCCTTAAGTTTTCTTTATTTAGTTTGGTTTAGTTTCCTGGTTTGCATAAACTTCTTAAAATTAGTTTTACTTGCTTGTCAAGCATGATTGTTAGCTATAAATATGTTCCTTGAGCTTGTAAACGATCATAATATCAATACAACTCAGTTTTTCTTTAAGTTTGTTCTACTGCTAAGGTTGCTAACCACAAAGAAAAAGGGTTTTATCCTAAGGTTCTTAGTTTTCTTGTGTTCTTAATCCAGTGTAAAGGTCCAGAACCCTAACACCTGGATCAGAGCAGGTTTAGATCATACCTAAATTTCACCCAATTTTTTTTAAGATGACTTATACAGAAGAATTGAAAAGTCTTCAAGATAGTATTACAGGTGTAACCGAAAAGATGGATACACTTACAGATACTATTACTAAGCTTCATATGCACGAGGAAGATCAAAAACTTTAGAAGCAAGCTGATAAACTCAAACAACAAGATGAAGCAAGCACATCTCTATCAAACAAGCTTACAGCATCCCTAAATTCAACTATTACTGCAACGATGACAACTTCCTTACGTACTGTGTTTAGGGATTTTTACCTCAGTTTCAACAACGTTCTGGCGCTACTCCACCACCACCTCCGCCATCTCCACCTTCGGGTAATGATGGTGAACCACAACAGCAACAACCTAGACCTGTTAACAATATCAAGTTTCCAAACTTCAGTGGAGAAGATCCGGATGGATGGATTTTCAATGCCGACCAGTATTTTAGCGTTTATAACAATTATGATGCCCTCAAAATTATTGTTGCTTGTGCACATCTCAAAGGTGAGGCAAATATCTGGTATAGATGGAAAAAAACCAGAGTTCAGGTAACTACATGGTCGGAATTCTGCAACTTGATTCGCGCTCGATTTAATCCTGAAAAGTTTGTTGATGCTAGATTATCCATTAGCACGATTGACCAAAAAGGATCGGTTCGTCAACATATTCCTGAATTTGAAAAAATTATTGAATTTCGTTGATTTTCCTGAGGATTACTTGATAAGTTGTTTCATTCGTTCTTTGAAACCGCATATTGGGTCTGTGGTTAAACTACTTGCACCACAAACATTGGATGATGACTACACTAAGGCAATTCATCAAGAAGAAGCTTATGCAGAAACTAAGTTTCTTCCAAGACAACCATATCGTCCCCCACCAGTTAGGAATGCAACTCCTCCTCCTACTAATCAGTTCAAAAAGCATATTGATCATGGAGATAGACGCTTAACACAAGAAGAACAACGAGTGAGACGGGACCAAGGTCTCTGTTTCAACTGCGACGAATTTTACAGGCCGGATCATGTTTGTGTAAACCCCAGATTAACTATATTGGATACTCCAGAGGTGCAGCAATTACTTTCTCAGTTTGATGATATATTTAAACTACCAACGGATCTTCCTCCAGAACGTGTTCATGATCACCGTATTCCATTATTACCAGATTCTTCACCTGTAAATGTGCGACCGTACAGATATCCTCATTTTCAGAAAGATGAGATAGAGAAGATAATTAATGAACTTCAACAAGCTGGTTTTATTTGACCAAGTACGAGTCCTTATTCTTCTCCAATTCTTATGGTTAAAAAGAAATATGGTTCTTGGCGTATGTGTGTGAATTACAGGGCCTTAAACAAACTGACTATTAAAGATCGTTTTCCAATTCCAACGGTCGATGAATTACTCGATGAATTATTCGGTGCAGATGTGTTTACTAAACTGGATTCACGTTCTGGGTATTATCAGATCATGCTTTATCATCAAGATATTTCAAAAACAACTTTCAGGACACATGATGGTCATTTTGAATTCTTGGTTATGCCTTTTGGATTATCGAATGCACCTGCAACCTTTCAGAGTTTAATGAATCATATCTTCAGGCCGCACTTACGGAGGTTTGTCCTTTTTTTCTTTGATGACATATTAGTCTATAACAAGAACATGTCTGACCATCTAGAACATTTAGCTATTATGTTTGATATTTTACGCACTAATAAGTTGTTTGTCAAAGATACAAAGTGCACTTTTGCACAATCATCTGTTGGATATTTGGGCCATGTAATTTCTTCTGCAGGGGTTTCAGTTGAGAATGATAAAATACAGTGCATATTGTCTTGGTCACTTCCGACTACAGTTAAAGAGTTGAGAGGTTTTCTTGGTTTAGCTGGTTACTATCGAAAATTTGTGAAGGATTTTGGTAAAATCAGTGCTCCTCTAACACAATTACTCAAGAAGGATGCTTTTCATTGGACAAAACAAGTTACTTATGCATTTAAACTGTTGCAACAGGCTCTCACTCCAACTCCAACTCTGACACTTCCAAATTTTACAAAAGAATTTGTGTTAGAAACTGATGCATCTGGAAATGGCATTGGGGATGTTTTAATGCAATCTAAATAACCTATTGCATTCTTTAGTAAACCTCTTTCAGGAAAAAATTTAAATCTCTCTATTTATGATAAAGAAATGTTAGAAGTGGTTTCGGCAGTACAAAAATGGAGTCCTTACTTGCTTGGAAGGCACTCAAGATATATACTGATCACCGTAGCCTTAAATTCTTTTTGGATCAGAAATTGTCTTCAATGGAACAACAAAAATGGTTATCCAAGTTGTTAGGTTATGATTATGAGATAATTTTCCGTCGTGGAATGGAAAACGTTGCAGCCGATGCACTATCTAAATGCCCAAGCTCATATTTTCATATATTTACTCCTATTTTTTATGGTATTGATGACATTAGTCAAGAATGTCATGATGATACATATTTAGGCGATCTCATTCAACGGTTACGCCAAGACGCAAATTGTAAGAAGTACTTCTCTTATATTGATGGTTTATTGCGTTACAAAAATCTTATATTTGTGTCGTCATCCTCTGAATGGTGTGATAAGTTGCTTGAAGAGTTGCATTCTAATCCTATTGGTGGCCATTCTGGATACTTGAGAACTTACAAATGACTACAGCAAAATTTTTTACTGGAAAGGGATGAAGAAATCGATAAAGGATTTTATTTCTAAGTGTGATACTTGTCAACGTAATAAGTCAGAATTGATTGCTCCACCTGGTCTTTTGAATCCCCTTCCTATTCCTGCTGACATATGGTTAGATGTTTCGATGGATTTTGTTGATGGATTTCCAACTTCTCATCGAAACAATTCGATTCTTGTGGTAGTGGATCGTTTATCTAAATATGCACATTTTATACCTCTCACACATCCATACACTACCAGTTCAGTGACTGAGATTTTTGTACGCGAGATTTTCCGTCTTTATGGCATGCCAAGGAGCATTGTCAGTGACCGTGATCCAATATTTATCAGCAACTTTTGGGAAGCATACTTTGCCTTACAGAATACCAAGTTATGTCGGAGTTCTGCATATCATCCACAATCTGATGGGAAAACTGAAGTAACAAATCGCATTTTGGAATGTTACTTACGTTGTTTTGCTGGAACAAAGCCTAGTGACTAGTCGAAGTGGTTACCATGGGCAGAATGGTGGTATAACACCAGTTTTCACTCTGCTATTCAGATGTCACCATACCAAGCAGTGTATATTCGATTACCACCTACAATATCATCGTATCTACCAGGGTCTACTTCTATTCATGCTGTTGATTCTAATTTGAAGGCAAGAGATTACACTTTAAAGATACTGAAGTCACATTTACAAGATGCTCAAGAAAGAATGAAGAAATATGCTGATAACAATCGTACTGAGCGCAATTTTGTTGTTAATGACTTGGTTTTTCTTCGTCTACAACCTTACAGACAAAGAACGGTCGCTACTCAGGCATATTCTAAACTCTCTCCGAAGTTTTATGGCCCTTTTCGTATTTTGGAGAAAATTGGTCCGGTTGCTTATAGGTTAGAACTACCTATTACAAGTCGGATTCATCCAATATTTCATGTTTCTCAACTGAAACTGAAACTTGGTTCGACCAATATTATTGATAATAATCTTCCAGTTACAGTTGATTATACGTATTGGGAACCAGAGAGCATTTTAGAGCGTCGAATGTTCAAGAAAGCAAATCATGCAGCAACTAAATGGTTGGTTAAGTGGAAAGACCATCATGTGGAAGAGGCTACTTGGGAGGATGCTGATAAGCTACTTTTGCGTTTTCCAGATTTTGATGCTTGAGGACAAGCATATTTTTCAAGCAAGGTGGGATGTTACGACACCAACACCACCTGTTTTATATTTCCTATTTCAGTTTCCTTAAGTTTTCTATATTTAGTTTGGTTTAGTTTCCTAGTTTGAATAAACTTCTTAAAATTAGTTTTACTTGCTTGTCAAGCATGATTGTTAGCTATAAATATGTTCCTTGAGCTTGTAAACGATCATAATATCAATACAACTCAGTTTTTCTTTAAGTTTGTTTCACTGCTAAGGTTGCTAACCCCAAAGAAAAAGGGTTTTATCCTAGGGTTCTTAGTTTTCTTGTGTTCTTAATCCAGTGTAAAGGTCCAGAACCCTAACATAATCCTCCTCGAAACAACTACTTGTTTACATAGTTAGAGATTCAGTGAAGGAGACGAAGAATTTCTTCCTAGGGCTAGGATTCTCAGAGAGAACTAAGAGCAGAAGAAGAGACTGAGAGAAGCGAAAAGAGGACTTTCGTAGTGTTATTAACGAAAAAACGTAGTCATATCGGGCCAAAACAGGATTGACTGCCACGAATCACTCCCCAAGATCTGGACGGCCCCGGTTTACTCTAGTCGATCCACCAATCTCCGCCACAGGATCTCATCTGGACGGCCGCGAATCTGTCTTATTTCCTCCTCGCCAGCAATTCAGGGCCACAGGATTTTCGAATCCGACGGCACGCATGTCCCGGACATAACCACAATTTAGATGAATAAGTATCACCAATATTACGATCAGATACATCAGATTCTGGATTCGAAAATCCCTATTAGAAGCAGTTATAGATTAATCCTCCTCGAAACAACTACTTGTTTTTAGAGTTTGAGATTCAGTGAAGGAGAAGAAGAATTTCTTCCTAGGGCTAGGATTCTCAAAGAGAACCAGGAGCAGAAGAAGAAACCGAGAGAGGAGAAAAGAGGACTGTCGTAGTGTTATTAACGAAAATACGTATTCTTATCGGGCCAAAACAGGATCAACTGCCACAAATCACTCCCCAAGATCTGGACGTCCCCGGTTTACTCTCGCCGATCCACCAATATCCGCCACATGATCCCATCTGGACGTCCTCGAATCAGTCTTATTTCCTCCCCCGCCAGTAATTTAGGGCCACGGGATCTTCGAATCCGACGGCACGCATGTCCCGTACATAACCACCACATTTCCTTAAAGGAGATAATAGATTCTAAATGACTCTATGGTTATTAATTACCCTCGTTTAACAGCTTCCTAATTGTTTAATAAATTTTATGCTATAAAAACATTTACATTTTTGTTTTATAGTTTTGATACGTCATATCCGGGTCCCACGGCTGATCCAACCGTCATTCCAACAACACAGTTCAATGTAAACCCTATCCATCGTGGATGACTGAAGAAAACGAAGATTCAAACCCTCCCTAACTGGAATTGATTGTCCAAAAATTCTTGATGGACCGTTTAGTTAGACTAAGAAAAAACCGCACAATTTGAATGGTGGGGCCCAAAAATGACCCCCTGTTAATCTCATATGGCCGAGCCCACCCATGTGAGGGGGAAAGTTTTTCCTAGCTTATTTAGGCGGTTCACGAAGAATCACCCCTTATCCTTCGCCCTCCGTAGAGGAGATTGGAAAGGAAAAAAAATGAAGGATCCAAGATCCAACTCTCTCTAAATGGATCTTTATCTCTCGTCTCCGGTTTCTGCCAAAGCGAAGATGGTTTGGCACTTTTGACCGTTTTAATGATGTTTCTGTAAACCCTTTGGGTTTGATACTGCTACCTTCCTCCCAGATGTACGCTTGTTGATACTCCATGTTTTGCAAAGTGCAACCCCGCAGCTAAACCATTTTATAACTCTCTTTTTCTTACGTAACACGACACTAAATAAGGAAAAATATCGTTTGGTCATTTTTAGGTGGGCCCATGTCTGTTTAGTCCTTTGGTCAAATGCCTTTACTGTTTGGTCCATAATTATTTAAAAATATAAAATAGACAAAAGTACCCTTCCATGTTAATTATTACTTATTTTCTTGTAGCAGTTCATTCGTCAAAATGAACTCCTATTAATTTCTACTTTTTTTCTTTGGAAAACATATAAACCAGAGTTCATTCCAGAAATGAACTCCATATAAAAAGCTAAAAAAACAGAGTATCATTCCAGAAATGAACTCCATATAAAAAGCTAAAAAAACAGAGTTCATTCCATAAATGAACTCCTTATAAAACCTAAAAAAATCAGAGTTCATTCCAGAAATGAACTCCATATAATCACCTAAAAAAATAGAGTTCATTCCATAAATGAACTCCATATAATCACCTAAAAAAACAGAGCTCATTCCAGAAATGAACTCCATATAAAAACCTAAAAAAACAGAGCTCATTCCAGAAATGAACTCCATGTAAAAACCTAAAAAAACAGAGTTCATTCTTTACATGAACACACACAAAAAAATCCATAAAAATCAGAGTTCATTTGTAAAAATGAACTGCAGTAGCATCATCTTCATCATCTTCGTTGTCTTCAAATAGCAGCAGCAGCAGATCCATGAAATCGTCGTCGTCGTTTTCTTCTTCTTCATCATCAACAACAACATCAAAAACAGCAACAGATCCATGGAATCTTCGTCATCGTCATCGTTTTCTTCTTCTTCTTCTTCTTCTTCTTCTTCATCAACAACAACATCAAAAACAACAGCAGATCCATGAAAATTGTCGTCATAGTTTTCTTCTTCTTCTTTTTCATCATCAACAACAAACATCAAAAACAGCAGTAGAATCGTCGTCATCGTTTTCTTCTTGTTTCTCCGTCATCTTTATCATCTTGTTGCTTGTTTCACATCAACAGTTGACGAAAAAAAGGAAAAAATAAAAGATGGAGACGATGAACTTCAACAGTATAGCAGCATCGTTTCTTGTTTCACATCATCTCTGTGAAATTAAAACCCTAGAAAATCTTCATATTTTCTATGTAGCAGCAAGAAAAGAAGAAACCAGAGAAAAAGTAGATCTGGAAAAAAAAGGCGAGAGAAATTAAATCTGAAAATGATTTATTCTCTCTTACTTTTTGACTATATAATGGTCCTTATCCAAAAGGGTATTTCTGCCACTACAAGATGACAATTATATCATCCATGACATCACCCTAGGACCAAATGATAATTTTTAAGACCAAATGATAATTTAAATTCTCACATAGGACCAAACAGACAATAGACTATGTCAACATGACTAGACTCTCTATAATATATTATTCTTAGGATTATATGGTATTTCCTACCACTGAATATCTACCCCAGTGTGGGTCCAACACCCACGAGCTTTCTGTTACATAATAAGGCAGCAATATGGGGGTGATATGTAGCCATCCACTTCACAGTCTGAAAACGACTGAAAACCTCTTCATGAAATGGGCCATTACCACTAACCACTTTATTAATGACTAAGGAAATAATCTTCATTCAATTAAATGGATTATCCTGGAATTTATGCGTCCTCTTTTAGAAACCTATTATAGGGCTCCAAGGATTTGGTTTTGAGGGCTCCTATGGATTCAACTATCCTAAATATGGATGAGAGGAGGATCTAATTTATTATCAAAAATACAAAAATATCATTTCATAACCTAAATAATTACCAAATCTAAAAAAAAAAAAAAAAAAAACAACAACAACAACAACGTATCTTCTTCTTCATCTCTTCTTCCCGTCCATCGCCTCTTCTTCATCTTCCTTTTATTATTAATCGTCGATTCTCAGCAATTAATAACTTTAAATGGGTAAGAATCGAAAACCGATCCTTTTTTTTATTGCTTTTGATCCCATAAATAGGTTAGATTTGATTAAATTAGAGATTGAAAAATTAGTTTCAGAACTGAATACGGTTGGGAAATATTTCCCAACCGTAGGATTGATTTACGGTGGAAAAATATTGATTTCCTCACCGTAAAAATTTCCTACGGTGTATGAACTCCCAACCATAAGTGATTTACCTAACTTTTGTATACGGTTGGAAAACCCAACCGTAAGTTACCCTGGTTTTGTATACGGTTGGAAAATCCAGCCGTAAGTTACCCTAGTTTTGTATACGGTTGGAAAACCCAGCCGTAAGTTAACCTAATTTTGTATACGGTTGGGAAAATATGAACTCCCAACCGTATATAAGGTATACGGTTACCTAATCTTATTACTAATCTTTTCACTAATCTTGCTTAATTTAGTTAACCTAATCATTAACATTAATTATTATTGAGATAAAGAGTTTTGGTGTTACTATTTGATGACCCCTTTTTTGTCATTTTATGAGCCCTCAAAACCAAAATTTTGGAGCCTCTATACTAGGTTTCCTCTTTTAGGGAAGTTAAACAGACTGCGTTAGAGCAATTCCTATGGAATGAACAAACCTAGAGTTTGTTCATTTTGATCCCACTATGGGATGAACAAACTAAGAAAATAGATGTTCAAATGAACAAATCTGTTCATTTGAACAGTGAGACATTCCAATAGGCGCGTGTCTGCTGAAATGGCGCGCGTCATGAACAATAACTCGGGCGACAGCATGGGTGACACCCGCATTTTCCTCCATAACGCGCGTTTTCGATGCTAACACTAGCGACTTCAGCTAAGACTCCAGCGTCTGACTCGATGGCGCCAACGGCTCCATCTGAATGGCTGCAAAACCTATTGATCCAACGGCTGCAGTTTTTGAATTCTATAAATGCTCCTACTTTCAACTCTAAATTCATACATTTTACACTTTCTTCACTGTCAAAAATGCCTCCTACAGTTCGTGTTGGATTCTCACAACAAGAGGATTTAAATTACTTGATATTGATGGTTTTAGATAATCGTAATAACACCTAATAAACAACAAATTAAATAACATAATATCATAGTGAATCGATTTGTCCTACAACTTCAATCAGCCCACTCCACCAAAAAACACCCGGGACATTCCCAAAAATGCCTTCCATATGTGTCTTCTTCAGAAGAAGTCCGCAAATGCATAAAAGTCCTGCAACCGGGCTTTGAGCATGAACTGATTCTCCGTGGACAATGTTTGTATTCGTGATTTCCATATCCACAATGATTGCAGTGTAATAACTCCTTTTTCAATTTGTCTTTAAGTTTGAAGTTTTTGCACATTGTTGCAATCTTTTCTTCTTCTTCTTCTTTTTTAATCTTCATAGCATCATCTAGCATATGTGGTTCCTCTAGACAATTGGGATCTTGACATTGCAAATACCTGAGCTTTTCCGGTTGTGATTCAATCACCATTCTGATGGGTGAACAACCTTCCTGCGGACACATTGAATACATCCAAGGACATTGCATAAGATTGTGGTTATCCATGAAACATAATGGGAAAATCTCTTTTGCTTCGACACATAATATTTGCTTCGCTTTGCCTTTAGAAAACATGGTGGATGATGAGAGAGAAATCGGTTGGTTTGGTTTATACTAAAATCTAGTGATGTATTTATAATAGAAAATAGGCGCTGGTAATTCAAACGGGCGCTCATAGGAAATTCTTGGGCGACTTTACTAATGTCTCCCGAGACTTTACAGCAAACGCCAACGGCTAAATTTCCATTTCCAACGGCAAATTTTTCGTTCTCAAATCCTATAAAATTCATTCATTGTATCTCCAAAATCACATCTTCTTCTTCTTTCGTATATCTATCCTCCTCCTTTGCAGAAATGTCTCTTAGAAATCGTGGTCCCAAGTTTACCGAAAAAGAGGATATAACTCTATGCAAAGCATATTTCTTTCATAGGGTAATCATTGGTGTTGTTACTTCTCATGATAGTTCTTTTTGGGAGTACGTGTTTTCAATGTTCATCTCATTGACGGGAAACCCAGGAAACCGAGATGCTCGTCAATTGCGTGCTCATTTTCAGCGTATTAGGCTTGCAGTCCAGCTATTTCTTGAACATGTAATGGAAATTGATTGAGAAAAGTTCATCGGTATAACTGAAGAAGAAGTGATCCAAGCAGCTCTTGATAATTGGGAGGAAGCTCACGGTAAGCCTTTTCGTTTCAAAGCGTGTTTCAGAATTCTAAAAGATGGTCCATCTCAATGTACGCGTGTCGTAACCACAACAAATTAATTAATACTTTACTACCTAATTAAAGAGTAATATAGGGTAGTCAAGGTCGATCCCACGAGGAGCAAGAGATTCTAGTTGTAAAATTGTCACAAAAAGGGGGGTATTGGTTGTAAAATTTATAAACCAAAAGAATTAAACAAAGTAATAAAAAGTGTAGTTGAAATCAATGAGAGAGAATAGATCAAGGAATCCTTCTTCGCTGCAAAACAATGATTAAAGTTATGTTCTTTTCCACTTGTTATTAGTCATAGATTATCACCAACCGTAGGTATATCAGCTAGATCAGTGCTAACCCCAAAATCCCTAATTTCACCGGATACGGAAGTTCTCGCCTACCGGATTCTATTCACCAAACCACCTAGTAGTAGATCACCCAAGATGTAATTTAGTTAAACGCATTAAGATTCATGAATTTATTAGGTTGATATTAGTAGTTAAACTCTTAGATCAAGGTCCACTTGCTAACGTTGTTTTTACACACAATTGCTCCAAGGAATCCCTCCGCAAGGTCTTGTGTTTTCTACTTATGTAAATAGTCAAGAAACGATTACTTATCCCCTAACTTTCACTAGCTTTAGATTAATTAACAAATCAATTTAGTTGGCCACCCAAACGACCTATCAATCAAACATAAACACTAATATTAGTAAAAACAATCGATAATCATATGAAAAACTTCAAAGTAGAATTGAAACAAAACTCAAACCATATGTTAAGAACTAGGAATTCATCCTCAATCAATAAGAAAATTAGCTACTCATAATTTGGAGTTCACACAATAATAATAATGAAGGAAGAAAGAAAAACTTATTGCAAAGATGACGGTTGCTCCTTCCTCTAATCCTTGTGCACTTTAACTCCTTCTCCAAAGTAGATGTGTGTAAAAAGTTGTAGAGAACTGACCGTAGATCTAAGCTTCCTCTCGAGATGGGATAAAGCAGATCCGAGGGTGTATTGGGTCCGACGCAGTGGTGCTTTGTTCCCGTGCTCCTTCATTTGTAGCCATTGGATCTGCTAGATGAGAGGCCCTTCCTGTTGGTACACGTTTCTTGGTTGTATCTAAGTGGCATCGTTTTTTGATGCCCCTCGTCATACGCTCTCCACGTGTTTATCCGAGGACACATGGCGAGTGGCGGAATTATGTACTTACAATTTTCCCCTTTTCTTCTGACTTTAAGTCGTCAGTTGAAGTGAGAGGAAAACCGTCACATATTGCCCACTCGCCCAATAACTTCCCCTTGATTTTAGGGCGCGTTTCCCACTAAGTAATAACTTCATGCAATAACTCCCCCTTGGGAGAAGGGACAGTTTCAGATTTCTTGGGTATTTAAGGTGGAAGAGAATGTGAAATAAATTTCATTCTCTGTTCGCTCTTCTCTCCCCCTGAAAATTCTTTTATTTTGTTTGGACGCCATTAATTCTTTGCTGCTGCAATTTGTCTTGAATACTGAAGCTGTCCTCTCTTGCTATCTTCTCGTCTTGAATACGACCCGTCCTTGATTCCCTGTGCTCGTTATCTGCTATTGCTCGCCCTTTCGCTGTTTGAAGCATCTGTCTTGGGTAGACCTGGCAATTAGGGTTAAAACCCGCGGGTTGGACCTAACCCGACCCGTCTTCACCCGAACCTAACCCGGCTTGTAAGTTAGTAGGGCCGGGCTAGAGTTGAGGTTTTAGGACCCGTTGGTAAGTAGGGTTGACCCGTCTAACCCGCAGGTTAACCCGTCAACCCGTCAAAATACTTGTTTTTCGTTTAAAATTGTAATTCATTGGATATTAAACACTGATTAAGAAATTGTAGAACCCATTTTTCTCAAATCTCCCAAGAATCTATCATATCCATGAACATTTCAGTAATTAAATTGACTATGGATGCATATATCAACAAGTAGATTTAATTAATATCATCATTCAAAGTTAATTCCAAACAATCATCAAAATTGAAATTCTTAGATTCATCAATCATGATAAATTGATAATAGATATGTACCAGAGATAAAGATTAAAAAGATGAAATGTTAATACAGATAATAAAAGAAAAGGTAAATGAAATGTTACTCAACATCCTGTCTTGTTACACATAACATAATAAACCCATATCAAAAGTTACAGAGAAATTAATTTCCTTCTGTAAATCTTTTGACTCACTGTATTGTTCTTGTATAAGAAATTCATTAACAAAGAAGGGATAATAGTGTAGAGAGACAAAGTTAAAGATAGTGAAGATAATAGAGATGTATCAACAAAAAAAAAAAAATTGATTTGTATGAAGAGAATTGGAGACGGCGATGTTTTTGTTATAAAAAAAAAAAATTAGGGCAAGATCGTTACTTAGTGGGTATAAGTATAAAAAGGAAAAAAGAGGAGATTCATAGTTTCATACACAGAGAGGCGCAGTCGCGCAGAAAGAAAAAAAGAAGAAGAGGAGACGACACAGGAAGGTGAAGTTATAAAACTATAAAAGGTAGCTTAGGGTTTTGAAGTAAAAAGTCATCACAGATTCACACTAATACTACAGAATATTATTATAATATAAAAGATAGGTGAATTAATGCAAACACCAGCACGTAGTGCAGTGGTTATGAAAGTGTAGTTATAACCTTTACGTGTTAGGTTCGAATCTCCCTTCCAACATGACTTTTTGCTAGCAACTGACTTTGAATTATAGGGCTGACCCGTCAACCCGCCGGGTTGACCCGTCTAGGGTTAGGGTTGACTAAACCCAACCCGTCAGATAAACGGTCCGGGTTAGGGTTTACCATTTCCAAACCGTAACCCGTCTAACCCGCAACGGGTTGACCCTAACCCGGCCCGTTTCCAGCTCTAGTCTTGGTTAAGAGTTTAATCTTGGGTATCGTTTTTCGCTTGTTGATCATCATCTGCTGCTGTCTCGTTACCCTTGCGATGAAGAACACATATATAAAGTATATATACTTGCCCCTATTCTTCATTTGCAAGGGTTACGAGTTTTTGGTTAGAGAGTGCCTTCTCGTTTTATAAGTTAGCTAGGGTTTTCGTATTCCTTAGAATTTTCGATTTTTTGATCTTTATTTGTGGTTCTGCGGAATCTGATATTTGTTTCTGTATCCGCAGACATGGCTGAACGTCCGCGGGGTCATTACCAAACTCCGCCGCCTAGTCCTCCCCGATCTCCTCCTCGCAGAGACTCGGATATATCTCCGCCCGGAGGTTCTAGGGCTTCGCACGTGGATATTCGTTCTCAGAGGGCTCCGTCCTCTTCCGGCTATAGGCATTCTTCGAGGAAGGGAGATACTCCGAGGGATCCCCCTGGCTCTAGATACGCTGCTACCCACACTTCTTCCCCTTCGCGTGACGAGCCCAGGAATACGCAGGGTGTTCCTCGTGACGAAGCTTTGGATGTCCGTCCCCTTCGTTCTTTGGTTCCGCCGGTGTTACAGGAGAATCCTCTTACTCCTCCTCCGGCGATCCCCTCGAGAGGAAAATATGTTAAGGCTGGGGCTTCGAAGGTTGAACCGCCTAAAAGTGTGCCTTCGAAAAGGAAGGCCTTGGAAATGAGCCCTTCAAAAGACTCCATGCAGGATCCTCTTGATGAGGAAGATGCTGCGTTGGTTATTCGAAGTGTCCTGGTTGGGAAGAAGAGAGTTACCTTCAAACACATTGATCTGGAAATGTTTAAGGAGAAGCATGAGCTCCAAGCTTTTGACGTCCGCTTCTATGCCCCTGATGATGACATTACTTATGATCTCATCTCGAGATACCAGTTCGACGAGTTTTATTTGTTGACTACTGTGGGTTCCTTCGAAGCAGGTCTTATGCTTCCTTTGTATAAGTCAGGTGATTCTTTTTACTATGATGCATTGGCTGGTCGCGAGGGTTCCTCGACAAATACCCATAGTCGTTCTGTATCCAAGTTGACTGAAATTATCTCCGCGCCCTGAAGGAGTGCTATCTCCGCAGCAAGGGAGAGACGATGATGACTTGTTATACCCCTGATCCTGCTGAGAGGGAATGGTATACCCCTCAGAACTTCAACAATTCATTTGGGGATTACGTCAACAGCAGGAACCGAAATCCAAGGAGTGTGAGCCTTCGTAATATTGCTGCCTCCCGTGGCGAGATTCGTCTTTTAAGCGAGGTTAGCGATGCCAAGTTGAAGTATGTTCCTGGTACCGAAGGGTCTGCTAATAAGAAGCTTTTTCCTTCTCATGAGAGGATAAAACGCGATCATGATTATGAGTGGCATGCCACCGTTATCGAGGTTGTTGGTACGTGGGCTTGGGGTTGGATTCCAGGTCCCGACGGGTGGCGTCCTGCTGTTGGTAGCGTTCCTCGTGAGGTTCCCCCTCTTCGCTATGGAAATTAATGGCCTTGGCAATTGAACTTCGAAGGTATGAATTTTCCATATGACTTCGATGTTGTTGATGCTGACGACGAGATTTCGGGTGCTTCCCCTTTCTCGAAGAGTGCTGCGGGTGTAAAGGTGTGGATCTTTTACTCCTTTAGTTGCCCCTTCTTTCTTTATTCAAAGGAAATCTTTGAGTCAAGGAAAGAATGTTGACTTGATTCCCTTATTACTCCGCAGGTGACGAAAAAACGGAGGATCGGTCCCAAACGCTCTTCTACCATTGTTGTTGATGAGGCGGAGGTCCAAGAGGAGGTTACTAGTCCTGCTAATGATGATTTTGAGGAAGATGAAGAAATGTCCGATGGAGAGGAACGTACTGAAACTTCTCCCCCTCTTCGTGAGGAATCTGATGTTGGTGGTGCAAAGGATCCCCCCTCTGTCGGGAAGGCTGCGTATGTTACCGCGGCTGGTAGTGCTATTAATGCTGGTGCCGAGGGCACTCCCGCTGCTGGTAGTATTGGTGGGGACCCTGTTGGTCCAGAATTTTCTTTTGGCCGGGTCCAATCTGCGGGGCCGTCCTTTGATGTGAATGCTAACATGGGTCTTTCTGATGAGTTCTCTATGCTTTTCCCGAATGATGATTGGGACGTTCTGGATACATCTGGTAAAGGAAAAGTTGCGTCGCAGACTTCCGCGCCTATTGGGACCTCTGAGAAGGCTCCCTTTGTCGGGGGACCTTCCACTCGGTCCCCTTCGCCGTCTTTGATGCTGGAAGGTGATGATGCTGTCCTTGATTGGCTGAAGAGGAAAAACTTGATGTTCGTTCCGAACCCTGCACCCGTGGTTTCTGGGGATAAAGATTCCGACGCCTATACCCGAAAGATGATGCAGTTATCCACTGAAGATCGAGTCGCGGAGGTATGGGACAAGAATCTGAGGTCACTGGAGGCTACCTTAGTGGTTGACCCTCCAGCCACCGTTGCTGATATGATGGCCATAGCTGATGGTTATCAGTATGGTTATCCCCACTAGCGGATGTTAGAGGTACGTCGTGTTTTATTATTTTATATTCCGTGAACACTCCGCAGTATTCTGACCTGATGCTCGTTTTAGGTGATGCGGAGTGAATACTGCAATCATAATTTGTACCAGTTCTTTAAGGCCAAGTATCTCAAGTTGGAGGGTAAGCTTCGTCACCGAGAGGAGGAGATGGCTATGGCGGAGACTGTTATCTCTGCCAGAGATAAGGAGATAAGTGATCTGAGGGATCTTCTTAAGGGGAAAGAGCATCTGGGCATCGAAGAAGAGAGGCTTCGTTTGGAGCTTGCTATGGTGCGTAACGAGCTGGAGGCCGTTAGAAAAAATGCTTCTTCTTTTTCAGGTTTGTTCCTTGTTCATGTTTATCGTTTTCTTTTTAGGAATTCTTGTTCCGTCTTGAGTATCCCCGCCCTATCTTCAGTGGATGGAGTCCCTGAGCTGATATGGCTTCGAAATGAGAGAGAGCGGCATAAGACCTGTATTGCCGAACTAGTGGAACAAATTAAGAGTGAGGCCCAGAGGTGGGATGCCAAGGCCGAGGCATGGCGTCTAAAACATACCCAGATGGTGGATATGCAAAATAAGTATAATGCGGATCGTCGTCTCTTTGATGGTACTTTAATGTGGAAGCGCGATAATCTTCGCGAAGCCTGAGAGATTGCTTCGTCTTTGTTGGCTAAGGTGAATCTCCTGGAAGAAGATCTACGTCAGGATCGTTCCTCCCAATATTTCGACGTACGGGGGTATACTCAGCGTCTTGTAAAAGAAAGAGATGATGCTCGTGCCGAGGCCTCTGCCCTTGGAAAAGCCTTAGCCGTGTCTCGGGCCGATGTAGCTCGTCAAGCCGAGTGTGAGAGGAACCTTGAAGTTAATATGTACCGACTTAGTAAAGGAATGGAGAAGCTAAATAATGAAGTCAATCATCTTCGTCATTTGGATTCAATAAAGCAGGTAGAGTTAGACGCTAGTCAATTTGCTCTTTCCCTTCTTCAAAAGGATTATAAGAAAATATCCGACGAATATGAATTTCTTGACGATGCTCGGGATGCGGTTGTTAACGAGTATGAAATAGCTTCTGCTAGAGTCAAAGGTATATATTTTCTTTGTCGGGTGTGATTTTCATGCTTCGCGGATCTAACCCTTCGTTGTTTTTTTATATTATTTTTCAGAGCTCGAGGGACAGCTTCTCGCTGCAAATGAAAAACTTAACAAGGCTCAATCTGAGCTAGAGCAGTCTCAGGATGCCTTGGTTCAACAGGAGGGTCAGGCCTCGTATTTCAAAGGCTTGGCTACGACTAATGAGCATGCAGCTCAGTTGGACTCTTTGGAAGTGAACCGTCTGTCTACCCTGTTGTCTCAGGCTGAGATGCGTAACAATGCTATCACGTACAAAGCTCGCTGTCAGCTAACCGAAGAGATGAACAAGGTGCTGGCCAAGATAGAGCATGACCTCCTGACTGAACATGGTCTGGAAAATCACTATCCTCGTCGTCCTAAGCCTTCGGCCCCGTCAGGCTCTTCGGGTCTTTCTTCAGGTGGGAGCATTCCTTCACTCCAGAGGGAGAGTCCTACTGGCGGCGCGAAGTCGTCCAAGTAGATTCTTCTGTTTAGTTGTAGAAAGTTGATCCTTGTTGATTATAGAGTTCTTGCTTTGTCTGTCGAACTTCTTTTGCTTAGTTTGTTTTTCCTTTTGTTTATCTTGTTGAGCTTGTAATCAACTTTTCTGAAATGGATCATCGTTTGTTGGTTAGTTTTGTTAATTATCTCGACATATGTTACCCTGCTGGTTAACTCTTGGCAAGAACATTCTTAGATAGTGAGGGTTGATTCAGCGTTCTAGGATATGGGATGTTACTATGTACATGTTGCTCATTCCGTTGACCCGCTGACCTTATTTTTGAGTATGATTCCGAAGATATGTACCTTCGTGAACGTCCTGAGACCAGATACCCTGCTGGATAATCCTTGGCCATAGGATTCCCAGGAAGGGGGGTAGTGCAACGTTCTAGGATATGGGGTGTCACTATGTACATGTCCCTTATTCCGTCGACCCGTTGACCTAAATTTAAGAGTGCGATGCCGAAGGTGTGTACCTTCGTGAACATCTTGAGACCTGTCACCCTGATGGATAATCCTTGATCATAGGATTCCCAGACGGTGGGGGTCGATGCAGCGTTCTAGGATATGGGGTGTTACTATGTACATGTCACTCATTCTGTCGACCCGCTGACTTAGAATAGTTGGAGATTTCCTTCTGCTGGATCTCTTCCCCTTGTAGTGGCTCTTTATAGATATGCAAGAAAGTTTATTTCATTGATTTAATAAGGCCTGCTATTCCTCGTCCAGAGATAGAAACATATCGAAAAGCATCGTCTTCTTCTTCTGGTATTCTTTACGCAGTTGCAACGCTACGTTGTAGTTTAAGGATGGTACAGCTTGAGATATTTGGCGTTCCATGGATGGAGGAGGACTTCCCCTTTTAGGTTGCGCATGTAATAGGATTCGTTTCCTGCTATATCTTGTATGACATAAGGTCCTCCCCATGTTGGTGCCAGCTTGCCCCACTTCTTTTCTCTTTGGTATTGGGGTATGGTTCTCAGTACATACTGTCCTTCCACGAAATTCCTAAGTTTAACCTTTTTGTTGTATTCCTTTGCTAATCTTCTTTGGTAATTCTCCATCTTTTGCAGTGTTGCTTCTCTTTTTTCTTCGAGATCGTCGAGTCTTTCCAGCATCATGTCTGTTGTGAGGTTCTTTTCCCACGCTTCTGTCTTTGTGGTCGGCATGATGATTTCCATGGGTATGACGGCTTCTGCTCCATAGGTTAGCAAAAAATGGGATTCCCCTGTAGCTGACCTTCGGGTTATTCGATATTCCCATAAGACATTGTGTAGTTGCTCACACTATCGTCCTTTGTGTTCGTCTAATTATTTTTTGAGAATAAGAGCGATTGTCTTGTTTGTATCCTATGCTTGGCCATTGCTTTGATGGTATATTGGTGTCGATTTATTTGTTCGGATTTTGAAAGTATCAAATAATAGATCGATGTTTTTACCTTGTAATTGTTTACCATTGTCAGAGACGATTTCCGCCGGGATTCCAAACCGGCAGATTATGTTCTGAAAGATGAATGTGAAGACATCTGAGTCGCGGATTCTGGCCAAAGCTTTGGCTTCTACCCATTTACTGAAATAGTATGTGGCCACTATCAAAAATCTTATTTTTCCTGATCCTTCGATCAGGGGTCCTACGATGTCTATGCCCCATCTTAAAAATGGCCAAGGACTATCTAATGAGTTTAGTATTGTTGCTGGTGCGTGGATTCTTTTCCCGAACCGCTAACATTCTTCGCACCTTTTTGACATCCTTGCAGCATCTCGTATCATTGTTGGCCAATAATACCCTTGTGTTTTTGCCTTGTCGGCTAGGGACCTCATCCCACTGTGATTCCCTGCGTCTCCATGATGGATATCTTTTAGCACTAGGTGGCCTTCTGATCTGGACAAGCATCGTAACAAAGGTCCGAGGAAAGATTTTTTGTACAAAATCTATCCCCTTAAATCGTACCTTCCTGCTTTTGATTGGATCTTCCTAGCCTGCTTTAGGTCTCTGGGTAAAGTTCCTCTTTCTAGAAATTGGTGGATACCCAATCTCCAGTCTTCTTCTCTGCTGAAGTCCTCGTATTCATCTGCTCTTGTCATGATGTCATCTTCTTGGAAATCGTCTGTGATGTTTTCTCCCACATCATCGTCTGTTATGTCTCCCTCCGTGCTATGCTTCCTGCTTGCAGCGCAGAGCTCTTGCGGAGGGATTGATGGCTCGTAAACTCTGGTGATTTTGATTGCTTCGATATCTTTGTTTTTTAACATAGATGAGATGTATGCCAAAGCATCCGCGTGCCTAAGCTCCTTTCTTCTTAAGTGCCGGAATATGATGTTTGGTATTTGATGTTCCAGTGTATGGACTAAAGTCATGTATGCCGACAAGGTCTCGTCATACACATTATATTCCAGCTCTATTTGCCTGATGACCAGTTGCGAGTCACTGGTCAAGCGTACGTTTGTTATCCCCATTTCTATTATCAAACGCAGAGCATGTACAACGGCTTCGTACTCGACGATGTTGTTGGTGTGTTCTTTGAACTCTGTCTAAATACATGGATGATTCGGTCTCCCGTGGGGGTAGTGATTATGATGCCTATGCCCGCTCCTTCTTTGTTCCTCGAGCCATCGACAAAGATTTCCCACTATTTTAGGTTTGCCGGCTTGAGGACATCGACGGGATCTTTGCTTCTGCTGCCCTTTGGTAATCCCACTGTATTGAGCCCTTCAATATGGATTTCTTCATCGTTCTCCAGTGGTAGGTCTGCAAGGAAGTCTGCTAAAACTTGGGACTTCTGGGAATGTTGGAGCTCGTGTATGATATTGTACTGGTCGAGATGAGTATTCCATTTTGCAATTCTCCCCGTTTTTCCTGCACTTTTGAGGACAGCTTCTAGCGGGGATTTACAGAGGACGCGGATGTAGTATGTCAGGAAGTAGGTCCTTAGCTTTTGGGTAGCCCATACTAACGCCAAGATGAGTTGTTCGATCTTTGTGTAGTTTCTTTCTGCCGTGTTGAGAGTTTTGCTGACGTAGTAGATGGGCTGCTCTATCTTCGTGTTGGTTTTTACCAACACCACGCTGATCGCATTCTCTGTTGCTGCCATGTATAGGGCCAGAACCTCCTCGGGGTCTGGATTTTGCAAGATGGGTATCCTCGCAAGGTAGTCTTTGATTTCTTTGAATGCTTCTTCGCATTCTGCCGTCCATTCAAATTTGGTCCCTTTTTTAAGGATGTTAAAAAAGAGCTTGCATTTGTCTGAGGACCTGGATATGAACCTTCCTAGCGCTGCTAGGGAACCGTTGAGCCTTTGGACTTCTTTCAGACTCCTTGGAGAGGGCATTTTTACTATAGCCTGTATTTTAGCAGGGTCTACTTCGATGCCTCGTTTAGTTACTAGATACCCGAGGAATTTCCCTGAAGTAACACCGAAAGTGCATTTTTCCTGGTTTACCTTCATGTTATGTTTCCTCATGGCCCGAAAGATATCTTTTAGGTCTTGGTGGTGATATTTTCGCAGCTTACTCTTGACCAGCATATCGTCTACGTAGACTTCCAAGGTATTTCCGATCCATGGCTTAAAAATGGCGTCAACCATCCTTTGGTATGTTGCCCCTGCGTTTCGAAGTCCGAAGGGCATCCTTACGTAATAGTAGAGTCCATGCGGTGTGTAGAATGATGTGTGATGTTGGTCTTCTTCTGATAAGAACACTTGGTTGCAGCCGGAGTATCCGTCCCTGAAGGACATCTCTTCGTACCCTTCGACTGCTTCGACCAGTTGATCGATGCTTGGTAAAGGGTAACTGTCCTTGGGGAAAGCTTTGTTGAGGTTGGTGAAATTGATGCATATTCTCACCCCGCCATTCTTTTTAGGTACGATGACCATGTTTGAGATCCATGTTGAGTATTTGACTTCCTTGATAAATACGGCTTCTAGAAATTTACAAAGCTCCGTCTCGACGGCTTTGTGGTACTCTGAGGAAACTTTTAGCACCTTCTACCTGAAAGGCGGTGTACCCTGTTTTATGCGAAGCTCATGCTGGATCGTCTTGGGGTCGATGCCGGGCATGTCTCCTAGTTTCCATGCGAAGATATCCGCATGTTCCGTGAGCAGCTTTATTGAGGATGCCTCGTGCTCCTTGTCCATCAGCGTTCCGATCTTAATCATTCTTGGTTCTTCTTCTTTCCCCACGTTTACCTTTTTCACCGCTTCTAAAGGCGTAAATGTGGGCTTTGATTCCCCTAGTAGAGGAATATTCTTTGATTGCTATTTGACGGGCTCCTCGCTCTCTTTTGTGGTTGCGGTACCTGCCTCCGTGTTTCCCGCTACGTGTCCCTTTGGGAGGCTTTTTCCGGAGATTTCTTCTATGTAAGCATTAATTGCTTTTTCCTTTTTGATTTCCTTGTTTCGTGATCTTCGGTTCTTCCTCTGTTTATCTTGTTCGTTGTTGAGCTCCTTTTGTAGATTTTGACATTCTCATGCCAAGGCTTGGTCGCCTTTTATCTCCATTACCCCCTGGGGTGTTGGAAACCTGAGGTACTGGTGATATGTAGCAGCCACCCCTTTGAGTTTATGCACCCATCTTCGGCCGATTATAGCATTGTATGGTGAGGGCGCGTCCACCACGCTGAATCGTGTGTCGACCTTCATTGGTCCTGCTTCAACTTGCAAGATAATGTCTCCCAAGGGCTTTGTGGCTACTCCATTAAATCCGTAGATGGTGTAGTACGAAGATAGCAGTTGTTCATCGTTAAGTTCCATTCGTTTTCATGTATCATAAAATAGAACGTTTACGGAGCTTCCCCTGTCGATGAGGATTTTATTAATATTGCATCCTGCGATTGGTAGTGTGAGTACCAGTGGATCGCTATGATCTTCCATATCTTCACCTACATCGTCTGTGTCGAAATTCAGGGGCGCATTCATCCATTGATCGTGTTCGTCCACCTCATTCCCGTCAAGTGTATAAAGCTCGCAGTAGTCTTCAAACTGTTTCCTCAACCTATTACCTATATGAGCCATCAGGGAAGGTCCCTTGGACTCAGAACAGGAGATGGTGCTGAGGGTACGATTACCTTCAGGTAGTTGGACTTGCTTGCTTCGTTTAGCTTTGTCTTACTCGTCCATCTTGTGTACAAATTGCTGGAGGTCTCCCGCATCTACTGGCTTTTGAATCATTATTTTTAGATTCGTGCATTTCCATGTCTAGTGACCATTGAAACAATGATATTCACAGTATTTTTTGGCATGCTCGGATCTGGGGGGTTGCTTCCCCTTAGACCATGGCCATTTCAGTTTTTCGCGGCCCTGGATTTCTTTTAGAATGCGCGAGTAGCTGGCATTCATCTTTGTGAAAACTTGATCTTCGAATTTTCTAGTGTTTCCTCGTCGGTCATCCCTGCGGTCTCTTCTATCTTCGTTAGTTTTTTCACCCAAGTCACCCCCCGTAGGTTTGTTGGATTGTTCCACAGAATTGGTACGCGGTAGGCGCTGGGTCTGAGCTCTTGGGTTCTCCCGTTGTATTTCTTCTAACCTGGCATGCTTTTCTATGATTACTCGAAGATCTCCTTCTGTTGCAGGGACGATTCTGTGGATCTCGACAAACAGTAGGCTCATTCTGTCGAGCCCCCACTTGTAGCAGTTGATGCTGACCACAGGATCTACATTCCCGATGGCTTGGAAGATCCTATGCCACATGTCTGTGTATTCTCTGATTGTTTCCTTGTATTGGACTGCTAGTAAGAAGAGTTTATCCATTCCGGTGTTTACCACCTTGTTGTACATGTAAGTTGTTAAGAAATTTTCGGTAAGTTGATCGTACGAGTTGATGGAATTTAGTGGCAAGTTATCGAACCATGAGAGCGCCGATCCCTTCAAGCTTGAAGGGAAGTATCTGCATAATATGGCCTCGTCATAATTCCATCATGCCATCATTCGATTATAATATCGAAGATGGGCCGCGAGGTCACTAGATCCGTCATAGAATTCGAAGGCCGGAACCGAGCACTTCTGGGGGATGAGAGCCTTGGCTAGGTGCGGTGTTAGGGGGGTAGTGCTTGCTTCCTTCATTATTTGTTCCAATCTCCCCCCTCCTTGCCTAGCTTTCAGTTGTTTGATCTCCTCCATCATCTCGGCGCGGAGATCTTCCATTGCGCGCTGATGTTATTCCCGGGAGGAGGGTTGCTCCGTGCGTGGGTTACCGCTATCGAAGTAGTCTGCGTTGTGTGGGTTGTCCTCCGGGTCGGATCTTCGTCTTCTTATCGTATCTCTTGGTTTCGTAGGGTCTGGATTGTCAGCCAGAACCATCCTACGATCCTGATTGGGTCTTGGTGCTATTGAGCTGGCTTCGTCGCGCTGGACTCCCGTGTCCCTACTGCGGGTAGCTCTGAGTTGCTGATTTTCCTGTGCCAATAGAGCTACCGCCTTCGCGTATGTCTTTTGAGTTCTTCTTAATTCTTCTAACTCTACCCTCATCTGGGCTGATTGGTCCAACTCCTGATTAGGAGTTCCTTCCGGCAATGGTTCTTCCGCGGCTATCATTTGATCTTCGTCCAAAATTTGAATCAAGGGCTCTGGGGGATCTTCCTGCGGACGTAGCTGCTCCGCTGGCTGTGGTACATGTACACTTTCTATTATAAGTGGTTAGTTCACTTGTGGGGGTGTGTTCTGCTTGTCAGTGCGAGGCATCCCGTAGAAAGGCTGTTGCACCCCTGATTCTGCCATCCCTTCACGCGGTTCGTGTGGTTGGGTGGCATCGGTTGCTTTGGCGGCCGATCCTTTGGATTCCCCGGTCCTTGATGCTGTGGCTTTGGCGGCTGCGGCCTTTAGGGATTCCGCTGCAATAGCGGTCGCATCCAAAAGCCTCGATCTCTCCGCTCCATTCTGCGTTTTGTTTGTGGCTTTGAGCTTTTCGCCCTTTTGCTTGCTCCTAGTCATTACTGGAGTCGTCCTTGGTGTTTATTTTGATGAAGCTCTAGCTTTTCCTGCATCTTTGTTCTTCTCCATTTTTGATATTTTTTTGAAAATGATTATGATGCACACAAGAAAATATTGGTCCAAAAAGGGAGCCCATTAGTAAAGTCCGGGAAATCGAATACTGTTAGCTTGCGATCTGAAATAAGATCACCACTAGGTGTACATTTTTTTTTAAATGCTTTCGAAGATGTACATCTATCGTAAATTCCGTGGATAGATCCACGCGCTTGATTTTCCAAAGATGAAAACTTGGAAATCCATTCGAAGATGTAGATCTACTGAAAAATCCGTGGATATGTCCACACGCTTGGTTTTCTAAAGATGAAAACTTGGAAATCAGTTTGAAGATGTAGATCTACTGAAAAATCCATAGATATGTCCACACGCTTAGTTTTCTAAAGATGAAAACTTGGAAATCAGTTTGAAGATGTAGATCTACTGAAAAATCCGTGGATATGTCCACACGCTTGGTTTTCTAAAGATGAAAACTTGGAAATTAGTTCGAAGATGTAGATCTACGGAAAAATCCGTGGATATGTCCACACGCTTGGTTTTCTAAAGATGAAAACTTGGAAATCAGTTCGAAGATGTAGATCTACTGAAAAATCCGTGGATATGTCCACACACTTGGTTTTCTAAAGATGAAAACTTGGAAATCAGTTCGAAGATGTAGATCTACTAAAAAATCCGTGGATATGTCCACACGCTTGGTTTTCTAAAGATGAAAACTTGTAAATCAGTTTGAAGATGTATATCTACTAAAAAATCCGTGGATATGTCCACATGCTTGGTTTTCTAAAGATGAAAACTTGGAAATAAGTTCGAATATGTAGATCTACTGAGTGAATAGGCGTAAAAAACCCAAAAATGCTTCAAGCACCGCTATTTTCAGAGAACGGTGCTCGGGGAAGCCGTAGCGTTTAAATCACAGGATAAGATAAATCTTTTACCGGGAAGATCCCTGTTTCTAGCGCCAAATTGTGAACACGCAAAATACGATGGCGTCTACGTGTCCACAAACAATGTTCGTACATATTGAAATTCATAGATTAGATACAACG
This sequence comes from Papaver bracteatum, assembly GCA_023529315.1. Taxonomy (NCBI): domain Eukaryota; kingdom Viridiplantae; phylum Streptophyta; class Magnoliopsida; order Ranunculales; family Papaveraceae; genus Papaver; species Papaver bracteatum. The sequence goes on along the minus strand of JAJJWX010002993.1, from coordinate 2,875,794 downwards.
TGCGTAATAGCGCAGTGACTATGCCAATTCATCGACTCTGAGTCCTTGGACTCGTCCTAGTCTTATCGCATAGTTATCACTGACAATGTATAATTGCATGGATAGTAATCCGCGGATTGATACGAAGGAAATATTGGATCAAATGGAACATAAAAATGCGTAATGTAACGTGCGAAATGTAAAGTACATAATGTAAATGCGGAATGTAAGGTACATAATGTAAATGCGGAATGTAAATGAGACAAGTAATTACGTGGTTCAGCACTTAGGCCTACATCACGGGGTAAAAGAAGGGTGTTTATTATATGTAAATTGATTACAAGTATAGTTAAATGACTTTAGGTGTGCTAACTTAGGCTGCGGGATTAGGGGGCTACTTACTATTCCTAATTCTCTCTCCTCATTCCTTTCGAATCGACTTGCCCCTCTATCTTAGGGAGGAGGGGTATTTATAGGAGTTCTATTGTGGGGTCCAAGGAATGAGTCGTTGAAACCTTATCGTCTTGTGCTTTGTGCCGTTACGCGTACCTCTTCGGTCGCTACGGTGCCCCCCTCGTTCCCTTCGTTACTTCCGAAGAGGTAGGGTCTTCTCTTACGATGGTTGATTGACATGCGTTTCGGGTGTTTAATGCGGGTGGTTGGACCTTCTGCACGTGTCAGACCACGGTCTTCTGTTCCTGTCACGTCTGTGTCAGCTGGTTGATCCCTGACCGTAGATCTAAGCTTCCTCTCGAGATGGGATAAAGCAGATATGAGGGTGTATTGGGTCCGACACAGTGGTTCTTTGTTCACGTGCTCCTTCATTTGTATCCATTGGATCTGCTAGATGAGAGGCCCTTGCTGTTGGTACACGTTTCTTGGTTGTATCTAAGTGGCATCGTTTTTTGATGCCCCTCGTCATACGCTCTCCACGTGTTTATCCGATGACACATGGCGAGTGGCGGAATTATGTACTTACAGTGATTTGAGTTTCTGTTACTCAAGATTAAGACATAGCAACGGGCTGGTGTGTCAGCTGTCATTCTAAGAGATACGAGGGAAATTATTGAGGATAATTTATTCCCATGTACTCCGAAGTCATCGACAGGAACTATGTGCTTATCGTAGACAAAATGCTTAGCAAGAAAATAATGGAAACAAAGGTTGATAAGGAGGTCAACTATGGACTCCGGATCTTTGGACGCAAAGTCAGAGGGAAAGTAGAAGTGATTTTGGATTTTCCTTGCATATATACTTAAGGCCAAATATATGCATGCTAGAAATAGATTGTTCTGATCAAACAATTATTTTGGAAGAAACACATAATTTGAGATTATGGTATATCTCGATAAATAGATCGACGATATAGTACCATAAAGCAATTGCTCTCAAATGCGAGCATTGAAAATAAATAATGTATGTGAATTGTATCTATCCGACAAATGATACAAATTCTAGAGAGCGTATAATTGCGTCATCGAGGGAAATAGGATAGCCTATATAGAGTAGTATTTATAGCGGACACCCAACCTAGAGATTGGAGATCCCATGGTTATCTAGGTTCATAAGGGACAACCAAGTTATAAATTTATACTCACCGGAAACACTGTGAGAGTTTACTCTCTTTTCCATTTCTATGATGAAACAGTGTTGCCTGTCAAGTGAGAGGTTAAGATTTTATCTTAATGATTCATATGGCTTAGTTTGACTAAGAAAGCATGGAAGGATACTTTCAAATAGGAGATCACCTATATGAGTGTGAAATGGTGACGCTTCTATGATAACTATAAGGTTAATTTAATCTAGAGCACTCATGAAAAACCAACATCGTTCAGGGCCGAAATGAACACAACCGAGAACCGGATATGTAAGGAAATAAATTGTGTGATATCTATTGCATCGGTTTACATCATAAAGTTGGGTGGTTCAAGACATCGCATTCACCGAACAACTAGTAAACCCAGTAGGTATTCACTACAGAAGATTCAAAGCCAAAAGCTATCTTTCTCGATGCAGTGATGTTCCGCGCACAAACTCTTTCTAGTGTTTGCATTAGTTTTGTATGAATTTCTATTCAATGTGGGGGATTGTTGGAATTTTGAATAGAAATATGAGTTAGTTAGTTAGTGTGAATGGATATGTCCACTCACGTAAACCTTTTCAATATGTAGGGTCTTATCTCAAGGGGTGTGACTCTCTACTAAGGGTTGTGACTCTTTATGAAAGGACTTCTCCAAGAGTCGCCTCTAAACTATATAAACCCCACTCATTCTCCATTTCAAGGATATGCTTTTTAGAGTCATAAAACTAGTACTAGAAATTTAAGAGTTTGCATTGTCTTCAAGAGTTAAAGAAGAGTTTGTGCCACATCCATTCGCGTTCGCTGTTCGGTGTTATCGAAGTGCTGCGAAAAACATCGAGGTATTGTTGAATATTGGAGACGTGTGCTGCTAAATCTGTAACATCATTTTATATAGGGCATCAAATGTCTTAAGAAAAGAGATTACTCGCCTCAATACACCCCAAGTAAGTTTGTTTAAGTTTTGTGATTGATCGTCTTTTTCTATTCTTCTTTTCTTGTTTTGTTGTTGGTATTACAAAACGTAATAAAAAAATGAAAATCATGTTACAAAGAGTTGTTACGTATCGGTGGATAATACACGAGTTGTATTATTGGAGAATCGGTAACGAAGATATTTACCCAACAGTAACACAATTGTGAAGACCTCATATAATAGTCTTTCGCTTATTGATACAATCAGATTATATAAACTCATTGTATTCCCTATTTTATTTAATGAGAATTTATCCCTTCAATTCTACTATGTCAAACTAGCACTAGGGGTTTCAATGCATTCAGCTCCTGCTATTTTTCGTCATTTAATTTCTGAAAATCTTATCTTCAATCTCTGCAACAATGTCAAGAAATCAAGAAATTCGGGTTAATTCCGTTACTTTAATTCATCTACATACTTTGTCTAATATCATTCCTCCCAAACTTCATGAAAAACATTTCTTGACATGGAAAACACTAGTCACTCATGTCTTAAAGAAATTCCATGTTCTTGGCTATGTTACTGGAGAAATTCTTTGTCATGATGAATTCGTATCCATGTCAACAAGAACAACTCAAATAGTCAATCCTATCTATACATCTTGGCAATATGTTGATACTACAATTCTTTTACTTCTCAATAATTCAATTTCTCCAACTATAATCTCTTATGTTGCTGGATCCACAACTTCTAAAGAACTCTGGGATGCTTTAAGCAAAAGATTTGGATCTTCGTCATTAACTCATGTTGTTCAATTAAGATGAAGCTTTAAAATCTCAAATTAGGTACTACTTCTATAACTTCTTATATATCTGAAATCGGCGAGATCCGTGATTCTCTTGTTGCTTGTGGATCTACTATCTGTGATAGTGAATTGCTTGTATCTGTACATAGAGGTTTACCTTCTGAATACTATTTTTTTGTACTTCAATTAGAATTAGAGATCCACCGGTTTCATTTAGAAATATTTATAATCTCTTATTAAGTGAATAAATCATTATATCTGAATCAAAACAAAGCATCATGTAAGATAAGAACACCAAAGCATTTTTTGCATCTTATTTTACCTCTTATAATCACAGTCAAAACATAAATTTAAACATTCACATGAACTCTCAATCTTATGGTGGAAGAACTAGTAATTTTCATGGAAGAGGTATAGGATATTATTAAGGTAGATGTGGTGGTAGATATAACTCGTTTAATGGAAATTTTTCTCATCCTGGATCTACTTCATATGCAAGACCTAGTTTTGATAGGCCAACTTGTCAAATCTGCACCAAATATGGTCATTTTGCAGCTGAATGTCGACATGGAGAGAATTTCTCATATCTAGGTCATAATACTTATAATCCTTCTGCTATGATGGCCTCTGCTGAAATTCTTGGTGAAGGACCTTGGTACTTTGACTCTGGGGATACAAATCACTTAACAACAAATATGCACAACTTAAGAAATTCTGCTCCTTATAATGGACCTGATAGAGTTAACACAACTTCAGGTGAAGGTATGATAATCTCTAGTTATGGAAATTATGACATTATAATTCCTAATCATTCTTTCAAGTTAAACAATATTCTTCATGTCCCCAAATCTTCCACAAATTTAAATTTTTTTCACAACAAGTTAACTATAGACAATACATGTTCACTAACTTTTGATTCAAATGGTTATTCTGTTAAGGATCTCAAAATGAGGAAGATTACATTTCAAGGTCCAAGTGAAAATGGCTTATACCCATTATACTGCAATGGTTCAACACATATTAAACCAGCATTTACTTCAACTATTGCATCTGTTTATTCTACAATCAAGACTACAACTGAAACTTTGCATAGGAAACTTGCTCACCCTTCTTTTGAATCTATGTACGAAGTCTATAGGTCTTTAGGATTAAATAACGTGACCAATAAGCCTCTTTTCTGTAATGATTGTCAATTAGCTAGAAGTCACAAACAACCATTTGGCATTTCTTCTTTTATTTCTACATATCCATTACAACTGCTTCATATGGATGTCCTGATCCAGTAAGTTCTGCAATAGAATATAAATACTATGTCAACATTGTGGATGATTCTTCAAGGGTTTGCTGGTTTTATCCTCTTAAGTGCAAAAGAGATTTATCTTTGAATATTTCAAGTCTTTTGTTGAGCACTTTCATCACATATTTCCACCATTAGGATAGATAGTGGGGGAGAATTTGTTAACAATAAATTAGGTAAATTTTAATCTACTACTGGTATTGGACATGAGTTACTCTTGAACAAAATGGAGTAGCTAAATCTAAACACAAGCATTTATTAGAAGTTACTAGAGTGTTATCGATTCAGTCAGGACTATCTGATCACTGTTGGGTAGATGTATTTCAGATAGCTAACTATGTGATAAACAGATTACGTGCAATTTTTTTTACAGTTTTTGTCTCCTTATGCGGTACTATTTCAGAAACTCTTTAATTATCATTTTCAAGTGTTTTGGTTACCTATGTTATCCCTGGCTTAGACCTTACACTACTAGCAAACCTCAACATAAACGTATATCTTGTATTTTTCTGAGTTAAAGTACCAACCACAAGGGTTACAAATTTTTAGATTACTCAACTTGAAGAGTCTATATATCAAGACATGTAGTCTTTAATGAGCAATGTTTTCCTCTACAACAACATTCCCTATATAAGTCTTACCAGACTGCTTTACCTAACACTCATGTTACTTCTGCTTCTACTATTGACAAAGTATCATCTACCAATGATAATTCTACTATAAATAATTTTACTTGTTAGAGCATTGCTCGGTTGAACCCACAAGTTTTGCTATCTCAAGCTTGTTGTCAATATTGGATGATCAAAAGTATATTGATTTCTAGTCTACTAATTCAAGTCTCAGACTAGGTTAGAATTTGGTAGTTGAGTATCAGACATCACACTTGAAGAATGAAGATCGACGAAGACATTTGGAGAACATCTGTATCAGGTATATGAAGACTGAAATATTCTATTTTACTCACTATATTACCATTTTATCTCTTTGAGACGATGTCGTTTGAATTCTAGTAGATTTACAAAGAAGAAATTTCAAGTCAATATTGTCTTGTTAAAAATCTCGAAATATGATTCTAACCAAACATGTTCAACGATCCGTAATAATATAAGCTCTAAATAATTTATTGTGTGAATTAATTTGTGGATCAATTGAAAATTTCCCATGTATTATGTGGGAATGTTTCAAACATCATAAGAGAGAAATATTGAACTTTCTGATATGTCTACTCAGGGTAGGTTGGCGAACCAGTTCAGCAAGACACAACAAGATTTTGTTAACGAGGAAATTGCAAATGCAGAAAAACCCGGGGACCATGTCCAGAATTGAATACTCTCAGGATTAAGACGTTATACAAAATCAAACGAACTTCGTATAGTTGAGACCAAGAAACTAAACCTATAGTTTACCTAGTTCCGTCTATATTCCCATGCCTTCAGCCTGTAATAAGTCACATACTTGGAACAATTCCTTTGGTTCATATTCCAAATAGTAAAGGAACAACAAATCTGTTTGGTATTAACTCTTTTCAACCAGGTGATGTGAGTTTGACAAAAGGCTATTCTGTTTATCTCAATAAACCCCTTTATCAGGTTCTTAGATCTATCTTATCAACAACTACCAAAGTAATTATTAAGATTTTGCAATCAATAATTTTAATCACAGAAATTATATTGATGCCGATCTACATAACTAATCAATCCAATCTACCACAAGGATAAACTGATTATAGTTGGATCCTCTTTAACCAAAACAACTATTGTGCACACCAAAGATTATGAACCCAAATCAGAAATCTTCATAGTCTTCTTTGTCTTCAAATCTTCTTAGATCTTCAATAAACACCTGCACATAATCAGCCTGAATATCTTGTGATCAATCACGCACATAGTGGAGTCTGTTAACAATGGATTATCACAAGATATCTTTAGATCTATAAATATTCTAAAGATCCCCGTCGAAACTTCGATCTAGTTTGAGTGAATCTTATATCAGAAGAGAATATTCTCAAGCATAAACAAACTAGGTGTAATCAAAGTTTAACCACCGTTAGTCAATCGAAAACAAAAGATAAACCGCAATTATCTAGTTTCCCACCAATGGTACTAATAAAGCTTCTCAATCCCAAAGAAGTCTTTAAACTAAGCGGCCGTAAGAGATTTCGTCTAATTAGGTTACTTTCCTTTCCGAATAGGCGGCTCCACCAGTAACAACAAAACTGAGGTAGTTTTGCTGGCTCTGAGGATTGGTTTGCTTGAAATGCAAACTTTGATATTTATAGACAATGAAGTTTAGACACCAAGGAATTTTCAAAACAGAAAATATTCTCAAGATATGCAATACATTCCAAATTTTGTTTCCATAATTCTTGGAAATGCTTTGTCCAAATAATGACCGAAAATCTCTTGGAAAATCTCGAACTAGTAAATGCACATTACTAATTTTCATTTTCCAAAAAATAAAATTAAAAACCTTAAATAAAAGATTCTCAATTTATTTTTCGATCCGGGATTTTCCTTTAGCTATTAAAGAATGTCTTTGAACAATAAAAGATAAGCGTTACTACACATGTCAAAGTATGTCGACATCTTTACTTTGTAAGTCCTCTTTCATACTTACTATCCTGAAACCGATTTTCTACACTTCCAAACAAGTTTAGAATTGATTCAACTGACTTTCAAGAACTATGTGATTGATCAAGAACACTCAATCACCAAACATGGGTTTCACGGTTCTACCAAAATAAGTTTCGGTTCTACTTCCATATGGGTACTAGATTTATTCACACTATCTTTCCAAAAATTCGGTTGACTAGGTACTAGGATAGCTTCCCACATATATATGGTATCTAACTTGTACTTGTTGCACATGTCCATAGGTTCAGTTCCCCTTTTCCTAAAAACGTGTTGCACATGTCCATAGGATCGGTTCCCCCATCTACCAAAAACTTGATGCACCTCATACAAGGATCGATTCCCCTTTGTGATAGGTTGCACCTCTTACTAGGATCGTTTCCCCTTTACCCAGAGTTGGTCATACCAATAACGCTAAATCGATCATACCATCTCAGGTGATTACTTAAGATCGGTTTCACTAATAAAAGTCGTACCAATACAAAATTCAGGCCTATGTGAATAGTTTTACCAAGAAAATAAACAAGTCATGGGCGGTTATACTAATCACACATATTGGTAATTTAAAAGATACGCAATGAATAACAATACCAATAATGCCTAGCGATTTCCCTTTCGATTCACAAAACAAGTTCATGAATTTACTTCCTTTAAACAAATGTAAAGCATTGTTTCCTAAGATGAAATCTTCACCTTATACCCATACATAATCACAAGTGGTAATTATATAATCTCCCTTACTTTTCAAGGGTTTCACAAATACCCTTATGAGATAATAAAAATACCCCTCTCCAATTACAGGCCCATCATGGGTCCATTAACATTTTATTCTTTCCATATTTACCCTTTTAAAATTAGTTGACTTATCTTGTGATTTCTTATTTCGTTTCACATCTAAAAAAATTCTGCATCTGTTCTCTTTGTCCAGCAATCACCACCTCCGCTACTACCACCACCTTTGCCGCCGTAAACAGATTCATATTTAGATAAAAAATTATATCAACAACAAATGGTTCTTCTTAATCTTCTTTTAAAGATCGATTTTCAAAATCAGGTTAAGAGATATCAAAATCTGATTTAGGTTTTCATTTTTGGTTTTAGAGTTAATCTTGTTCGAGTTTATCGAATTTTCAAGAAGTAGTGATGATGATGGTGGTGGTACTGGCGGAGGAGGAGGTGAAGATGACTACTGTTGATGTTTCATTTTGTTAGAAAATCGTTGGTTTATTATTTAGCATGTGTGTTAGAGTTGATTGATAATTTCGATGTTAATGGGTTTTCGATTGAATGGTTGAATTTCTATGGATTTTGTAGTCTAATAAGTATCAAATCTGATTTAGGTTTTTATTTTTGGTTTTAAAGTTAAACTTATTTGAGTTTATCGAAGTTTCAAGAAGTAGTGATGATGATTGTGGTGTTGCTGGCGGTGGAGGAGGTGCGATTTGTTGATTCCTTCTATAGATCGATATTCAATTTACATCAATTCCTGAATTGGTGATAGAGATAAAGAGGGATTGCAGTGATTATCTTTTTTAAGTTTCTATCGGCTGTAGTGGTAGTGTTGTAACATTATTGTTGTTGTTGGTGGTGAACATTTGGTTTGGTTTATAGGGAGAATGAAGTTTATCGACAAATCAAGAGATCTTATTTAGGTTTTGGTTTCTGGTAAGAAGATTTCAGAATTTGTATAATTGAAGATTAATAATTGATCTGTTAGATATATATTCATGTTTCAGGTATTGGATTTTTACCCAATTCAGATTTTGTTAATTTTGTGGTTTTTAAAGGTATTACAGGCTCAATTTTAGGGACTATGCAATTCTCTATTTTAGCTTGTCTTGCATGCAATTCATATTTTGTCTTGATTGCAACGTCTATGCAGTTCAACTGGTGAGGAAAATGTTAGGGACTGTAAATGGTGGCAGTGGTGGCTTAAAGTAGTACTATGCGGCATGAACTTGTGAGTGGTATAAGATAGATCCAGGGTTCAAAAGATGGATTTAAGTGGTTACAACAAGTTTGTTCATGAAACTGCACTCACTCAATATGGAAAATATGAGTTTGATCATTCTTAGTCTGTTGTTAATTTGTGCTACATGTATTGGTAAAACTGTCATGAAACTGCACTCACTCATGTATTGTTGTTAGTTGTTGACACCATATTTTGGGATCAACTTTAGTTGTTGACCCCATTTACTGGGATCAACTTTCATTGTTGACAAAAAAAAAGAGTATTTTTTCTGTTATTGTATCAACAAAGGAAATTGATCAACTTTGGTTGTTGACACCAGATTTTGGGATCAATTTTGGTTGTTGACCCCATTCACTGGGATCAACTTCCATTGTTGACCCAAAATGTTGGAGTATTCTTTCATTTATTGTGTCAACAAAAGGAAATTGATCAACTTTAGTTGTTGACACTAGATTTTGGGATCAACTTTGGTTGTTGACTCCATTCACCGGGATCAACTCTCATTGTTGACCCAAAATAATTGGGAATATTTTTAGTTATTTTTTAAACAAAGAAAGTTGATCAACTTTGGTTGTTCAATCCATATTTTGGGATCAACTTTGGTTGTTGACTCCATTCATTGGGATCAACTTCCTTTGTTGATACACAAAAACTTGAATATGCACTATTAAAGTTATTTTTGAACTTTTAATTTTTGGATCAACTTTGGTTGTTGACACCAAAATTTGGCAGGGGTGGTCGGGTGGTGGCAGCGGAGGTGGTGGTGGAGTAGCGACGGTGGTGGCGATGGCGTAGTGGTGACTGTGGCGGAGTGGTGGCGGTGGTGGAGTGGCGGAGACGGAAACACCATCGGCGGCGACTGTGGTTGTTGTGACGGCGGCGGAGGTGATGGTAGTAATGTAATATTAGTGGTGGCGATGTTAGTAAGTGGTGGTGGTGGTGGCGGTGATATTGGTGGTGGAATGGTGGCGGTGAAGTTGATAGAGAAAGAAATTTTTTGTATTTTGAAATAAAGAAAAATATTATATAAATGAGGGTATTAAGGTAATTTATTTTTGTATGGATAAGTTTTTTAAATGATAGGGTATATTTATTTTTGTATAAGGGTATATTTAATGGGTGTCAAAACTAAGGGTATTTAATTAATATACCCACATCACAATAGCATTCAAACGATTATGTCGATGTCTTATATATAAAGTTTAATGGTTAAGCAATAAACCTAGTATTATATTCCATAATACTATGTCTAACTAGAGTATAATCATTCATGTTTTGCAGTTATGTTTTCAATATGCACGACTTGAAAGATACGTTAGGGAATGAAATAGTTCAAGTCAAATATCACTAACCTCAAGTGGAAGGATGATGTTGTCATTGTAGCTCCTTACTTCTTCACTTCTTCAAGTCTTCGGAATACTTGTAATGTCTCATATCCTAATACTTTCAAGCTAACCTATACGAAGTTGACTCTAGTACATAATCAAGCGACTCTTTAAATGAGTTTTGGCTCACTAAAATATGACAACCAAACTTGACATACCAACGCTTGGCGGGTTCAACCGAGCTATACTCTAACAATCTCCCCCTTTCTCAACAAAACTCTTACATCATATGGATAAACAAATTACAAGAATTCATTACACATACGCTTGATTACCTAATTCAAAAGCACAATAACCTCTATACATTCAATCCATAAGTGTCGATGTTGACATTATAATAACAAAGCTAATACTCCCCCTAAAGGTAAGATAGGTATATTTTATCAATCCGCACGTTTATGTTATTCCCTTATAGTCCATATAACTACAAGTATCATATGATATGCTACCCCCCCTTAGTCTATGCTTTTACTCTTTTATTAGATAAACGTTTAAGCACTAATGTCCTTTCCCTTAGTGATACCAATCAATATAAATCAATACCAGTATCACTTGTTTACTCCATATATTTCTCCCCCTTTTTGTCACAAAATGATAAAGAAACGAAAAAATAAAGGACAAACCGAAAGGATCTTACAAATCTCAATAGACTTGCAACCTATAGAGTTAAGCACGAGGGTTCCACACACTATTTTTGATAACCAATATCAAAACCAAAACTACAAAGTTGTTTTGATATGTTACCAAGGAAACAATTGCTCGAAGCAATTTTCCTTAATAGTTTAGAAAACCAAAAAATCGACTAAGCACCTTAGTTCCTTTGCTAAACCGATTGTACAAATACAATCGCTTGTTCGATAAGACCAAAATAAATATAACTCTATTTTTCTCATCAGGTTCTAATTATTCATATAACTTAGACCTTTAACTTTCAAACAAGACAAGTACTAGGTTAGTTAACTTTTAGAGCATTGCTCGGTCGAACTCGCATGTGTTTCTATCTCAAGTATGTTTGTTAATGTTAGTGATCAAAACTATAAGTCTTGATTTCTAGTATATTATAGTTAAGGTCTAGGACTAGGATAAAAAAGTGTAGTTGAGCTCAAGAAATCCATGTCAATCATCATACAAGACGAAGGACTACTCATGGAACTGGTGGATCTTCATCGACTAAAAGGTATGTGGAGACTTGAACTTATTTATCACTCAAAAGTCTATTTATCTCCTATCTTGAGACAAAAGTCGTTTTGTTGTATAGAATAAGATTATACACATTTGGTATTTCGAGCTGAGTTTACCTCGCCTATCTATTTCTATAAATATATGTTGGTAAATCTTTCGCTTTAGCCAAGTTCATCTGTACCTAGTGACGAAAGTCATATTAAGTTTCAATCACTTTGAAAACTGCTCTGACGAAAAATGGTTTGTGAATAACAACTATATAACGTCCTCTAAGTATGTTTCAATGATTGAAATAAGAGTTTAGACAATATGACCAATGGAGGATATAAGCATTTTTGTGGAAAAACATATATGTATAAGTCATTATTCCTTGAACCAAAGTATGCGAACTTTGTTGATCAAGAGAACCGGATAAGTGCGTGAGCTTCAGTCCGCGAACTGGCGAAGTTCTCAAACCTGAGAATTTCTGCTGGAGTTTGTGAACTCCATCCGGGAACTTAAGTCTGCGAACCCAGTCCGCTAACTTGAGTAGGTTATGTCTAAAAATGATGTTTGTGAACTTATCTTTATAAACTAAGGAATGCTATTGCAAACCGTGGAGTTCATGAACCGATTGTGTCCTAGAGTTCATGAACCGATTCGAGTGAATCAAATCGTTTTTGCTTCAATTGTGTCTTGTATAGTACATGAGATTTCCTTGCAATTGAAAAACTTTCTAATTAGTTCATTTGAGTCATTTGAACTAGTTATGGTGAAGAAGAATATGGTTGATATGAAAGTTATCATATGTCTAACCACTTGGTTAACTATTGTTGAACCAACTAATGTACAAGTTTGGGCACGGTTACACAAGCCTACAAACGTGCATTACATGTGTGTATAACAAGATATGTTTTCGATCTAACAATTGATAAATATTAGCTTGAATCTAATCAGGTTTTCATCTAACAGTGAATATTGAATGCTTTGTTGCTAAGATAACATTGATTGCAAATCCTAATTTAAAAGACTGTATAAGGGAGAACTCTAGCAACTGGGAAACCTAATCCCCACACATTCTGTGTGATACTAGTTGTGTTAAGATAGAGTCGATTCTCCTTTAACCTTTGGTTTCTTATTCTAAACCAGGTTAATGACTTGAAGACTTCATTAGGATTGTGAAGCCAGACCGATACTACTTTTCTGGTAGTTGTGTGATATGATCTTGTTTTTTCTATCGTATGAGTATAATTGTAATAATTAGCTTGAGATTTTTATCTCCGATAGGAAAGATAAAAATTAATCACAAACATCTTCGTCTCATCGTTTGTGATTCCATAATATCTTTTTTTGCTGCATCGATTAAGATTATTATGAGGTGATTGATAATATTGAGTTGTTCTTCGGGAATATATGTCTGGTTTATCGATTGGTTCATGTTCACCTAGATTTATCAAAAGATGGAACAAAACTCGTAGGTATTTTCGTGGGAGACAGATTTATCTATTACCATAGACTTTTCTGTGTGATACAGATTTGTTTATTATAGTCTTCGACTTTGGGTCGTAGCAACTCTTAGTTGTGGATGAGATTAGCTGAGGGAATCATGTACGTAGTATCCTGCTTGGATTAGAGGCGTAGAAGCATAATTTTACCCTAGATAAGTGTGAGATTGATTGGGGTTCAACTACAGTCCAGACCGAAGCCATCTTGGAGTAGGCTAGTGTCTGTAGCGGCTTAATACGGTGTATGTTTAATCTGGACTAGGTCCAGGGGTTTTTATGCATTTGCGGTTTCCTCGTTAACAAAATTATGGTGTCTATGTTATTTATTTTCTGTATTATATATGTTATATAATTGAAATAAAACAGGTTGTGCATTGTTCAATAAATTAGAATATTCGACCTTTTGGGTGTTGATTTAAATTGATTGACACTTGGATATTGGTCTTTGGTACAATCCAAGTTTATCTCTCTTATATTTAAATTGAGACTCGCAGTTTGCTTGAGTAAGATTTAAATAGAGAGATATAGATATAAACTCTTTGATATACTTTTATCTATATTGAGTCTGACTGTCTAGTTGATTCTCTAGAAAGTATTTTGAAGTTTGTCCATACATATTGCTAATTAGAAATATTGGGTGTGGTTGTTAGACCCACGCTTTTTCATTAAGATCGTGTTTGGTATCCTGGATATCCCATCCTAGGTTGGGTTATCCAGTAAAAAACTGTTAAAATGTGTTTGTCTCACTGCAATTCCAATCCTGGATAATGATTACTTAACCTTCCTTGATTTTAGGAAGCTAAAAAGGTGAGGTTAAGGTATTCTTCCAAATACCTGGGATACATGTATCCTCACTTGGGTTAGACAGTTATTTTCTTTTAAAATAAATAATTGTCTAAGAAATAATTATTTATATTAACCTATTTCTGTAATCAAACAAACACAATTTAACCTAGCCCAAGATATGATAGAATTTTAGACAAACACCATTAAAACTAACCATTAACAAGGTTATCATATATTAAATTAAGGTAAACCTTTCCAGGATATGTTATTCCGTTTCCAAACCCCCAAACAGACCCTAACTAGAATTTCTTATTAAGGCATTCGATTAGACTTGAATAACTGAAACCTCCACTTTGATAAGTCTAACTAAGATCAGAATTAACTTAGTTTCTCTTATCCGGAATCGAATTGGACTAAACAATTCATCCCAAAAACCTTTTCTTTCGTTAAGCCATTAACAATTCATACAAACTAAATTAATCAACTTGCATAATTATTTACCTCAACCTGAAGCAATTGAAACAACATAGACATTAAAGCACCGCAATTGCACCGAAGTTTTGTAATCCTAAACGATTGATATCAAACAATAAAGCAAGATAACAATAGTTTTTCTTAACCGGAACCAATTGAATCACACTCACATCCATACACAAATAATGGAATAAAACATCAATTGTACCGAAATTTTTTTAAGCAAAAGCAATAAATATACGCAATAAAATCAAGCTTTTCTTAAATAGGAAATAGTTAACTAACAAGATTGTTACCTCAAATTTCGCATCCTCTTCTCCAATATGTTTGTATCTTCTTCCAGGGAGAATTGATATCGAAATTCATTACATTGTCATCCTTATGTAAAACAAAAGAATAACAACAACTAACCTTTACCAAAAAAAGGTTGAAAACCGGTTTTTAACTATTGCAAGCAAAAGTTGAAAACCTCGAAACACATATGCTTTTATGCTAAACCAAACGATTCAAAATATTATGACTTTTTCACATATTGTTTCAATCAGAACCCCTCATGATCATTTGATAAAGCCTACCAACATGGGCTAGAACTTAATCCTACTAAACCAAAAAGTTACCCAAACCATAAGGGTTCACAACATTATGAGATCAAATATCAAGGTAGTAAAACCGAAATAAAACATCTCATAAACATACATAACAATAAAATAAAGCATTCAAGCACAAGCTATGTAAACAAAAACTATCACAAGAAATATTATAAAATAATAATTTTATTCATAATAATAGTTTTATTCATAAAATAGACCTTACACAATTATTGAAAGAAATCAAAAATTAATGTATATTTTCCTTTGCAACTCAGTCCTTCATATCATTGCTAAATGAAGGCAGATTATTACTTTCAGTCTTCAGCTCGTGCATTTTTTCAAGTAGATAACCTTGTTGCTTGACCAGAATTTCTTGCAGGTGAGAAATTTTCATGAAGGATTTTGCAAGAGCATGTAATTCTGTCTTTGATTGAACAAAAAAGTGTGTCAATGCTTCAATACACTGGTCTTTCTTCAGCGTATTTTCTCTTTCCTTCTTTCTAAGCCAATCTCTCTTTTTTATTTTACTCTTAATATCATGAGAAGATCCAGACTTAATCTTAAGTTGATCTTTCTGATCTAGTATCTTTCCAAGAGAAGAAGTTGGATCCAGACTCATGGTTCAGACAAGGAATGACTAAATAAGGAGAAGGATCCTTTTATAATTTTCATACTTCCTAAAATGTAATATTCCTATAAATACGAATATATCAAATATTTTCAAATACTAGATTTTATTCCCATACTCTACACATAAGTGCCTTGATTTTTATTCTTCCTCACTCAAAATTCGGCACACATGGTGAGGAAAGAATTCTAATACCGATCAGGTGGTATTAGTATGATATTTTCTCTCATTATGGAATTTTGAACAACCAGAGTGTCCTTGATCTAGCATTGTATGAGAAATTCTCCTTTTGTTACCTCGAACTAGTGATGTATCTTGAGATTGACTTGGTTGCCTATGCAACTTTTAGCAATTCAGTTTTTGAGATAGTTTTTGCATCTTGTCTTATTTTTCATTTTACCATTAGATGATTTAATAACATCGGAAGACATGTCCATTTTTAAAATGGGTAAATCACTAATGGAGGAGGAAGAAATAAGATTGACAACTAATGTAATATTAGTTGTTTCCTCTTCTTCAAAATCATATGAATCAGATCTCTCATCTAGAGTTACAGCCAAAGCCTTGCTTCCAGTGTATTTCTTAAGATTGGGACAGTCTTTAGCAATATGACCAAGCCCTTTACACTTAAAACATTACGGATGATATTCATCATCTTCTTCATGATACTTTTTGATAGGAACTCGATCATGTGGATGAGAGGATCGATGAGTATCCTTTATGAATCTCTTATTTATTTCCTTTAAGATATCTCGAAACTGTCTGGTAATTAATGATAATGATTGTTCAATTTCATCATTAGAATTTTCTGCAATCTGTTCATCTGAATCATCCATCTATCTATTCCTCTCAATTGGAGCTTTCGAAATTTTTCATCTTTAAAAGCAATTCCTTTATTTTGAATAGACTGTGATTCAAGATCAAAGATATTTAACTTTTAAACGAGTGTGCTTCGTGAGAGAGTTGAGAGATCATTTGCTTCACTGATTGATATGGATGGAAACCAATATGGGAAATTTAGAGAAAAAAGTTCCTACAACAAAGTCTCTAACATTGGTCTCAACACATCTCAGCAAGGCTGTTAACGTTAGAAGTCTCTATAGAGAAGAACACACAAAACCGAACTATTTCCTTGGAAATATTTTAAAGAGATTATTCCGACAAGATGCAGACTATCTATGTAATTTTGACATGGTACTAATTATGGCATTTATGGTAGATATGCAAAAACTTTTGAACACCTTCTATGAGAACGCAAACATTCAAGAGTTGTATGGAGGTATATCAACACATACATTGGTGATGTTAGTAGCAAATGCAATTTTGTTAGAAAAATGGATCATTTTTGGTTTTAAGTACTTGTATTGAAGATAAAGAACAGTTTCGCAGATGGACTACTTCCCTAATGGTTGGTTATTGGATCATTTAAAATTATGCGAGTTTGTTTTCGAGGGAATTTCTAAACTTTTACAGCTCTGCATGTAGGATAAGTTACTCTCTCACAATGCATCCATGAGACATATGATAGTAATAACACAATGATATTACAAGACGCAAGAGAATATTGATTTGGTTAAGCAATTGGTAGTCTTATGGTCTTGTGACAATGATACTTTTAAGTATGTTGATCCTAGTTTAATCTGGAGTAATTGGGATACTCTAATGTGTATGTAAACATCGTTGTATTAACCTTGGATTGTTCCTTGATTTTTTTTTCTTTAAAGTTTAACATAAGTGCTTGTGATTCTGGCATAGTTTTGCTTGGATAATGAAAGAAAGTGTTAAATCATCAAAGGAACTTACTCAGATGATATCTTACGACCCGAAAGAGCAAAATGCATGGATACCCATGAGGCAGTTAGTCGGGCCAAAGCTAAAAAACCAGATAAGATCATGTTGAAGTTGATGCAAAGTTTTTCATTTAGTCTATCGCTGGTACAATTTCACTAGTTTAGTTGGAAAATAGAAATATTATTAATTAATAATAGTAGAGATGATAATGAAATTGCAAATGGTATATCTCATGTAGTTAAGAATAGATACCATAAACCATAAACCACACCATAACTCCTCTCTTTCTTTCTCTTTCCAGAAACAAAATACCATAAACCCTAGACAATTGAAGCTTCCTCTGCTCAGATCGGCTCTTTTGGAGTAGATCTGAGCATAACATCCTCCATATCTTGTCTTCCTCTAGTTTTTTTTATCACTGTTAGCTATTGATTTTAATTAGCTGTTGTTTCCATTATTTTCATTTTTAGATTTAACTTTTATGGTTTTGGGTGTTTGGATTTTGTCTACTTGCTGTATTTAGCTAGTTGTAAATTGTTGTTGTTGTTAATTTCATCAAAGGGTTGTAGTTTTTCTTCGTATCAGGAAGAAATCTCACTGTGGTTGAATGATAATGATTAAAACAACATCAAAGTTCATAGCAACATCAACATCTTCATCAACAAAAGCATCATCAACCCCATCTTTTGCAATAATTATGGTTATCAAGTTTCAAAACACCAAGACACCGATTCAGATGCTTACTCAAACACAGATGCAGATATATTCCGACCGATCCAGACCGAGCTAGGTACCAGATGCTACTTCAGTATAGACTTAGTGTGTTACATTAATTGTTGTATTAGGAAAAATCTTGATAAATGGATGGATCATTTGCTGATCCTAACACTATTGCCTGGTGTACTGGTGTTAAATTGTTTGGTGTTGTCTTCATCAGGCCAAACATTGCCATTTAACTTTCACAGGAAAAACCTTGAAAAATGGAAGATCAATTGCTAATCCTAACATCTCTGCCTTGTGCAGTTTTGTTAGATTGTTTGGGTTTGATTTCCATAGCCCAAACATGACCATTTAACCCTTATTTGGATACTTGTAATGTTGAGTTGGTTGTAATAGTGGAATACTCTGAACTGTTGAGAGATCCAAGCGTTCATGGTGATAGATTAAACTTTGTTGAAATCTTAAAAACTAATGTTGTAAAAGTCTATGGCAGTTGTAATGTCTGAGGTTCGCCTATTTTCTTTAAAAAAAAAAAAATGTAGTTAAGAATAGTAACCTGTACGTTGAAAGCTATTGTAAGTTTATAACTATTCATCTATCATTTTCAACTTCATTACTAGAAACCAAAACTACGGTACTTTTTAAGTTTCAACCATTCTAAGCGAACCGAGGAAGTTGGACTCCACCAAAACCGACTCTCACAGAGTTGGTTGGTGGGTCCCATCCCACCTCCCAAGGCGGGACACTTTATTGTGTCGACTGGTTTTGGGGGAGTTAAATTTCTCAATTCATAAAGTGTTATAGTGTTTAAGTTTTAACAAAATTTTCTTGTTAACAAAAAATTTAAAAATTTAAAAAATGTAAGAGCGGTCATTAGGGGAACATAAGAGCATGACTGATGGAACTTTGGGTAGTTTTATGTGTACATTTTTTGTAACAATTTGTCATGTTAACCTGACAATTTGTGCAGAAAATTTGGGTGGACGAAGCATTTTGTGAGGTATTAGTAGATGTGCTTCATGTGTAGCGCATACGTTTTCCCCGAGAAAAACTACCCGCTGAAGATAATCTTTAAGTTACTGTCGGCAACAAAGAGTTGTTAGGGTTTTGTTCCGTATACAAAACTATATGGCTGAAATTGGACTTTAGGTGACAGTTTTTGAAGCAGAAACTGTGATCTAATGCTATCAAAGCCGTGGCTAAAGGTCAGTTTCGGGTTTGGAATGTCTACAAGGTTTATTTGGATTAGGAAACTTGTATGACGGTTTCGAGGAGTGTTTTCCAAGTTTAGGATTTCTTAATTAAGGTGTGAGTCTTTTAGGAGTTCTAAGACTTGGGGAGAAAGGATTTGTCTACTATATAAGAGGGCTTATATTGTGAGTAGAAATCTATTCTCTTGGTTAATTCTCTAGTAGAATCCTCTCTCAATAATGGGAGTGATTGAGTCACAACCGTTGTGTCCTACGATGGTTGGTGATGAGGTAAAATCTATGTGAGAAGAGAGACTTGTAGTGAGAATGGGTATGGGAGAATCTAGGGTTTCTAGGGTTCATATGGAAGAAGCTAGAATTCATGATATTTTTCATGTTCTTGTCTAAACTCGAAGCAACCATGGCGGTGGAAGTTTATGGAAGAAGAAGAACAAAGGAAGAGGTAAACTCTTCGTAATATGTGTTGTTGTTTCTAACGTTTAACGCTAGTGGGTTTTATAACTAGTTGATTATATGATGTGTACCGATGTAATAACTTATTATGATAATGAAGATTCCCGGGGTGGTTTTCGCCGTGGATGTAGCCTACAAAGGTGAACCACGTAATCTTTGTGTCGTGTGTGATTGTCCATATTTTATTGATTATATACTCGTGCTAGTATTATCCGATCATGCTAATCTAAAAATGTAAGAGACGGATTCGATCTAAGTTATCTAAAGTAGGATGTTTCATGGAATTGACTTTTATGGAAACATGCCGGTTCAAGATGAACGTAACCTCGGTTTCCAGACAAGTGGTGCGGTGAGGGTGATAAAGATGGAAGTGATTCGATAATTTGAACAAGAGGCTTCAAAAAAAAAAGAGAATCTTGGTTTGCTGGAGAATGATATAGATCATGAAGATGATAAGTAAATCAAGACCGAAAAAAGAATAGGATGACATCAAGAAATATTCGACAACTTTGCTTGATGTGACTATGATTCGTGTTGAAGGTGTTTTTTTTGCAAGAGAAGATCGTTTGTGGGTTCAACTGGTGTCTGCAAAATATTGTCAGGAGAATGTTTTGAGTCATGGTGGTGCTAGGTGACGATCGTTCATACATAACATATGAATATTGTAGCATGTTTTGTCTACATGGAGGATGACTCAAGATTGTTGGTTCTTGGAGTTGGTTAAGTCCGTCTGGAATTTTTTGAATGGCTCAGTTCAAATAATGTCAAGTGTTAGACATGTGTCGAAGAAGAAGTATTCTACAAAAGGTGGAATAATGAGCTATCATGATGACGAAGTAGTTTGATACAAGTCATGCAGAAACTTGTATAAATTATATGAAGAAGTTGTTTGTGGTGAGGCTAGAATATCGACGGATAGCGATTCCGGTGGTGTAAGTACAAATTAGGAATTTGGCTTAGGTGGTGGTTCTAACTCAAAGTACAAGACAATTTTGTTCGTGCGAGTGATGATGTTTGCAAGGATAGCCTTGTATAAGGTGGTAAACATTCATGCTTTGTCGGAGTGAAGACGAAGGTTTTGTTCACGTCAAAAAGGTGGTGATTGTTAGGGTTTTGTTCCGTATACAAAACTATATGGCTAAAATTGGACTTTAGGTGATAGTTTTTAAAGCAGAAACAATGATCTAATATTGTACAAACTGTGGCTAAAGGTCAGTTTTAGGTTTGGAATACCTACAAGGTTTATTTGGATTAGGAAACTTGTATGACGGTTTCGAGGAGTGTTTTCCAAGTTTAGGATTTCTTAATTAAGGTGTGAGTCTTTTAGGAGTTCTAAGACTTGGGGAGCAAGGATTTGTCTAACAAGATTTTTACCTCAAATTTCGCATCCTCTTCTCCAATATGTTTGTATCTTCTTCCAGGGAGAATTGATATCGAAATTCATTATGTTGTCATCCTTATTTAAAACAAAAGAATAACAACAACTAACCTTTACCAGAAAAAGGTTGAAAACCCCGAAACACATATGCTTTTATGCTAAACCAAACGATTCAACATATTGTGACTTTTTCACATATTGTTTCAATCAGAACCCCTCATGGTCATTTGATAAAGCCTACCAACATGGGCTAGAACTTAATCCTACTAAACCATAAAGTTACCCAAACCATAAGGGTTCACAACATTATGATATCGAATATCAAGGTAGTAAAACCGAAATAAAACATCTCATAAACATACATAGCAATAAAATAAAGCATTCAAGCACAGGCTATGTAAACAAAAACTATTACAAGAAATATTATAAAATAATAATTATATTCATAAAATAGACCTTACACAATTATTGAAAGAAATCAAAAATTAATGTATATTTTCCTTTGCAACTCAGTCCTTCATATCAGTGCTAAATGAAGGCGGATTATTTCTTTCAGTCTTCAGCTTGTGAATTTCTTCAAGTAGATAACCTTGTTGCTTGACCAGATTTTATTGCAGGTGAGAAATTTTCATGAAGGATTCTGCAAGAGCATGTAATTCTGTCTTTGATTGAACAAAAAAGTGTGTCAATGCTTCAATACACTGATCTTTCTTCAGCGTATTTTCTCTTTCCTTCTTGCTAAGCCAATCTCTCTTTTTGATTTTACTCTTAATATCATGAGAAGATCCAGACTTAATCTTAAGTTGATCTTTCTGATCTAGTATCTTTCCAAGAGAAGAATTTGGATCCAGACTCATGGTTCGGGCAAGGAATGACTAAATAAGGAGAAGGATCTTTTTATAATTTTCATACTTCCGAAAATGTAATATTCCTATAAATACGAATATATCAAATATTTTCAAATACTAGATTTTATTCCCATAATCTACACATAAGTGCCTTGATTGTTCTTCTTCCTCACTCAAAATTCGGCACACATGGTGAGGAAAGAATTCTAATACCGATCAGGTGGTATTAGTATGATATTTTCTCTCATTATGGAATTTTGAACAACCAGAGTGTCCTTGATCTAGCATCGTATGAGAAATTCTCCTCTTGTTACCTCGAACTAGTGATGTATCTTGAGATTGACTTGGTTGCCTATGCAACTTTTAACAATTCAGTTTTTGAGATAGTTTTTGCATCTTGTCTTATTTTTCACTTTACCATTAGATGATTTAATAACATCGGAAGACATGTCCATTTTTAAAATGGGTAAATCACTAATGGAGGAGGAAGAAATAAGATTGACAACTAATGTAATATTAGTTGTTTCCTCTTCTTCAGAATCATATGAATCAGAGCTCTTATCTAGAGTTACATCCAAAGCCTTGCTTCCAGTGTATTTCTTAAGATTGGGTTAGTCTTTAGCAATATGACCAAACCCTTTACACTTAAAGTATTATGGCTGATATTCATCATCTTCTTCATGATCTTTTTTGACAGGAACTCGATCATGTGGACGAGAGGATCAATGAGTATCCTTTATGAATCGCTTATTTATTTTCTTTAAGAGATCTCGAAACTGTCTGGTAATTAATGATAATGATTGTTCAATTTCATCATTAGAATTTTCTGCAATCTTTTCATCTGAATCATCCATCTGTATATTCCTCTCAATTAGAGCTTTCAAAATTTTGCATCTTAAAAAGCAATTCCTTTATTTTGAATAGACTGTGATTCAAGATCAAAGATCTTTAACTTTTCAACGAGTGTGCTTCGTGAGAGAGTTGAGAGATCATTTTCTTCTATGATTTCATGCTTCTTAGAATCGTTTCTTGGTGGCAGCGATCTGAGAATTTTGCGCGCTATGTATTTTTCAGAAATAGTCTTTCCAAGTGAGAAAGAGGCATTAATTATCTCAGAGAGTTTAAGATGAAACTCTTCAAAAGTTTTATTGTTATCCATTCGAAGGTTTTCCCAATTGGACATAAGAGTTTGAAATCT
This sequence comes from Papaver bracteatum, assembly GCA_023529315.1. NCBI lineage: Eukaryota > Viridiplantae > Streptophyta > Magnoliopsida > Ranunculales > Papaveraceae > Papaver > Papaver bracteatum. The sequence goes on along the minus strand of JAJJWX010002993.1, from coordinate 2,852,488 downwards.
AGCTTCTTTATCTAAAGTGTTTCCTTCGAATACGATCTGAATATTATCCCAAGCTTCTATCTAAGTTTGACATGTTGATAGATGATGTAGTAGATCACGACTTACAGCATGTATTATAACATTCAAACCATCTGAATTTTGCTTTGCTAGAGACTTTTCTTCATTTGAAAAATCTACTAAGTATTTAAACTCAGTTTCCGAATTTTCTATCTTTGGACGAATATAACCATCGATGACTAATAGCCATGTATTAAAGTCTCGTGATTGAAGAAAAGATCTCATAGAAGATTTCCACCATAAATAGTTTGTTCCGTCAAATCTTGGTGGTACGTTAATTGAAGTCGATTCATGAGAACTCGAGTTCATTCTTATAGGTTGGATCGTACCAAACACATATTGTTAGATCTTTTCGTGTTTTCCCGCTCTGATAAGAATTGAAAAGACGAGGATACCCAAATATACCTCAATCTAAAACTTTTCCACCTATAAGTCCTTTCTCCGAAAGTGATTGTCTATAGACTAAGTCGAGACAATACAAAAAATCGGTTCACACTTCGTGTGATCATCTATGGTTACGAGATTGAGACAATACAACAACGAAGTATGTTTACTTGATAAAAGGTTCGGACTTAACCAAACACAATAGGATTACTACTAAGTAAATATGAATTAATGTATGTGTAATTTACTTTAAATTATAACAACAATAATTATAATTACGGAAAATAAAAGTAAATAACACAGCAAGATTTTGTTAATGAGGAAACTTCAAATGCAAAAAAACCCCGGGACCTTGTCCAGAATTGAATACTTTCAGGATTAAGCCGCTATAAAAAAATCAAACCAACTTCGTATAGATGAGACCAAGAAACTAAACCTATAGTTCACCTAGTTCTGTCTGTATTCCCACGCCTCTGACCTGTAATAAGTCACGTACTTGGAACAATTCCTTTGGTTCGTATTACAAACAGTAAAGGAACATCAAATCTGTTTGGTATCAACTCTTTTCAACCAAGTGATGTGAGTTCGACAAAAGGCTCTTCTGTTTATCTCAATAAACTCCTTTTTCAGGTTCTTAGATCTATCTTATCAACAACTACCCAAGTAATTATTAAGATTTTGCAATCAATACTTTTAATGACATAGAATTGTATTGATGCCGATCTACACAACTAATCAATCCAATCTACCCCAAGGATAAACCAATTATAATTGGATCCTCTTTAACCGAAATAAGTATTGTGCACACCAAAGATTATGAACCCAAATCAGAAATCTTCATAGTCTTCTTTGTCTTCAAATCTTCTTAGATCTTCAATAAACACCTACACATAATCAACTTGAATCTCTTGTGATCAATCATGCACAGAAAAAAGTCTGTTAACAATGGACTATCACAAGATGTCTTTAGATCTACAAACAATCTAAAGATCCCCGTCGAAACTTCGATCTAGTTTGAGTAAATCTTATATCAGAAGAAAAGATTCTCAAGCATAAACAAACTAGGTACAATCAAAGTTCAACCAATGTTAGTCAATCAAATTATTCAAAAATAAAAGATAAACCGCAATCATCTAGTTTCCCACCAACGGTACTGATAGATCTTCTCAATCCCAAAGAAGTCTTTAAACTGAGCGGCCGTAAGATATTTCTCCTAATTAGGTTACTTTCCTCTCCGAATAGGAGGCTCCACCAGTAACAACACAACTGAGATAGTTTTACTGGCTTCGAGGATTAGTTTGCTCGAAATGCAAACTTTGATATTTATAGACAAGGAAGTTTGGACACCAAGGAATTCCAAAACCGAAAATATTCTCAAGATATGCAATACATTCCAAATTCGGTTTCCATAATTCCTAGAAATGCTTTTTCGAAATAATGACCGAAAACTCTTGGAAAATCTCCAACTAGTAAATCCACATTACTAATTTTCATTTTCCAAAAAATAAAATTAAAAACCTTAAATAAAAGATTCTCAATTTATTTTTCGATCCTGGATTTTCCTTTAGCTATTAAGGAATATCTTTGAACAATAAAAGATAAGCGTTAATACACATGTTCAAAGTATGTCGACAGCTTTACTTTGTAAGTCCTCTTTCATACTTACTATCTTGAAGCCGAATTGTCACACTTCCAAACAAGTTTAGAATTGGTTCATCTGAGTTTCAAGAACTATGTGATTGATCAAGAACACTCAATCACCAAACATGGGTTTCACGGTTCTACTAAAACAAGTTTCGGTTCTACCTCCATGTGGGTACTGGATTTATTCACACTAGCTTTCCAAAAATTTGGTTGACTAGGTACTAGGATCGATTCCCACATATATATGGTATCTAACTTGTACTTGTCGCACATGTGTATAGGATCGGTTCCCCTTTGCCTAAAAATGTGTTGCACATGTCTATAGGATCGGTTCCCCCATCTACTAAAAACTTGTTGCACCTCATACAAGGATCGATTCCTCTTTGTGATAGGTTTAATTTCTTACGAGGATCGGTTCCCCTTTACCCAGAGTCGGTCATACCAATAACACTAAATTGATCATACCATCTCAGGTGATTACTTAAGATCAGTTTCACTAATAAAAGTCATACCAATACAAAAGTCGGGCCTTTGTGAATAGTTTTACCAAGAACATAAACAAGTCATGAGCAGTTATATGACAACCAATGCTTGGTGGGTTCAACCGATCTATGCTCTAACAGGGTTGGCGAATCCGGTTTACAAACCGTTGCACCCTGACTCGTGAACAAGCCAAACGGTTCATGAACCGTTGTACCAACTGTCCCAGTTTAAGTTTTAGTAAACGCTCAAAGTGTTAGAGAATTTCTCGGTCGAACTCACAAGTGTCGCTATCTCAAGCTTGTTGTAAAATTTAGTTGTCAAACTATATCTTGATTTATACTCTATAATTAGTTAAGTCCCAGACTAGGATAAAAACGTAGTTGAAAAATAGAGGATTGCAGCAGTCATCATTACATTCTACCATTTTAAGGTGAAGATTAACCGATTTTTTTTGACAACTTCATCAACAAAAGGTAAGTGAAGACTGAACCACCTATATCTCAAGTTATATTCACTTTCTATCATTTGATACGGCGTCGCATAACTAATTAGACTAGTATGCATAGGCAAGAATTTCAAGTCAAGTTTATCTTGATAATTTCTTGAAATATAATGGCTAAGCTTAATGAACATTTGTTCATACTTGATGAATTTCGATTAAGGGCACTTTATTGTTCGGAATCAAAATCATGATTAATTTTATCATTCGGAAATATCCTGTAACAGTGATATATGTCATTGATGTTATTCAGGAATGTTTCGAATTGATTTAGAAAAATATAGAACTACTATTGATTCGGATACAAGACAGTGGTATCAGTTTTACTAGGAAAAATGTTATAAGTCTGAACCTGTATTACATGTACTCGTACAAGTAGTGGAGTATATCTATACATATCGACTTATAGATTAGTGGTAAACATATTTTTATGTATATCATATGAAAATTTGTGTGAATCGTGAACCAGATCGGTGTACGTACTCGTATGCAAACCATTCTTGATGTGGTTACAAAACTGAGGGTGAGTATCAAAACCGATATGCAAGCTAAAAAAGTTATGTGTTCTTGAACTCGGTAGCATTTCCAAACCGGTATGCAAATCGATTCAGTTTTGTGAACTCTGGAACCGGTGACAGTCTTTGAGTTTCCAAACCAGTTCGCAAACCTTAAAATTTATGTAAACTCCGAAACTTAGGTTTGGTGGAAAGTTTGCAAACTAATGCGCAAACCTAAAAAGTTCTGTGAACTCCGGAACTCAGTTTTGGTTTAAAGTTTCCAAACCGGTATGTGTACTGTAACTGAACCGACTCACGAACTACTATGTATTTGTACACGTACATCTACTAATTATATTTTTAAGTTTGTTTAAATTATTTCTTCGAGATGATTAACATTTGATTAAATATCTATAAACACTAGACTTAACTGATCACATGTTTGTGACTCAGAGTTAATGTCTTTTATGTTCATGAAAATGAAAATTATGATTTACAGTTAAAACCGGCTAGTTTGGGCTAACCATGTTGAACATAGTTTTTGTACATGGTTAGGTTACAGTTTTACCTAACCAGAGTGTATATCTTTTTTATGTGAATCAAATTCAAAGATTCATCTAACGGTGGATATTATGTTCTTGGTTCCAAAGCTATCTTATCTTAAACCTAAAGCAACATATGCTTTGAATGTCCATAAAAGGGGAACTCCAAGCAACTTGGATCTTTGAATCCTGACACTACTTTTTGGTATGTCCTTGTGGTGGTGTATTTTGGTACCCCCGCGTTTTCACAAAGACTTATTTTTAAAATATGTTTAGCATTACTAGAACTCTCTCAAACAATTATAAGACTTCATTGATCACTCAAACACTTATGTCTATGCATTATGATTAAATTTTTAGTGTTTAAATGAACATCAAATTACATTAGTTATTTGGTATACTTTCCAAACCGAATAATCATTATACACAGTTCCAGAATCGGTTCCTAGTGTATATTCTTCTCTTGTATTTTCAATACATAAAGTGTTTGCATTAATTCTCAAGTTATCTTAGCCTGGATTTTGTGTAACTCATGGTCCTTGAAAATCAATAAATAGAGATGATTTTTCACCTGGAAAAATCAATCCCTGACACTTTGTATCCTATGTTATTCTATATTAGTCCTTTATAGGCCTAGGTTTCCTCTGAGAAACATAATTAGTTCTACGACCAAAAGATTTCGCTTTAGGGATTCACGAAGCCTGGTCTGACTATCTTTACCTTGATAGTTCGTGTATCCTGATCTTGCATTTCTATCATCAAGGATTTTGTAATCTCTTTCATGCAAGATAGATAGTAATCACAAAGTTTTCTTTGTCTCAGAGTTTGTGATTCCTCAAGATAGATATCTGAAAACTCATCTTAATTCATCTTTTGAAGATTGTTCTTGAGGGGTTGTTAGGAATCTAGGATGCTCTTAGGGAGTCGTAAGTTCTGAATTTGTGAGGTTTCCTAGCTTTATTTATTCTAAATAGATTTCCTCACCTTGATCTTTGATCTAAACAGAAATCAAATAGGATTATATGTTAAAGGAAGATTGGTATCAAAAGTCTTCACTGGTGTAGGATCAGAATATTGCCACAACAATATTCTTGCAAAAGTTTATTAACAACATTTATGCGAGCCTCTCAACAACACTCTGCGAGTGTCGCAGAATAACTCAAAGAATGACATAGCGGATGACGAAAGCAGAAACACAAGAAGAGCATGACGATCCTGCGAAGATTACATCGTCTGCGAGAATTAGCATTTCAACTGCGAGAGCACCGCGAGCCAGATGCGAAATTAAAGGATAACTTAGCTATCATCCACTGTGTACTTACCATATATAAAGAGATCCAATAGACTCAGAAGATAGAGATCAATTTTAGAGTGTTGAGAAAGTCTTGTGGAGAGAGAAAATTCTTGTGAGCGATTGTATTCTTGATTTCTTCCATTTCTTGTAACATTTCTGAGAATTAATCAATAAAAGTGTTGTTCTTAATCTCCAAATATGTGTTGATCATGGTGAATTCTTGTATGGGGTGTAGTGTAGGAATTCCTGCAACTACATTTTTGGCACCCGAAACAGGGAGTGAATTAACGAAAATCATAGAAAAAGCTAGGTTATGAGAATTGTTCAAGATTAAGAAGATGGTTGAACAAATCGGTGAAATAGTTGAAGGAAAATTGATTAGGGCCAAAGAGAATTATAGGAAATTGGAGTGTGGTATAATAACAAGAACAATGGTCGACAAATTCCATGAAAACATTAAAGGGAGGATACATAAACGAGATTTTGAAGGAAAGAAAATTATGACGGTGGAGAAAATGTCATCATTGAAGGATTGGGAAAAGCAGAAAATCACATTTACATCAGCAGAAATACCAGCAGAAAATTTGAATCATACATCTCCTTTGGTAATTACGGTATCCGTTATACAAATGAAAAAGGAAAAATCAACAAGATATGCGGAAGAATGGGCTGTAAATAGAACTTTGGTGGATGCAGGAAGTTCTGTAGATATAATATTTTATCATGCATTTAAGAAAATGGCATACAAGGATGAAGAAATGTCTTGTTCAACATATCATATTCATGGCTTTGGAAAATCTTTAACAAAACCTAAAGGCGAAATAGTGGTACGAATTCCGCTAGGAAAGATTGAAACACAAGTAACATTATGTGTGGTAGACGTGGAATCGTCGTATAACATGATATTGGGAAGACCATGGATACATGCAATCAAGGCTGTAACATCAACATTGCATCAATGCATCAAATTTCCTATGCACAGTGGAATTGGATAAATTAGAGGAGATACTGATCTTGCGAAGCTGTGTTATCAAATTAAAGTAAGAAATTATGAAGGGCGTCCAAAGATGCGAAAAACTCACAGAAAAATGGCGAAAGAGACAAAGAAAGAAGAAGAATTTAAAGTTTACATGATAAGAGCAAAATAAGGAAAGGGAATACCCATCGAAATCTCGCAAGAAGGAGAGAAACCTGCGAGAGCTATGAAAACACCAACACCAATGGGAAAACCTGAGGCCAGCTACACCGCAGCAGAACCAACAAAATAAATAAATATTGGGAGTGAAAAAGTACCTAAGATGCTGAAAATTAGAACTAAAATGGAGGCAGATGAAGTAGAGTGAACCGTAAATCTCTTGCAAGAATATAAAGACATCTTCGCGTGGAGCATGGATGAGATGCCAGGAATAGATCCATAAGTAGCGTGTCATAAATTAGAAATCAATAAAGATATAAGACCATTTAACCAAAGGATAAGAAAATCACAACAACATATCATTCCCAAATAGAAGAAGAATTACAGAAAATTCTTGACGCAGGAATCATAAGGCAAGCAAAATACCCAGAGTGGATTTCTAATATGGTGGTGGTTCTAAAGAAAAACAAGGGGATAAGAATTTGCATAGACTTTACTGACTTAAACAAAGCTTGTCCCAAAGATAGTTTTCTGTTACCAGATATCCCACAAATGGTTGAATCAGCAGCGGGAAATGCTAGAATATCTTCATTAGATGGGTATATAGGTTATAATCATATTCCTCTCGCTGAGGAAGATCAAGAACACACCTCATTATTTGCTCCAAGAGGGTTATATTGTTATACAAAGATGTTATTTGGCTTGCGAAATGCTGGTGCAACATCTCAAAGAATGGTGGAGAAGGTGTTTGCGAGGTGGATCCACAAAACATTAGAGGTGTATGTAGATGATATGTTAATTACAAGTAAAGAAGCTAAGAACCATGTGCAAGACTTGAAGGAGATTTTTGATCAAATGCGACAATTTAACATCAAGGTGAACCCCGAAAAATGCATTTTTGGAGTGACTTCAGGAATTTTTTAAGGATATATTGTATCAAAAGAAGGAATACAAGTTGATCCAGAAAAAGTACAAGCAATTCGCGACATGCCAACGCCAGCAACAGTCAAAGATGTGCAGAAGTTAAATGGGCTCTTGGCTTCGCTAGGAAGATTCATTTCGCGGTCATCAGACAAATGCAAGCATTTCTTCGATATACTCAAGAAGGGAACAAAATTCAAGTGGAAAGATGAATGTGAAAAAGCCTTTCAAGGAATTAAAGAACATTTAATGAACATATATATCTTGCAGAAAGCAAAGCCAGGAGAAGAATTATTGATCTATCTTGTGACAACTTCGCATGCGTTAAGTGCAGTGTTGCTGCGAGTAGATGCAGGGGTAGACAATCCAATTTATTACATTAGAAAAACATTTAATTCTGCAGAGAGAAATTATTCAAAAATTGAGAAGTTGATTTTAGCATTAGGTTATGCAACATTCAAGCTTCACATCTATTTTCAAGCACATAAGGCAAAAGTGCTAACAAATGTGCCAATTGAGTCAGTATTGAAGAATTCCAAAAGATCAGGCAGAGTTGAGAGATGGAATGCACAAGTAGGACACTTCGATATTAAGTATGAAATCCTATCTTCGCCAAAATCACAAGTTGTAGCAGATTTTTTAGCAGAATTTCCTCTAAAAGATGATGAAGTTGTAAAAGAGATGATGGGTGTAGAAGAAGAACATGGGGACCCAAGAGATCTATTAACAGAACCCAACAAGTGGGAAATATTAGTGGATGGATCATCAAACGGGGAAGGAAATGGAATTGGAGTTATCTTTATCTCACTAGAAGGAGAAAAAATAACTTTTTCATTCAGATTGGAATTCACATCCACTAATAATGAGACAGAATATGAAGTTGTGATACATGCTCTGAAATTCGCAATAGAAATAAAATTGGAGAATGCTAGAATTACCAGTGACTCGCAGTTAGTTATTCGCCAAATCAAAGGAGAATACACAACAAATGAACCATCCTTGAAGAAATATAAGAAACTTGTTGAAGAGTTGTCAGCAAAAATCCGAAAAATAAAATGAAGACATATTTCAAGAAAAGATAACAGACTCGCAGATGCCTTTTCCTTCATATCCAGCATGATGACAAATCCAGCTGCGAGATGCATAAAAATTCAGACACTTCTAGCACCTTCAATTAACAAAGAAGAAGAAGAAGAAACAGATGTAATGATAATAGAGAGTGGCGAAGAAGAACCAAGAAGAAATATTGCAGATTGGCGAGAATAACTTCATGCATACTTGGCGAGAGGAGAAATACCAAGATATATATTATAAGCACACAAGTTGAAGAGCCGTGCAACAAATTATGAATTAAGAGATGGAGTATTATATCGTAAATCTTTTAATGGGCCATCACTTAGATGCTTGACACGGGAATAAGGAGAAAAGGTGTTAAAAATGTTGCATAGTAGAGATATCGGTAATCACAACGGAGGAAGATCTTTGGCATACAGAACAAAAATGCAAGGCTATTATTGGCCATATATGCATGAAGATGCGAAACAAATATCAAGGCGTTGTGAAGATTGCCAGCGACACGGAAAGAAGATACATGCACCAGGGGAACCATTATAATCTTCGACAAGTGTGTGTCCTTTGGGAAATGGGGGATAGATATTGTGGGACCATTTGTACCAGGATCAAGGCAAAAGAGATGCTTAATTGTCGCAACATATTACTTCACTAAATGGGCAGAAGTAAAAGAAGTACAACATATCCGTGACAAAGACATATTTACGTTCATATATGAAAATATTATTTGCAGATTTGGAATCCCAGCACAATTGGTGTCTGATAATGGAAAGCAGTTTGAAGGGAAGAACATAGAACTGCTACTCAATGCATTTAAGATAAGATGTGGAAAATCTACTCCTTTGTACCCACAAGCTAATGGTCAGGCTGAGGCAACTAATAAGACAATCGCAGACATCTTAAAAAAGATGTTGGAAGGGTACCATAGAGCATGGTGTGAACAGATCCATAATGCAGTCTGGGCTTACAATACAACTAGAAGAGAAGCAACGGGAATGTCACCTTTTTTCCTAACATATGGTGTTGAAGAAGTATTTCCAACAGATATTGCCATTCCTACAACAAAAAGAGAGGCTTGGGAGAAGAATCTTAATGCTGGAATGATTCTAAATAAGCTCGATGAATTAGAAAAGAGAGAAAAGGCTTTACAACATATGGAAAATTATCAGCGAAGATTTGCTCGCGAGTATAATAAACGTGTCAAAAAACATGAATTCCAACCAGGTGATTTGGTGATGCGAGAAACACCAGGTTATCAGCGAGAAAATGGTGGTAAATTGGCGAGAAAACGGGATGAACCTTATATCATTAAAGAGATAGTTGGAACAGGGGCATATAAACTGATGGATCCAGAGGGTAGAGATGTTGGTCAAAGACTTGATAGACCATGGAACAGATTGTATCTAAAAAGATATTACCAGTAATAAATTCTGAGAAAAGCTAGATGATCATACAATATATGATGAAACAGAGAAAAAAATGAATAAAGGAATTTTTATCAGAGTTGCAAGATTATTCGCGAAGAATATAACAAATATTTAAGAACTGGCGATATTCGCAAGAGATATAATAATGGAACGAACCTTTATGGCGTACTCCCTAGTTCGCGGATAAAATTTCGCAAGAGGAAAATGTAAGAACTAAAGTACGTCATATAAGGGGGTATCTGCTTGCATGGCTCAGGGATAAGGTTATACCGCTGCTGGAACCTAAGTCGTGGAGAGGTGGGGTCCATCTCCATGAGGTATATCTATCCGGGAGAGGTACCTTGTATTTCCAACTATATAAGGTTATACCCTGGTTGGACGACCGAGGGTCTCTCCTAAGGAGTGCAGAGTATGACCAATACGCCGAGGTACACGGTTGAGACAAGGGTGCCCGGGGCGTACGAAACTACCCTGGCCATTCTTGGCAAGCTTGGCTATGATGCACTTGGCCCGAAGAAAACCCCACTTAGGGTGCAGTTTTGTAACTATAAGCCATATAGGCATAAAGGATAAGAGGCTGCGAAAACAACTGGTTGTTGTTATGATCGGATGGGAGGATCTAGTCTTGTATGGCTGATGTACGCCTCCTTGAAGGGGCAACCAGGGGTAAGATAAGGGCGACACCCTCCATTAGGGAGCTGATAAGTGTCTTAAGAATACAACTATACAGAGGCAAAAAGCCATGAGAAAAAGATAAGATGATATCAATGGGTTTTTACATGAAAATTTAAAGACGTCCTGCGGTTTCATCGCAAGACGACAATGTCATGGGGCTTTGTTCTCGCAAGAAAACTTAGGCCTATCATATTGTCGCAGAGAAATTTACAAAGCATAAATAAGGCAAGATCAATGGGTTTTTACATGCAAGTGTAAGGACGTCCTGCGATTTTGTCGCCAAAACATAAAATTGGCTAAATAAGACCTTTAACTAGGAAGGCAAAATAAGACCTTTAACTAGGAAGGCAAAATAAGACTAACAGAATAATCATAAATATTAGCTATTTTATTCAAATGCAGATAAATCTTGTCCATCGCCAGAAAGATACTGAGAGGAAAGTATGGGAATTGATAAAAATAGAATATCATTATATTTCTCGCGAGAATATTATTATCTTTCTCGCAGGCACAACTGAATTCAAGAAATAGTAAATGTACATCATTCGTGAGAGAAGGAAGAAATAACTCAAGAAAATAAAGAAAATCTCATTCAGTGTTAATTTTGCCAGCATTATTGTCTTTACCAGTGTTATCATCTTTGCCAGCTATATTTTCTTCGCCAACATTCTCCTCATTCTGATTAATTCTAACTTCTTCTTCGCCAGACTTATCACCAGTAGTTGTTCTATCATTGGCAGCAGCTCCTTCTAGAGGAACTTCTTCTTCCAAATCCACCTGGTCTTCTTCATCATGGTTTTCTTTGCTACTTTCACAATCAAAATCACTGTCAGTAGGACGAGGAACTTCATCATCACCCACCTCTATAGGTTTTATTGTCACAGGAGGAAGAGAGTGGGACAGCAAGATATCATTCACTAGAACTTGTGCAGAAAGATGAGCTTTGCGAAGATAAGCTTTATCACGATTTCTAATCTCCACATATTTAAAATATTCGAGGTAGTCGTATTTCCTTTCTGCTATATCGCGAGATTCAGTAAGATGAGTAGTAATAGCATCATTTTCTTTGCGAACTTTAGCCAGATCAGCACTCATATCAGAGATAGTAGAATGAAGCTTTTCCACAGATGCTGCGAATAACAACAATAGAAATAAAGATTATTCTGTTGAAGATTTCGCAAGAAATGCAATAAAATAAAAATAGTCAAGGCAGTCAAAAAGACTACCTTTATTTTGCGAAATTAGGTTTTGAATTAGTGCCAAACAAGTATTTTCCCAATGACTCATAGCATCATCAAATTTATCTCCAACTAAACCTTGTAGGTGAGATTTTAAGTTCTTTTCTTTGGAGAGGAGAAAAAAAAATTCCTTCGCAAGAGCAGAGTTAGATTCTTCTAATTTGGAGTACTCTTCTTTGAGTTGGCTTATCTTTATGCTTAAAGATATTCTACCTTGGATAAGAGTATTTTTCTCACTGATAGAGGATTCAGTTACTTCTCTAAGTTCATCTTTTAGTTAATGAAGGGATCGTTCTTGGTTATCATACATTCTTTGAAGAGTATTTAATTGTTGCGAGGAGATCGCCACCTTATTCGAAAGGTCCCGCATCTCTTGAGATAAAATCTTGTTTTCATCTAATAATGTTTCTATTGCTAAGTTAGCCTTGGTCAACAAATAAGAGATGCGAGTTACTTCACTACTCAATAGATCTTGTTTCTGTGATAATTGTGTGTTCTCTTTGGTAAAGTTCTCTATTTGATCAAGGGAATATCTGTAAAGATTATCTAATTGGTTATATTGGTCCATCCAAGAATCTCTATCAATGCAAATCTCTTCAGCAATTGATTCAGCTTTGAATATCCCCATTAATCGATTCTGGTTTAAGGCTTAATAGGCGAACAAAGGATTTCAAGAAAAGGGGTGTGAAAAGAAGAAAAACAATTAATGAAGGAAAATCAAAGACATAGATAGAAAAGTTATACCTTTTAGTTCATCATTTTCTTGCTAATATTCTCGCAGTTCAGTTAAGAATTATTAAGCTTATGATAAAGAGTGTCACATTCGAAAGTCCTGGATTGGAGAGCTCCCTTTAAATCTTCAACTTCACCTTTCAGAGATGCTTGCGAACCCATGCGGTCAGAACCAAAATATTTACTTAAAGTCTCGCAGATACTATGCTTAACGGGATCAACAGAAGACTTCTTGGCATTATCTAAAATGTCAGACAAAACTTTAAAAGCAACATCTACTCCTACTGAAGTTTCTTTAGAAGGAGGGAAAGAGGCATATGGTGAAGTGGTAATAATAGAAATTTGGAGATTTGAATCATTCGCAGCTAATACATCATCTAAAGATGAAGTATCAGGAAAAGTAACAAATGGGATTGAGGAAGAGTTAACTTGAGAGGTAACTGTGGCAGAAGGGGAAGAAACTTCATCCACAGTAATTTAAGGAATGACATCTATAAAAGGATCAGTTGAGGCAGAAGTATTTTTGGCGACATTTTCGTAGACAAGAGTTACAGGTTCAGTCTGCGAAGGTGTAGGAATAGAGCTGGCAGGAATTAGTTGAGGAATAGGAACAACGAAATCAACAGCTTTAATTCGGCGAGATTTCTTGCGAGGAGCAGTAGTGTTCTCATCACCCTGCAAATAACAATTTAGATAAGAAACAAAGGCAACAATATTGTTATTAACAAAGAAAATGTTTCTTACTACCTTATGATTCGCAGGCTTCCTCTTATTTTCAGTGGGTTGTTGCTCTGAATTTCTGGAAAAACTAGGGTTTTTGACTACAATTATGGTGTTAAGGGCGATTCCGCTGAAACGAAGAACACATTATGGGAATTACGTAAAGTTAAATAAAAACAGATCTAATAAATTTTGATGAACATAATCTAAAATAAGCAAGGTTGAATAACATTAGAAAAACAGATACCTTGATGACTCCATGAAAGCAGTAGAAGATGAATATTTGAAGAAGAAAGTTGCAGATGGAAAAAAGAACAAACGAACGAAAACGAGGAAGATAGAGAAATAGAAGAAGAAGATTAATTCTGTACCAGATTCTACCTTTTATAGGCAAAAGAAAGTGACCTGTTAAGGAAAGATGTGACAGTAAAAAGAAGAATATTTGACACGTGTAGGCGGTTATACTAAATTTACGTGGTTTTGTCGAGAAGAGAATATAGAAAGATAGGAAGCTACGGCAGTTTGAAGAGATGGAGATTCTCATAATCCTCTCCACTTTGCGGAGAAGACATGAGAATAGGCAAGATGTAGGATCAGAATATTGCCACAGCAATATTCTTGCGAAATTTTATTAACAGCATTTCCGTGAGCCTCTCAACAATACTCTGCGAGTGTCGCAGAATAACTCAAAGAATGACGTAGAGGATGACGGAAGCAGAAACACGAGAAGAGCATGACGATCCTGCGAATATGTGTTGTTCTTAATTTCCAAATATGTGTTGATCATGGTGAATTCTTGTATGGGGTGTAGTGTAGGAATTCATGCAACTAAAACTGGGGTTGAAGCAATTTTAGGCTGTAAAGGACGACAGCTAAGGGAATCAATTGCGTAGAGCCTTGTGAGGTTCAAGAAACGAAAGGAGTGCGACTGTAACTGAATTGCTTGGAGGGTGCATTCGGTCTTAACCATATTCCATTCCGAAATCTGACAGTAGGATAGTGTCTGTAGCGGCTTAATATAGTTTGGTGTTCAAATATGATATTGTGTTTTCCTCGTTAACAAAACACGGGTTTGTAAATATTCAATCTAAGTATATATTGTTAGAGCACTGCTCGGTCGAACTCGCAAATTTTACTATCTCAAGCTTGTTTGTCAAGTTTAGTTGTCAAAACTATACGTCTTGATTTCTAGTCTACTTATAGCTATGTCTCGGATTAGGATAGAATGTGTAGTTAAGCTTTATACTTCATGGTGTTCATCGATTGAAGACGAAGAACCACTAAGGGGAGCTTGTGGAACTTCATCATCAAAATCTATGTGGAGACATGAACTTATCTATCACTCATAAGTCTATTTCTATTCTATCTCCTATTGAGACAAAAGTCATATAGCTATATAGACTTTACATCATACACATTTGATATTTCGAGCTAAGTTTAACTCACTTACATATTTCTCGAAATATATGTTGGTAAGATTTAGCTTTAACCAAGTTCATCTTTCATTCTTGACAAAAGTCAAAAGATAATCATGTGAAAATCGCATGGTAACATCTTACATGATTTGTGTGAGTCATTTGATGTAGACTCGAAATGTTTCTTATTGATCTATTGATCACTGGAAAATTGCTTTGAAGCTAATAGTTTGTGTTAGAACATTGCTCGGTTGAACCCACCAAGCATTGGTATGTCAAGTTTGGTTGTCATATTTTAGTAAAGAAAAACTCATTTAAGAGTCGCTTGATTTAAATATACTAGAGTCAACTTCGTATAGGTTAGCTTGAAAGTATTAGTATTGCAAGAATTGAAGAAGTGAAGAAGTGCGGAGCTAAAACGACAACATAATCCTTCCACTTTAGGTTAGTGATATTTGACTTAAACTGTTTCATTCCCTAACGTATCTTTCAAGTTGTGCATATTGAAAACATAAAACTGCAAAGCATGAACACTCTAGATAGACATTGTATTAAGGAATACAATATGAAGTTTCTTGCTTAACCATTAAACTTTGTATATAAGACATTGACATAATCGTATGAATGCTATTGTGATTATGTATGGGTATGAGGTGAGGATTTGATCCTAGCGAACAATGTTTACATGTGTTCTAAGGAAGTAAGTTCATGATATGTGTTGTGAACCGAAAAGGAAATCTCCAGGAGTTATTGAGGCTGTTCTTCATTGCATATCTTATGAACGACCAATATGTGTGATTAGTATAACAGCACACGACTTGTTTGTGTTCTGGGTAAAACTATTCACATGAGGCCTGACTTATGTATTGGTATGACTTTTATTAGTGAAACCGATCTTAAGTAATCACCTGGGGTATGATCGGGTTGTGTATGTCTGAACTTAAAAATGGGAAGAGGGGAACCGATCCTAGTAAGAGGTGCAGTGCATCACAAGGGGAACCGATCCTTGTATGAGGTGCAGCAAGGTTTATGGAAAAAAGGAGAACCGATCATATGAACATGTGCAACACACTTTTGGGAAGGGGGAACCGATCCTATGGACATGTGCAGTGCATATAAGTTAGATACCAAATCTATGTGGGAACCGATCCTAGTACCTAGTCAGCCGTATCTTTGGTAAGCTAGTGTAACTATGCACAGTACTCACATGGAGGTAGAACTGAAACTTGTTTTGGTAGAACCGTAAACCCATGAGTTGCGATAGAGTAGTACTTGATCAATCACATAGTTCTTGAAAGTCAGATGAACCAATTTTAAACTTGTTTGGAAGTGTGGTAAATCGGTTTCAAGTGAGCAAGCATGGAAAACACTTGCAAGAGTAAGATGTCATCACTCTTTGAACACGGTGCATTAATGCTTATTCTATTTTGTTCAAAGATATTCCTTAACGGCTAAGAAGGAAGTAAATCCCAAGATCGAATTTAAATAAGTTAAGAATCTTTTTAATTAATGGTTTTTAATTATATATGGAAAATAAGAATTAGTAATGTGCATTTTCTAATTAAATATTTTCCAAGGAGATTTCGATCATATTTTTGGACAGTGCATTCACAGGAATTATGGAAACCGAATTTGATGTAGTAATGAAAAATATCTTGGGAATATTTTCGGATTTGGAAATTCCTTGGTGTCCAAACTTCCTTGTCTATAAATACTTTGAGTTTGCATTTCGAGCAAACTAATCCTGCGTAAGCTAAACTTACTCTTTTATCTTTGTTACTAGTGAAGCCGCCTATTGGAGAGGAGAGTAATCTAATTAGGTGAAATCTCTTACGGCCGCTCAATTTAAAGTTTTCTTTGGGATTGAGAAGCTCTAGCGCGACCCGTTGGTGTGAAACTAGATATTGCGGTTTATCTTTAGTTTTGGTATTAATTTGATTGACTAGCGGTGGTTGAACTTTGATTGCACCTAGTTTGTTTATGCTTGAAAATCTTCTCTTCTGATATAAGATTCACTCAAACTAGTTCAAGGTTTCGACAGGATCTTTAGACTGTTGTTAGATCTAAAGACGATCTTGTGATAATCCATTGTTAACAGCTTCGTTCTATGTGTGATTAATCACAAGAGATTCAAGTAGTTGTGTGCAGATGTTTATTGAAGATCTAAGAAGATATTGAAGATTTCTAACTTGGATTTTATAATCTTTGGTGTGCACAATACTTGTTTGGGAAAAAGAGGATCCAATTAGTAATCGGTTTATCCTTGTGGTAGATTGGATTGATTAATTGAGGAAGATCGGCATCAACACATATCACTTGGTTGAAGAATGTTGTTGGCTTAATCTTAACGATTACCTTTGGGTGATTGAACATAAGATAGATCTTGGGACCTGGAAAAGGAGTTTATGTTAAGATAAACAATGGAACCTTTGCGCAACTCATATCACTTGGTTGAAGAGAGTTGATACCAAACAAATTTGTTGTTCCTTTACTGTTTAATATACAAACCAAAGGAATTGGTCCAAGTACGTGACTTGTTGACAGGTTGGAGGCATGTGAATACAGACGGAACTGGGTGAACTATAGGTTTATTTGCTTGGTCTCAACTATACGAAGTTGTCTTATTTTGTATAGTGGCTTAATCCTGAGAGTATTCAATTCTAGACTAGGTCCCGGGGGTTTTCTGCATTTGCGGTTTCCTCGTTAACAAAATCTTGCTGTGTCATTTACTTTATATTTTCGCATTATAATTATTTTAGTATAATTAAAATAAATTGCACAAACGTTAATTCCTATTTACTTGATACATGAATCTTAGTGAGTTTGGTTAAGTCCGAACCTTTCTATCAAGTAAACACACTTTGTTGTTGTATTGTCTCGATCTCGTACCCATAGAGGATCACACAAAGTGTGAACCGATTTGTTGTATTGTCTCGACTCAGTCCATAGACAATCACTTTCAGGGAAAGGACTTATAGGAAGGAAAAGTTATAGCTTTAGGTATAATTGGGGTACCCTCGCCTTTTCAGTTTGTGTTAGACAACTATTCCCGTCTTATAAGAATGTTTCAATAATTAAGATCGAGTTTAGAACAATTAACCATTGATTGGATATAGATCAGTATGCGTACTTGTATGCTAACTGTTGCAAGTTATTCCAAGTCCGGGAACCATAGTATGCAAACCCGTATGCTTACTAGTTTAACAATTTTAGTCCGGGAACTTAGTATGCATACGCGTATGCGTACTGGCTTAACTTTTCAAGTCCGGGAATTCAACCGAGTTTGGTAGTGAATGACAGTATGCATACCCATTCGTATACTGGCGGACAGATCAAGTCTGGAACTCTAAGTATGCGCACCCGTTTTCATATTTGAGTGGGTTAAGTTTTGAAATCGTTTTGTTCATGAACAAATATATTTATATAATAAGGAATGAAATCTTTTGCAAACCGTGACTATAATGTTCATGAATTGATTCGAGTGAATCAAAATCGATTTTACTTCAATTGTGTCTTGTATACTTTTATGAGAATATAAACAATTGAACAACTCCATAACTAGTTTCATTTGAGTCATTTGAACTAGTTGTTATTAAGATGAACAAGGTTGATATGAAAGTGTTCATGTGGATAACTTTGATTAATTATTGTTGAGACAACCAAGTATACTGTACACGTTTAGGTATGGTTACCCATATCTAAATGAATGCACATTTCATTTGTGGGTAACAACCTAAGTTCGATCTAACGGTTGACAGATATTAGATTGAATCTAATCAGGTTTTTATCTAACGGTGAATATTGAATGCTTTGTTACCAATGTAACATTGATTGCACACCCTGATTTCTAGACTATATAAGGGAGAACTCTAGCAACCGGTAAACTTAATCCCCTCACCTCATGTGTGATACTAGTTGCGACTAGAGTCAATTCTCCTTTAACCTAGGTTTTTCTAAAACCATTATAGGTTAATGACTTAAAGACTTCATTGGATTCTAAATCCAGACCCAACTATTTTCTCTGTAGTTACGTGTTCTGATCTTACTTCGTTCTATCGTATTGAGTACTATATTCTCTAAGATTTTTTCAAGATTCAATCTCCGATAGGTAAGATAAAAAGTAGTCACAAACATCTTTGTCTCATCGTTTGTGATTCCAAAATATCTTGTTCCGCTTCCATACGGTTAAGATCATTGTGAGGTGATTGATATTATTAGGATTTTCTTCGGGAATATAAGTTCGGTATATCAATTGGTTCCTGTTCACCTTGATTTATTAAAATACGGAAAAAAAAACTCGTAGGTATTTATGTGGGAGACTGATTTATCTATTCAATAGACTTTTCTGTGTGAAACAATTTTTTATCAAGTCTTCGACTTTGGGTCGTACCAACTCTTAGTTATGGGTGAGATCAGCTAAGGGAATCAAGTGTGTAGAGTCCTACTGGGATTCAGAGGCGTAAGGAACGTGATTGTACCTTAATCAGTGTGAGATTTGTTAGAGCTCAACTACATTCCAGTCCGAAATTAACTTGTAGTAGGCTAGAGTCTGTAGCAGCTTAATAAAGTGTGGTGTTCAAATCTGGACTAGGTCCCATGGTTTTTCTACATTTGCGGTTTCCTCGTTAACAAAATTCCTGGTGTTCATGTTATTTCTTTTCCGTATTATATTTTTTATATAATTGAAATATCATAGGTTGTGCATAGTTCAATCAATTAGATAATCCAACCTTTGGTTGTTGATATAAATTGATTGACACTTGAACATTGGTCTTTGGTACCGTTCAAGTTGTTTCTCATAATAATCAGGCTCGCGGATTTCTATCTATTTGATTTGCTGATTATATTGAGAAACATAGATATAAATCTTGGATGTATTTTTCTTGATTGAGTTTGTTTGTCTAGTTGATTCTCTTGGAAATATATTGGAGTTAGTCCATACAGATTGCCGAAATGAAATATTGGGTGTGGTTGTTAGACCCCTGATTTTTCAGATACATCCGCCTAAGTGCAATTTATTACGAGACTAGTTTCTTGTAGAATTCGTATCTTAAAAGATAGATAACAAGTTTAATTACTTGGCAAAATTCTGATTGGATTATTTGGATATGACTTGATTGATCTTGGATATTGATTTTTGAGATCGTCCAAGTACTCTGCTTAACAATCAGGTTCACGGACCCTTTGTCTATTTACATACTGATTGAGTATAGGTTATAAATATCAACTCAATATACATATTGTCAAGGATCATTCAGTTGGCCAACTTGTAATTGTATTTGTTTCGTCCATACAGGTTGTTGAACGAAAAATTTGGGAGTGTACTTGGTACCCCTATGTTTTCAATTGGGATCAGAGCAGGCAAACTCTGTTAGACCTAATAAGTATGTGTCTGAAGCAATATGTAATATAAAAAGGAGTGCAATCTCTATTAACGTACCACCAGCCTTTGATGACACAAATTATTTATGGTGGAAAACTATTTGTGTTCCTTCTTACAAGCTCGTGACTTTCGGAAATGGGTTCTTGTCGTAAGAGGATACAATACTCCAATGATTGAAGAAGGAGCTAATGTTGTTCTTAAAGGCATAAATAATTATAGAGGGATTGAAATCAGTATTGTTAAACACAACTATGATGTATTGAATGTTATTATCCACACCATAATCCCAGATCATCAACATCATGTATCTACGTACACTGGATCAAAATATGCTTGGGATATCTTAGAAACTGTATCTAAAGAGAATTCCATCGAAAAGGAAGCACGGCTTCAAAAACTAACTTCTGACTAGGATAACCTTCGTATGGATAATGAGGATTTGTTTGAGGAATTTAATCACAAACAGTCAGAAATAGTGAACGCTCGTCATTCATTAGGAAATACTATTCATGAATGGGATATTGTGATGAAATTCCAAAATATTTACCATCTCATTACGAGTCTAAGAAACACGCCATCATTAAAGGAAATGATCTTTCTATACTTTCCAGAAGCACCCTTGTTGGAAAGTTAAAGATCTTTGATCATGAACAACTCAATCCAAAGAGAAGGCTTCCTCTCTATAAGTTATGACCAAAAAAAGATCACCTCCTCCAAAGGTCAGTTTGTCGTGGGATGATGAATGTTATGATGATCATGATGAATTAGACATCACCATGTATATGATCACACAACACATCATCAATATTCTTAAGAGAAGTAGAGAAAGACGTTCTGAAAAAGGACCCCTTGGTTCAAACTTTCAAGATGAATCTTCTTCTCATGATGAAAATCCACTTCAGTGCTTTAAATGTCGCGATTTCGGACATGTGCAAAAGGAATGCCAAAGTAAGGAATACTATCTAGGAAATAATGGTTTCATAGTTTCTTATGACGATATGCCTGATGAGTTTCTGTCTGAAGAATACAGAGAATTCTGTTCTTATTGCAAAAATACTCGTAATTCCTAACTTTGAATCAGTTGATGAGTCAGATAAGGAAATTCTTGAATTCTTTAATAAAAGTGACCAAATTCATTGTGAAAACTTGGAAAATGATGCAACACCTCTTCTTGTGAAAAATCAAGAGCTTGACAAACTCAATGAGTTTTCAGGAAAACATTGTCACTTAAAGATGAAGAGATTGATATTCTTAAGTGCGACTTACAAAGGATCTCCGGATGTTCTGACAAGATTTCAGTTATGTTATTTGGTTAGAAATCCTTTAGTAAACACTAGTGGAATTGGGTTCAAGAGTAATAACTCTTTTACTAAGAACAATACCTTCATTTTTGAAGGATTTAAGAAGAATAAGGATGTTCTTAGTGACGGACATAGATAATTTCTTCTGAAAATTCTTTTACTTCTAACTACACTTTTTGTGGCAGTTGTGGTCATTCTAAAGGAAGGTGTCATGTATTGAAGAAAAATGACTAGATACTTGTCAAGCTTCAGAATGATATGGAAATGATGAATCTTTCTCTGAAAAACTTTACAAACTCTTCAGAATCTCTTCGAAAAAGAAGAAGGAAACTGAGAAACGGTAAGAAAAACAACCTTGTTGTGTCTACCTTTGACACGAGTAATGAGTATCTCACTCACTCCACAACTACTTAATTCTAGCGACGTGTGCAGCCTCATAATATTGACTTGAGAATACGAGGTTTGCATAAAAACGTCATGAAAAACTATGTTTTTCTGATGTCAAGGATGCTCAAGTCTGTTACTACCTGTTTAAAGTTCATTCGGTATTAGTTTTTATTAGGTATTAAGGATATTCTAGCGAGTTAGGAAACTCATGGTATACTGGGTCACGAACCTTCTTTGGAATTTTTCATTTTAAACACCCAATACTGGGTCCTTGTTTTCTTGAATTTCTTATCTTCATGGTTCTCCTCTCTATAAATGGCATTCTTACTCCCAATATAAACTAGAGAATAATGGCTCTAGTAACCATGGTTTTTAAAAGCATGCGCTTCGTGCGTCGAAGTGTATGCTTCTGTTAGAAATTTGGAAACTCCCTCTGACTCGCTCTGTTGAAGCGCATCTACTATATATGCGCGTCTCATTTCCCATGGCAAAATTTTAAAAGAATTTTAAAGGGAAAATAGGAAATTGTGAGGAGATTCAAAGCTTAATGTTGATGGTGGATTTTCATTTAAGGGTAAAATTGTAAAACCTAAAAATTATGCGCTAACATCTTGTAAAATATAAGGCCATTAATAAGTGATGGATACTCCTTCACTTTACCAATTCACCTAGAATGGAGCATGTGGCAAGAATCCCATTCTGTGAATAAAATACACGAAATTCATCCAGGTTGGAGCATGTAGCAACAATCCCATATACCATGTGAATTTCCAGCATTATTAATTAATGCGTAACCAGCCTTGTATTTCCTGTACTCATTATCAGTGCGGCATGACGACTGAGTGTTGCTCTCAGCAAAGCAACATGAATCTCCAAGCATTATAATGAAACATGCACGAAATACCCGTACATGCTGCAACTTTCGGTGTGTTATACTAGCCCGATTGAGCCACTCTCGGTGTGTTATACTATCCCGATTGAGAGTCCGGACGGACCATATCAGTATGGATATGATCACGACCATCCAACTCCACAAGCATGATTGGATGGCCCAGATCGATTCCATGACCCCCAAGCAAGTATGGAATATCCGCTGCCGAACTAATGCGGGCCCCGCATGGTCATCCTCCCCCTTGGCCTAGCTTGCCAAAGCGTCCAAACCAAAGCAGTATGGACGAAAACCCTAAATTAGGTTTTGCGGCACATTACATGTGTCGCAAAACAGTCTCAACCATCCATCTTCGCAGGTATAGATGGAGGGTGCAGATGTAGATTCAAAGGGCACGGAATATGTCAACGCAATTACCGTGGGCCCACCTACATACCTGACCAATCGTTCAGGACCAACCATGGTTGGTCATTCCAAATAGTGCGCCTGAATGGAGCATGACGCACGACCTTGAAACCCAAAATTAGGGTTTTGAATCACGAGCGTCCATTTTCTCCGGCACAAATGGAGGGTCCGAGATTAGATCAGAGCAGTTCCGGTCATACCAACATGACCACCATGGACCCGTCTATCCCCTCACCTGATCGTCCAAGTCCGAACATTATTTTTCTCCTCGGTTCGCGCGCCTCCAACATGCATGGTCGCTCCTTCCAAATTGCAAACTAATCTCAGCCGCTCGATTTCGCCGGACGAATTGAGTGACTTAGATAATGTTTTCGTGGGATGGTAAGGCATAGGCGTGAACACCAGCCTACAACCTACATGTTGGAGCAATCGGCCAAGACCGACCAAGCCCGGTCGTCATGGAACGCCCGCCCGAAGTTGGTATGGCGTGCGGCTTTTGGGGCACCAATTTTCTGTCGTAAATTGATCTCAACCACACATCTTCGCAGGACGAATTGAGTGGCCTATATCACACTTTCGTGAGACAATAAGGTATGAGAACCTACACTTCCATGTTGTCTACACACATGTACGACCGGCCTAGCCAAAGTTGTGTCCCAAGCTTGGATTCGACCAAGCTGAAAAGTGATGCTTGCGCACCTTTTCATAAACCCTAATTCCATCAACGGTCGCAGATGAGTGTCTCAAAGATCATCTCGTCCGTTTAACTTCACCGGCTTGGCTATACAGCCCCGGTCAGGAGTTAATTGGTCAGTGTGGCGTTATGGTGATCACCACCCGTCACTCTACCAAACCATGTGATCGGTCAAGGGAGGGTTTGCATGCGCAACTTCCAAACCATCACATGAAGTAGGCTGGACATGAAGTTACTTTGAGACACTCAAACAGTGATGCTTCATACATGCTGAATATACTCGATGCAGTACCTGCATAGTATACACATGATACTTCACAAGTATCAATTTCCTAAAAAACGTAGCATTACATGCTACTTTATGTGGGTCCCACGATCCACACACTCGAGACATCAATCATGTCACAAACTTGGGGATACATACTGGGGTATTGGTCTGGCGGTTTACAACGTGCAGCGCACAACACGCCATCACAAGAACATGTCAGGAAGTCATGGACGGTTAGTGATGATGGGAGAAGTAGGCAAGCCTGGTCATGTGACACCAACACACTACTCCACTACTCCATCACTCCACTTTCTCCACTTCCCACGAGATACGAAGGTTAGGCTAAAAGACTTGTATAAATAGGTTCTCCGCCCTATTTTTCAAGAAGAAGGAACAAGAAGAGATAACAGATGCAAGTGTTGATACAATCGTATTCAAACACCGGAACTGATAGATTACATCATGCAAGCCAGTTCAGCTTTGTGATACAAGTCATACATAGACAACACCTTCACAATATCAACACCTTCTTCGCTTCCCTCCCTAAGATCAACCCCATCTCCTTCACTTTGTGACCGAAACAAGTTTGGAACGGCCATTTCTTGGTTTAGTCCAGACTTTCACAAATTGATCTCTCGAATCTACAAGCACTCACCACGTAGTGCATTTGTTTAAGGTTTAGATTTATTCCTTATCCACACACCCCGAATTACCAAAATCGGCAAGAATAGTTTTCACCCATAAACAATTGGCGACCACAGTGGGAGATTAATCTCTTGGTTGTAAAGTCAATTTCTTCGAAATCCGATTCGATTTTGTCAATTTCAAAAGGGTAGATCTTAGAACCAATTCAATCAACATTTCATTTCAAGATGGTGGAACTCAGGTCTGGATCAACAATCAATTCTGATGGAACTAGTGTGGATAACATTCCCGGTGTCGATGTACCTGTCAGTGGAGCTACTGTAGTCAATACATCTCGTGGATCCGTCACCTCTACCATCAGCGCCAGCGTAGAAGGAAATATTCCAGTAAGTGTAACACCTCCCATCACCAGATCCAGAGCAGCCACTAATCCCGGCATCTCCTCAAGTGTAACGCCTCCAATGGTCACCAGAGCAACAACTTTCACTCCTTCATCAGGACGAGGAGCCGGAGGGACAAGAGGAGGACCACTACCCATTACGATTGCAGACTTAATGGATAAACAAGAAGTTCTGGCTAAGACCCAAATGGATATGGCTGCAACTCAGAAAGAGGTACTCACTTTCCTCAAAACTTTGACTGAACGATTGCCGCAAGGTTCACGACAACCCGGGGGAGACGTTTCCATCCTGGCCCGCACGGATGAGGAAACTCATTTTTCTCCTAAATTCCCAAGAGAAAGGAACCAACCATACAACTTCATCACATGTGAGGACCTAGAACGACTTCTCCAATATCGAGGCAAAGGGGACCGAACGGATGTACACCAGCATCAGCCGCCGTACCCTCAAGATGTGCAACGAATTCCTCTTCCCAGAGGTTACACCTCTCCCCAATTCTCCATTTATGATGGTACTGGTAATGCCCGTGAACACGTCTCTCGATTCTTAGAATATTTGGGGGAGCATGAATACAATCATGTTCTCCGCCTAAAAGAATTTTCAAAGTCACTTACGGGAAGGGCGTACACCTGGTACAACAACATCGCACCTAACAGCATATCCAATTAGAACGAGATGGTCAATGCTTTCTACAGAAAGTATTTCTTCGTGTCCGAACAGATCACCTTTTCAGATCTGGGAATCAGTGGAACAACGAGCATCCTAACGACTTCGTTAAGAGGTTCAGAACCCAAGCACTGGATTGTCATGACCCGAATGTCACCGAACGACAATTGGTGTAGTTGTGCATCAATGGGATGATACCCATATACCGTGCTCTATTAGAGAATCTGGGCTTTCAAACATTCTCTGAACTCTATGAAGCTACCAAACATTCAGCAATAACCACACCAGCATTGCTAGAAAGAATCAGAGTTGTTAGAAGTGAAGATTCATGTGAAAGTCGAGAAAGCAGGCGTCTCACGAATAAGCAATACAACACTGGTCCTTCTGTGAGTGTAGTAGGTGGAGGAGAAAAAAGGAAAGCTTCAGCGACGGAACAACAAACCAAGCGGGCATCCCCAGCACACAATACTTCATCTCGAAAAGGAGCGGACAAAACTCCTGCACAATACCCCGAAGATACAGGTTTTCATTTCCCCATGAATAAAGTGATAGAACTCTTATAAGCGTGGATCCAACTCGCCGGAGTGGAAAATCGGCCGAGTTCTGGTTGTTTACAGGGCATTCCGGCCGTTGTTTTAGGCCATTCTTACTCTGCAACACTCCTAGCATACATCTAAGAATTCGAACACCACAATTGCTTCTTCAAATGGTTTCAATTCAGTAGCAATGTAACACCATATCATACTTGCAGTCAACAACATAATCAACACTATCTTGTATGTGTTCTCTTCACAGCAACAGAGCCAAGATATTTATCTGGGCTTCTCAAGACAACTTCAATCAATATCTCTGCTATTTGATTCAAACCCTCTAATTCATTCTTTGTAACTCATCTTCTTGTTTCGAATCGACCCCTACCATCTGTATCTAAAATTCGATAGAAGCATCTTCAAAACCCCAATTTCTACTCTGTAACTCTAAATTGAGGAGAACCTATCTCAATTCCAACTTCAATTCTTCCTTCAATTCAATCAAATCACCATCTGCAATATATTTCAAACCCTAAATTACCTTCAACACCATCTCCACAGTACCACTTTCTTCTTCAAATCAGTATAAACTCGAATCGAGTTTACCCTTTCAATCAACAACATCATTTGGGTCATCTAAATCTTTTATCAAAACCCATCTTCGATCTGAACCAAACCCTAAATGTTCTTCACCATCTCCAATTTTTCTCTGAATGAAACCCACCTTCTTTGTTCATCACCAGAACCCCATTAATTCTTCTTCTCTTTGCTGTTCTCAGATGCAAATTGACAGTAATCAATCACAACAGCTTCATCGATCTCCCATATTTCCTCAAGCTCACTGAATCTCACAGCAGCAGCCGCTGTTTCGTTTTCATTTCAGGTGAAAGAAGTGCTGAAAGAGAGAAAACATCTCTCGATTTTAGGTTTAGAGAATGATTGGAGTGGATTCAGACGCCCAAGATAAGAACCACCCCATGGGTGCCCTGAACCAACAGTGGCCTGCCTTAATACTTCCCCAAATCAGAGATGCCCCTTAACCTCGCTTGGGCTTCAGATAGTGTTCTCCCCTGAAATGACCTTTTTGCCCTTTTTGCTCAAATTTGGGTGATTCCTTATTCTTTTCCTCCTTGCGACTCCAGAGTACCTAATAACTCAAAAACACACGTAAAATACATAATTCACAAGAAAAATAGCAAAGAAAGCATAAACAATAGATAATAAATAGGTTGTATTCTACACCCTATCAACTCCTAACTGTCACTCATTTGAGAAACTTTGAGTTTGATAGCGCGTTGATTGATACGGCCTCAGAATTTAACATCATTACTATCAAGACCTTGAGAGCGGCAAAGATTCCGGAGCAGGAAGCTACTCGTCACCTAACTGTGGTTAAGGATCTAGAAGGAGAACTCAGAGATGCATATGGATACATTGGCCTTGAAGTCAAATTGGGTGATGCCTCGACACAAGCAAAGTTCTATAGTCAAAGATCATCCCAACTATGACATGATCCTAAGATGCCCTTGGATGCATGACAACAGGGCAATGCTAGGAGTCTGTCCTCTACCGGCTTCGATACCTGAAAGAATCTCCAATACGCCTTCTGGAGCTGACGACTGTTTGTTGCCGCACCAACAACTTGCCAATGTGACACAACTTCCCGGGGAGATCCTGTAAGCGTATGTTGAAAGTTTCCAATCTTAAGTAAGTCTCATCACGCAACCCTTTTTACAACCAACCGCCCCTCATTCTGGTAAGTCCTGGGGACTATCTCTAGCCAAAAAACCAACCTTGGCTAAGAGATGCGAATGGGAGGCCGACCCCGATTAAAAAGTTTATCAGGAGTCTAGGAGATGTCTCGACCAAAAACAACAAAACCAAGACCCTGATGTCTACACGTCCAAACCCATTCGGAATTGGAGACCTGGTAACAAAGATAACTGCATTCAAGGTCGGAAGCATTACTGTGAAAATGGCTACCTCACCTAATTCACCCACCTAAAAGGAGGATGAACCGTACCTGGTAGAAGATGTCATCTTAGGCGTCTACTGCAAACTCATCAACGCTGACAAGCTAGAAGGCGTAACAATTCACTCGCGATGGCTCAAACGCTACCGTACTTAAAACGATGTGCTACCACTTTCCAGCATCCTACATGCTTTAAGATGCTGTGTTACTTCCTCCAACGTGTTTTCCCTTACAATTTGACATTATATTTGTAATTCCTCTAGAAAATAATTGCAATACTTGCATTCATAGTTAGGGTTTCAATTTTCAAATTAATTGAAGTATTATTTCCATATGAGAGCCTCTTTATCCCTAAAGATACAAAATCCAGCCTAAACCAACCTACTAGAGCAGGTTAGGAAAGAAACCCTAAGCAAAAACATCCTGAAAAAGAGTCGAGAGAAAAGATGTACGCGGAAAGGGAAGGAGCTTTGATCCACTCACCCCAGCAAGGCCAGGAAGATCTTGCATCAGGAACACGGGACAAAGGGATATAAAGCAAAAAACTTTATTCAAACAATCAAATAGAAGAAAACCTTGAACTCGGCTGCCACTGAGTACAAGGAAGATGTTCACAAATTGCGGAATATACTTATAAAAAAGAAAAGAAGAAAAGAGGTTTTAGTCGTCAAGTGGGTCGACCGCGCCTGCACCACCGTCAAGTTCTGCTTCAAATGCCATCACCTGTTGATGCTCCTCCTTTCAGATCTACCTCAGCTTCGGCAAAAGACGTTTCCACAGGTGATGCTCCTCCTTTCGGATTTGCCTCAGCTTCCGTATCAGATGTTTTCGTAGCAACGCACTTCATCCCAACATCATCAGCAGGAGCATCAAAGTCCACAGCAGCATCAGGATTCGTGCCGGTTGCTTTCAACCATTCAGGTTCGTCTGTATCGGAATCGAGAATTATCACGCCGTCCTGGATTGCGTAATCACACTTATCTTCATTTGGAGGTCGTTTATGCTTAACCCTTCGCCTCTTCAACCGCGCTGAAAATCTCTCTGCCCTTGCGCTTACTGATGCCTACAACGCTTCCTCGCTCCTCCACCGCTCTTCCATGTCAATCGCAGCTGAAAGGGCATATATACGTCCCCTGGCAATACGCAGGTACAAAATAGACATCCCATGTATAGCACGACCAACTTCGCAAAGTTCAAGGTCGATCTTAGCCATTACTTCTTCGTGCGCATGGGTTTCGGGCTTATCAACTTCGAATCTTCTTTCTGGAGAAGTGATATGATGGTCGTCCATTGCCTCCATGTTAAACTGTAAATAAGAAGAAGTTATAAAAAATCATCAATCGGTCAATCAGAAGATCAGATAAGTGCGGAGCAGTACCTGAGATATGGAAGGAACAACTACGTGAGATGATTCTTTATAATCTCGCAAGTCAACATAATCCCAGGAGAAAAGAAGTCTTTACTTACCACTTATGAAGGATACTATTTCGAGATAGCAATCAACGATGCTTATCGCATACATCTGAGGAAAGTTTCCGTATGATGAAAGGGAGTACACTGACCCAAGGAAGGGACCGAGCTCTGCGCTGTACAAAAGGAACCAAAACGACTCACCGGATCAAGTCCTGCTTCCTTCACAACCCTAACCAAGACTCCCAGGGCAACGCCTGACGAGGTCGACCTATCCGGTAAATATGCATTCACTTTATCTTGGCCATTTCAGTGTACAAATTTGTCACCATCTCATGCCTACCCCACAATAGTGTAACCATTATGTGCTAGGCAGGGGACTTAATGTTGATGGCGGATTTTCATTTAAGGGTAAAATTGTAAAACCTAAAAATTATGCGCTAACATCTTGTAAAATATAAGGCCATTAATAAGTGATGGATACTCCTTCACTTTACCAATTCACCTAGAATGGAGCATGTGGCAACAATCCCATTCTGTGAATAAAATATACGAAATTCATCCAGGTTGGAGCATGTAGCAACAATCTCATATACCCTGTGAATTTCCAGCATTATTAATTAATGCGCAACCAGCCTTGTATTTCCTGTACTCATTATCAGTGCGGCATGCCGACTGAGTGTTGCTTTCAGCAGAGAAACACGAATCTCCAAGTATTATAATGAAACATGTATGAAATACCCGTACAGGCTGCAACTATCGGTGTGTTATACTAGCCCGATTGAGCCACTCTCGGTGTGATTTACTATCCTGATTGAGCGTCCGGACTGACCGTATCAGTCTGGATATGATCACAACCATCCAACTCCACCAGCATGATTGGATGACCCAGATCGATTCCATAACCCCCAAGCAGGTATGGAATATCCGCTGCCGAACTAATGCGGGCCCCGCATGGTTGGCCTCCCCCTTGGCCTATCTTGACAAAGCGTCCAAACCAAAGCAGTATGGACGAAAACCCTAAATTAGGGTTTGCGGTACATTTCATGTGTCGCAAAACAGTCTCAACCATCCATCTTCGCAGGTATAGATGGAGGGTGCAGATGTAGATTCAAAGGGCACGGAGTATGTCAACGTAATCACCGTGGTCCCACCTACATACCTGGCTAATCGGTCAGGATCAACCATGGTTGGTCATTCCAAATCGTGCGCCTAAATGGAGCATGACGCACATCCTTGAAACCCAAAATTAGGGTTTTGAATCACGAGTGTCCATTGTCTCCGGAATGAATGGAGGGTCCTAGATTAGATCAAAGCAGATCTGGTCATACCAACATGACCACCGTGGACCCATCTATCCCCTTACCTGATCGGATAAGACCGAACTCTCTTTTTCTCCTCGGTTCGCGCGCCTCCAACATGCATGGTCGCTCTTTCCAAATTGCAAACTAATCTCAGCCGCTCGATTTCGCCGGACGAATTGAGTGTCTTAGATCATGTTTTCGTGGGATGGTAATGCATAGGCGTAAACACCAGCCTACCACCTACACGTTGGAGCAATCGGCCAAGACCGACCAAGCCTGGTCGTCTTGGAACGCCCGCCCGAAGTTGGTACGGCATGCGGTTTTAGCGGCACTAATTTTATGTCACAAATTGATCTCAACCACACAACTTCTCAGGACGAATTGAGTGGCGTAGATCACACTTTCGTGAGACAATGAGGTATGGGCGCCTACACCGTCATGTTGTCTACACACATGCATGACCGGCCTAACCAAAATTGTGTCCCAATCTTGGATTCGACCAAGCTGAAAAGTGATGCTTGCGCACCTTTTCATAAACCCTAATTCCATCAATGGTCGCAGATGAGTGTCTCAAAGATCATCTCGTCCGTCCAACTTCATCGGCTTGGCTATACATCCCTGGTTAGGATTTAATTAGTCAGTGTGGCGTCATGGTGATCACCACCCATCGCTCTACCACACCATGTGATCTGTCAAGGGAGGGTTTGCATGCACAACTTCTAAACCATCACATGAAGTTACTTTGAGACTCTCAAACAGCGATGCTTCATACATGCTGAATATACTAGATGCAGTACCTGCATAGTATACACACGATACTTCACAAGTATCAATTTCCTAAATAACGTAGCATTACATGCTACTTTCTATGGGTCCCACGATCCACACACCCGAGACATCAATCATGTCACAAACTGGGGGATACATACTGGGGCATTGGTCTGGAGGTTTACAGCTGATTGTTGTCGTATGCGTCAAAAATAATTACACTTTCTCACTACTCAAAATATAAAATATAGCAAGGGCAAGAAAGGATCGATCCCACAGAGAGATCTAGGTTGTCTCGTTGTTTCGGTTTCCTATATAAATAACACCGGGGTTTTCTGATTTTTATATACTAAAATAAAATAAAAGCAAATAAAGGAATAAGAAAACAAATCAAATAGAAGAGATATTGGTTAAGGATTCATCTTCATTCACTAACATGCTTTTTTAACAATAACTAGAATTGATTTTTAATCTCAACTTTTATCAAAAGCCCTAGAATATCTTGATCGCAAGAATATCCCGCAAATTCCCTTTTATTATCAACAAACACATTAAAAGATGCGAGTATGAGTTCTATCTAAAAGAACAACCTAACGTGTAAAAGCACTAATTAAGTTTAATTCCCAAGATGCATTAAGTTCTATGAAATCAGGCCAATCAAAGCAATCGAACGTGGAAAACGCACTAATTCAATTTAACAAAGGTCACGAATCACTTGTGATTTTTAGGATGCATCACTACAAACAATATTCACAATTATGCTACTTGTATTCAAGGAGTATCACTTTTTCGTATAATAAACCCTAAACTAGCATTAGATATGATTATGAGTTCTACCAATTTGCAACTTGACAAAACTAACATTCAATCATGGAACCTATTTTCAGAGAATCGTGAACGATAATTATGAGACAAAACTAATATATTGAATCAAAGAATCATGCTTTGTGAAATCCAAATATTCCATAACCAATAATAAAATTAAGTACTCATATTCAAGGAGTTCATAACAAGAAGAAGAAGAAATTCTATCATATTGCAAACCCTAGAAAAAAGTAGTAGATAATGATAATGATAATGATAATATTAAAGTCCTCTCTTTTATATGTTTCTCAATTTCCATAAAGGATACTCCTTCCAAAATTAGGTTTTGTCTTCAAGTCCAAGAGTTAGAAGTCCACCAAGCCCACAAGTGAGAGAAACCCGTGTAGAAATTATGTCCCAAAAAGCACTCGCCGAAAAACTGGGGATTTGGCCGGAATCCGGTCGCCGGAAATTGTCTCCGCCAACCACCTGGAAATTCTGCCGTCGGAAGAATATTCGACGGAATATTCCGTCAGTCCACCGTTAGAGATAACTGTTGACTTAACGGTCAATGCTAGTCAACTGGGTCAAGGGAGGAATGACTGAGTCAGTTGCTGACTCAAAGCTAACTCTGCTGAGTGATCAATGCCTAAGCCATTGTTGTTGCAGTACGGCCAAGATGGCCCTGCATTTTTATGCACAGCCCAGATGGCTGTATCCTTCCCTGTAACCATTCAATTCTGCCACAACACAACCTCCACCATTTGCTCAATACCTTCACCTAGTTCTGCTAAACAAACATCAACAACACTTCTAGTTCCATGGCAACAACTCAGCTCCTAGGTCTAGCATTCAACCATTGCTGTACTTTCAATGCTATTTATAATTCAGCTGTAGCTTCATTTCTTCCTGAAATACCAAATCCACCTAATCCATATTCTGCTCATGCCCATTCACAACACAGCTGCAACATATCCAAGCTGCCACAACTCAGTTCCATTTCCACCTGCGTTCCACCTGCGCAATGCTAGCCAACCACCAGCCATCAAAACCTTAAAAATCATCACTCACCATCATTTCCATGTCACAACTGCACTAGAACCCCATGTAATAGTAGCACCACCAGCTATTGCAACCAACTCCAATTAGCTCATTAGTATTGAACCCAAACCAACATCCATATCCAGTTCAACCTGAGCATTTCATCTTTTGCCTTGCACAATTATCGCATCTGCCTTGAGCACTCCAGTCCCTTTCACTGCTAATTACAGCACCAGCTACACTGCCATCTCAGGCCAAACTTTCATCCATGCCTGCAATGCCTTCACTGCTACACTGTCACAGCCATTCCATTGAATTCACTGCACCAGCCTCCTTCTAGCTCATCTAACCCTTTGTAAACATCCACTAGTTCATTAGCCAATCCACCAGAACCCTAAGCACATCACAGAACAGTTATTTGCAGTACCATGTAACACAAACATCCCATTCCTAGCTTTAAACACCAACAGCAGTTCAAACAACATGTTGCATATTCTTGCACCAGTTACTCCTATCATCATGCCTTGCCAAACCCTGTAATACTGAATTCCTTGCAATGCCATTTCAACATGACCACAACTATCTGCATAAGCATTCCCACTCAGTCACAGATAACTCTCAGTTCAAACTCATCATACAAAACCCAGCAGCAACCACCAATTACAACCACTCTCTGCTGCCACAAAATCAGTTTAAGAGACCAACATAACATCAATTCTGTGTGTAATCATCACCACCTGAACTTCATTTTCACCTTCAATCCATGATCAAAATTATTACAAACTTCATATCAACTGCAGTAAGAACTCAGCCAACACACAAACTCGAACCCATTTTTCCAATTGAACAGAAACATAATTGTGCCCTCTTTAGAACTCAATCCCACAAAATCGGTAAGAACCCATCAACCCTAAATCCATCTCCAAGAACACAGCATCTGCATCTCTTAATCGCCAAAGCCCTAATTTCCAACCCACTGTTCCTCATATTCGATCTCTAATTCCTCAACAGCGACTACCAACATCACCATTTCATCAATTCTTCTTCGATTAAATAGCAAGAATTCTTCATCTTCATTTGCTAGTAACCCCGATTCAAATAAACCCATCGTTTCTTTCTTCATTTCAGACTCATGATCACAGAACTCATCACCTTTTTTCCCTGATTTCTCTAATACTCTGCCATCGCTACCTTGTTCGATCTCGTCTCAGCAGTGAACACCGGCTACTGTTCTCAATGATTGAGAGGA
Organism: Papaver bracteatum; assembly: GCA_023529315.1. NCBI lineage: Eukaryota > Viridiplantae > Streptophyta > Magnoliopsida > Ranunculales > Papaveraceae > Papaver > Papaver bracteatum. Next base: position 2,817,637 of record JAJJWX010002993.1, on the reverse strand, counting down.
GAATTTCTTCCTTTAGGGTTGGGAATAATTGGGATTGTTAATGGTAGCCGGTCGCTCTGATAAGGGATAGCCACATTGGTATCCCCTCAACCATTGCTGGTATTTGTTTAGTGTTTCTGTAGAACTGGTCTCCCTTTAACCTTGACTTGGATCCGGATAATGTTCTCCCCTCAAATGACATATTTGCCCCTTTTTGCTCAATTTTGGTGATTTCTCCTTCTTTTCTTCCGTGCAACTCCAGAGTACCTAATAACTCAAAAACGAACATAAGATACATAATTTCCACGAAAACTCGCAAAGAAAGCATAAATACTAGATATAAAATTAGGTGTTTTATACACCTATCAACAACGTGCAGCGCACAACGCGACATTACAAGAACGTGTCAGGAAGTCATGGACGGTTAGTGATGATGGGAGAAGTGGGCAAGCCTGGTCGTGTGACACCAATACACTACTCCACTACTCCATCACTCCACTTTTTCCACTTCCCACGAGATACGAAGGTTAGGATAAAAGACTTGTATAAATAGGTTCTCCTCCCTATTTTTCTAGAAGAAGGAACAAGATGAGATGACAGAGGCAAGTGTTGATACAATCGTATTCAAACACCGGAACTGATAGCTTACATCCTGCAAGCCAGTTCAGCTTTCTGATACAAGTCATACATAGCCAACACCTACACAATCTCAACACCTTCTTCGCTTCCCTCCATAAGATCCACCCAATCTCCTTCACTTTGTGACCGAAACAAGTCTGGAACGGCCATTTCTTGGTTTAGGCCGGACTTTCACATATTGATCTCTCGAATCTACAAGCACTCACCGCGCAGTGCATTTGTTTAAGGTTTAGATTCATTCCTCATCCACACACCCCAAATTACCAAAATCGTCAGGAATAGTTTTCACCCATAAACACTTAGGCATTCCATTCAGCTGGAGTACTGCGAACCACTATACCAGGCTTTTGTTTTTGATAATATTGGGTAAATTTATTAAATACCCTTAATTTTGACACCCAATAAATATACCCTTTTACAACAATATAAATACCCCTATCATTTAAATACCTTATCCATTAAAAAATATATTACTTTAATACCCTCACTTACAATATTATTTTCCATTTAAAAATCTTATCCATTAAAAAATAGATTTTTCTATTATTACACATCCACCGGCAGTACCATTTCACCACCACCAACATCACTGCCACCACCACCACCACCACCACTCTGCCACCACCACCACTTACTAATTAAATATAACTACCAATAGTATTCCACCACCGCCACACAGCACCACCATTGTTGTTGCCACCGCCGCCGCGCCACCAGGTGTCAACAACTTAAGTTGGTCCAAAAAATCAAAAGTTCAAAAATATTTGTCAAATTTTGTTATTGATTCCATTTTTCTATTGTTGATACACAAACATTTGTTGTTGACTCCCTAAACTAAGGTCAATTTTTATTGTTGATACATAAATATTCGTTGTTGACTCCTTACCCTAAGATCAATTTGTAGGTACTGAATATCACAAGGCATTAGCTTACGAATATCGTGACAAATATAAGAGGAAAGAATTACAAAATGATGCGATGATAGAGGAAGCACGGGGAAGTATGAAGATTTGCGAAGATAGAATAACCTTGCGAAGATGAATTGCGATACTTCGCAATTCATGTACAGCTATACAAATTTCACTATAAATAGGAGTTCAAATCGAGAGGTTCTTTTAGTGAGTATTAGAAATTATCTTAGGAAAGAGAATAGAGAAAGTTGTAACTATTCTAGTTCCATTTAGATACTTCTTTGTAATCAATTGAGAGAATTAATAAGAAAGTTGTCATTCAACATCAAGAACTTCTCAAGTTTTACTAATTCTACTGAGGGTGTAGTTGTAGGTTATTCTGCAACTACATAATTGGCGCTAGAAACAGGGACTTGAAGAATTCCTGTATCAGAGAAATGGCAAGAAGAAGAAATATATCGAACCATTAACTATGAAGAAGAAGTGTAAGACTCGCAGGAGGAGAAGCAAATATAACAGGAGAACCAAGTAGGAGAGGGAGTAATCGAAGAAATCAAGCTCAACAAACAATAGATCATGATCGAGTGAGTATACACACTTGAGAACTGATACACCAGCAGAATAATATAGAGAACCACAAATCAGAGAAAATGGGAGGTTGATGGGAGGAACAATTCTTGAAAGAGAAAGGGAGATGTTAGAAATATTGAGACAAGGAATTCAAGAAGAACGAAGGTTAGAAGCTGAAGAACGTGCTAACCTAACAAGACGGAATCAAGAATTGAGGATGGAGAATGAGATGTTACAAAGGAGGAAATCTCAAAGTGTTGCAAGATCAAATGCCAGACCAGAGAGAGAAGGTCAGAATTCACCAACAATCAATGATGAAAGTACTATGCAAGGACAAGCACAGACTCAAGTTGAAAGAAATCAAGAGAATCGCTTCATTTTAATACCAAACCATGAACAAAACATGGAGAATTTACGAACTAGGCCAAATCCTAGAGAAAACAATCAGAATGGTGAAGAAAATCAAGAAGAAGAGCCAGCTGAGAGATAACAAGAAGTACATCAGAACAATTACGAGAGTGGAGTAAGAAGACGTGAAGAGGCTCGTAACAATCAAAATGTTGAGTATGAAAGAATTCAGAGAAGAATTGGAAATCAACGAACAGAAACAGCGAGGAATGAACCAAATTTTCGAACTAAAATATAGGCAAATCAAGAAGAAATGAATCACAGAAGAAGGAGAAATGAAGAAGAAGAAATTCCCGATATTCGCATGAGAAGGATGAGAAGAATAGAAAGGAAAGAACAAGAATTTCAAGATGCTCTGCAACAAAACAATTTTGATAATTTAGAAAGAAGATATTTGCAGAATTGTGTAAATGAAAACATTAATGAAGAATATGATAGAATGCGAAGGATCGCAAGAGAAGAGACGCAAGAACGTAGAAGAAGAGAGGCTGCGCTGAAGAGGCCAATGGATGAGAATTTTGAAGCAAATGAACGGATCTTTCGAGAATTAGCGGAAATGAGAGGGATGATAAGCAATAGAAGAGGAGGAGATAGAAGGCAATTAGATGAAGCAATATAAGAAGCTGCGAGGACTCCATTTGCTAGAGAAGTACAATTGGGAGGGATTCCACCAAAATGCAATTTGCCTACACTTACCAGTATCTTTGATGGGACTTCATGTGCTATTCAGCACATTAAAGCATACATAAGATGCATGTTACAATGGGAGAATCATGATGATGTACTATTCAAGTACTTCGCATCAAGCTTAACAGGGGAAGCTCTAAAGTGGTTTTAAGGACTTCCTAAGAACACTATTACGTCATTTAATCATTTACAAGCAACTTTCCTTGGAGCATATATCACAAATCATTCTTCACGGCTTGGTATTGAAGATGTGTTTGGTTTAAAACAAAGAATTGGTGAAAGTTTGAAGCATTTGGTAAGAAGATGGAAGACTATGTGCAGTGATATGGCAGGGCGCGTGGATGAGAGATACTTGATTCTGTCTTTCATAAATGCGATGTTCGCAACTGAACAATTGTATGTTCAAATCTTCAGAATAAAGAATTCCATAATGATGACAGAGTTACGAGAATTGCAAGAAGAGTGCATTATACTAGAGGAAAAGCAAAACAATATGGAGTCATATCCAGTAACAAACACTAAAAATCAAGACGTAGGAGCAAATTTACTTACCAAAATAATCAACGTCGTAGTAGGTACTTCTTCGCAAACATCCTCGCAAACTTCTTCGCAAATTTCAGAAGAGAAGAAAATCAATAATAGCCAGCCAAAAATAGTAGCAATGGGTAGCAAAGATCAAGAAGAGTATGATAGAGAGAGGAATTTCTATAATCGAGGAGGAAATAACCAGATCCCAAGATTAGATCAATAGCAAGAAAATTATGGGGGACAAAGGAAAAATTATTTTGGACAAGGAAATCAGAGACAAAATTATAACAATGGTCAAGGAAGTCAAAGAATGATAAGGGAAGAAATAAAGTTGCCACCTTTGAATACAAGTGTAGAGAAGATATGGCAGGAAATTATTCTGATAGAACATATACCAACTCCATGGAATATGGGAAAGGAACCACCAATGGGTCCAAGAAGTCTTTGTTCATATCATCATTTTCATGGACATTCTACAAATAACTGCAATAATATCAAGAGGATAATCTTGCGAATGATTGATCAAGGAAAATTGAATAACTTTTTACTTAAGCAAACACAGTCGCAACAATTACCACAGGCTCCAGTCATAACTCGCAGATATAACACAACACAAGAAAAGGGAGAAGAAACCCTACATATAGAAGTGGGATCAAAAGCAAGGAATGTTTTCTGTAATTCTATTGTTCACTCATATAAAACCATAGAGGATTTTCATGATAATGTGTTAAGCAGGGTATATGCGAGGGATGGTGAAGGAAAGGAAGTAATGAACATCGCAAAAATTTCACGACTTGAAGATTGGCAGAAACGTGAAATTTCTTTTGAAGCCACTGAAATTCCAGAAGGTTGTGAAGCACATGATAATCCATTGGTAGTAAAATTAGCAATTTGCATGAATATGGAAGAAGGCGAAGATGATATGGAGGAATAATCAATTGGTCTTAATAGAATTTTGATTGATACGGGAAGTTCTGTTAATATCCTGTTCTATTCTGCTTACAAAAGTATGGGGGGAAAAGACGCAGATTTAATATCTTCTACCTACATGATTTATGGTTTTAATGGAACTACTAATAAGCCTAAAGGAGAAATAAGCATGCGAATTCCATTAAGTGGAATGCGAACTTAAATTCTGTTTTGCGTTGTTGATGTTGAATCACCGTATAATGCTTTGATAGGAAGACCTTGGCTTCATGGAATTCTGGGCATAGATTCCACTCTACATCAATGCATAAAGTTTCCTTATATGAAGGGTGTTGAAGTTATCAAGGGTGATTGGGATGAAGGAAAGACATGTTACGATACAGAGGTAGAAGTTTGCGAAGGAAAAATTACTGAAAAGGAAAATTGGAGAAAAAGAGCAAGAGCTGTGAAAAGAAGTGAAAATTTAATGGCAGAAGATTAAAACATGAAAGAATAAAATTACAACGCTAATCATACAGGAAATTTATGATGGTAACAAAGGGTTGTGATTTGCGAAGAATGAAGAAAGAAGGTAAGGAAACAAGAAGGTAATCAATATGTTTGCTCGTGAAGTATAACTCATGATAAATTTTACGAATATTGTTTGTTCGCAGGAAATATGCAAAAATTACGAATTTCAAAATTTCTATTGCGATTAACTTTCATTAAAGAAAGACGCACACATTAACTTGCGAAGAAAAGACCGCAATTTGCGAATAAAAGACCGCAATCTGTGATCAGCTTTCAAAAAAGAAAGAAAGCCGCAAAAATATTACACAGGAAAACCTTTGTGGCGTACAACCTAGTTCGCGAAGAAACATTTCGTAAGAGGCAAAGTCCTAAAGTACGTCATTTAAGGGGGTACCTATAAGCATGGCTCAGGGACACCGGAACACCACCAAGGCACCTGAGTACATGGAACTTTACGGGGTACAACCCAATAACGGGGTACCTATCCGGGTTAGACACCTTGGATTCTCACCTAATCTTGCGACATTACGCAATATTATGCGGTGTAACATGATTTAGGTTGGGCGACTAAGACATACTGTCTTTCCCAATAAGTGAAGAAAACGATCAAGGCGCCGAGGTACACGGTTGAGTCAAGAGTGCCGGGTGAGCTTGAAGCACATATGCCATTTTTGAAAAGTCTTGGAAAATGATGCATTTGGCCCAAAGATACCCCATAGGGTGCAACCTCGTAACTATAAGCCATATAGGCAAAAAGGATAAGAGGTTGCGATCAAAAGCTGGTTGTTTGCAGAACCGGATGGGAAGAGCTAACCTTGTATGGTCGATGTACGCTTCCTTGAAGGGGCAACCAAGGGGAAGATAAATGGAAGCACCCTCCATTAGGGATCTGATACGTGCTATAAGACGTAAATGTCACGAGGCTTCTTGTTTGCAAAAACATAAAGGCCTGTCATATTTGTGCAACAACTGAATTTCTGCGAGCATTCTAAAAAAAAAAAAAAAATATCCAAAGAGAACTCGCACAACATAACAAAGAAGTTAAGATGAGATCAATGGGTTATTACATGAAAGTGTAAAAACGTCCTGCGATTTCATCGCAAGACGATAATGTCACGAAGTTGCATATTCGCAAGAATGTTCAAACTTGTCATATTATCGCAAATACAAAAATATTATCACAAAAGAGGTGGCAAAATAAGACCTTTACTTAGGAAGGCATGATAAGACCACAACAATTAATGAAATTTATTCCATCAATATCATTGAAGAATTTTTACAAGAATATATATCATGAAGTTCTGACAAAGAAGACAGTTCCGTCAATATCATTGAAGAATTTTTACAAGAAATCCTAACAAAGAAGACAACCCCATTGAATAATTTTCACGAATACATAACAGAAGATGCGATTTTGCTCGCAATCAAAAACAGATAGTGAAGAATTCATTAAATTTTACGAGAATTACATACTTCTTATACTTATTCATATATTGAATATTTCTTCACAACTTGAGTACTTCTTATAGTTCTTCAAGAACGTCTCATATTTATTATACTTCTTCAAAGGGATATTTCACATTTATCAGATTTTGCGAAGATTAAATACTTCTTATACTCATTCATATATTGAAGAATTCTTCACAGATTAAATACTTCTTATACTTCTTCAAAGATATTTTATACTTCTTATACTTCTTAAGGATACTTCATACTTCGTATTTCTTAGGATATTTCATACCTCGTATTTTTTAGGGAGGACTTCTTAATTGCAACAAGTTGAAGCTTCGCAAATTAAAATTGAGGCAGATATTCTAATACTTCCAGCGATATTTGATCATATGAAGAACAATAATAGGAGGAAAGGGAATACTAAGCTAAGTCTTTAAGATATATTATTTCTCTCCACATAATCAAGTTATGCGAATAAGGGAAACACGCGGTCAAAGAAAAATCAATTCATCATCACAAAATTAAGACATTAATACGAGTTAAACTTCATAAAGAAATTGTTGGTTGATCAAAAGTGCAAGAAAGAAGAAAATGTTGTACTCAAACAGACAATATGAAAAGAACTAGAACAGATATACAAAAAAGAATGAAGCTATTCTTCGGGGGATTTATTCCCATCAAAATGATCTTCTTTTTCTTCTTCAGAGAGATTATCTTCAACTTCACTATCAGAGATTTCCAGATATGGGGTATCTTCAGGAATTTCTTCAGAAAGGAGCGTATGGTACTTCTTGAGAGGAATTTGATTGTCTTCACAAATCTTGCGAGTCATTTTAGCTCGAAAAACGCTTGACATATAAACTATGGTTATCTTTGGGTAATTAGAAGTTGAGATCTTAAATCAAAATCTTCTTCTTACGACTGGCATGAATAGTTTCCAGATCATCATTCATCTTCGCATAATTTTCTGCAGCAAGAAGTTAAGGAATTAGTTAGAAAATTACGAAAGAAAAGTAATTAAAATACTCACCATTACGAAGAATTTACCTTCTAATTGTTTTTTATCATTATGAAGAGAAGAGTTTTCAAACTTTAGACGATTATTCTCCTCAAGAAGAGAAGAACTATCAGCTGCGATGCTCTCAGATTGTGGATTATCTTCGTGACGGGATGTTAGTTCGGCGATATCAATACTTAAATCATCTACTTTCTGACGAAGTTTTGAATTTTCAACCTCCAACTTCTTACAATGGTTTAAAGTTTTCTTCTCAGCAATGGAATGACGTCTTTCCCAATCTGAAGCAGCTGCGCAACTAACTCTTCCAACCTGAACAAGTAAAAAGGGTCAGAAATTAATGGAGTAAGGGAAACAAACAAGGAATAGAAAATAAACTTACCATACTCCCTAAAGCATATAATGTAGAAGGAGAGACGAATCTTGAAATTCCATCAAGAGAGTTGTTATTGAGTACAGTAGGAACTTTGCAAGCCTTCGCAATAAGCTTATGAGCATTCGCAGTAGGAGAGTTTCCTAACCCACGAGAAGAATGGAGAAAGGCCTCAGATACACGAACCATTGCTGAAGCAAAAGTTTCTGTGTTACTATAATCTTCCTCTTCACCTTCATCAGCATTATCATCATCATCGTCTCCTTTATCAGAAAGGGTATCAGAATTAGAGTCAAAGTCCTTCTCAGGAAATTTATCATCTTCATCACCTTGATCTTCCTCAACATTCTCATTAGAAGAGATTACATGGGAATAATACTTGGTTGAGAACTTCTTCTGTTTCTTCCTCTCATGAGCAACATCTTCAAGTTTTCTTTTTTCTTTGCGAAGAGCATCATCTTGACTACCGAAGTTTGGGTATCCTTCGCAGAGCGAAGTGTCTTTTGTCTCATGATTAATCTTTTGGAAGAAGTGGAACTCTTATTCTCACTCGCAACAACCTCAGGAAGATCAGAAAGAACCTTCAAATTCAAATAAGGATAAGAAATAGAGGCAACAATATATTATTTAAAAAGCATAAAAGAGTGTTTCTTACCTCATTTGAAAATAAATAGAAGAGTAAAAAGAAGATAAGGAGATGGAGGTACATACATTTTTATAAACCCAAGGTTGATAATTGCGGTCACGAAGGTTCGCAGGAAGATCTACTATCCCACAAATATAAGGACCCGATAATTCTAAAGGGTAGTTATACCAATCTTCATCATTAGAACGACGAGGTGTTTTATTATTTCCCGAGGCATAATCAATGTCGTGCATAAGAAGGTCATCTGCTGAGATATTAGCTTTACGATGAAGACGAACACCCCAACGTTTATCTTCTTTCCTCGCAGGAATTAATGTGTAATTTTTAAAGAAACCCTCAACTGTATAGTCCGCAGCGATAATTTCCACATCTCGAAAGCCAGATTTCCTAAGATCAACCGAAAGTACAAAGATCTTCCAAAGAGCAAAGACGAGTTGCGAATTCAACCGAATGCGAATGCAATCACCAGTCAATTGATAAATGGCACATGAAAAATTGGGGTGGGAAATAATTTCATAGAATAAAGGAAGATTAACATCATAAAGAGGAAGAGGAAGACCTGCGAGGATTTGACCTCGTGAGATTAAAACTTTATGATCATTCCAAATATAGTTGGTAAAGAGCTTCACACAGAGAGAAGATTTATTGTCATAACCATAAATTTCAGAGAGAATGAGGTCCCTATCATCAAGCTCTGCGTTAGTTTGTTCAATAGTTTTCTTCTTTGGAGCCATTGGATATAAGATAGAAAATAAGAAAGAAAAGAGATGAAAGAGATAAAAAATTGTAGTAGCAGAAAAAGAGAATAAATTGTAGAGGCAGAAGTGATAAGGAAGACGAATAGGATAAGAGAATAAAAACAAAAACAAAGGGAAATATTTATAAAGAAGAGAGAATTCGATGAAGATAGAAACTCATCAATGCGATTAAACGTGAACGGTTGAAAATAACGGTTACGAAGAAACGTGTCAAAAAGGTAATGGAAAAGAAAAAAGACGTGTTGCGAATTTAACAGGTGGTGATAACTATATTAAATTTACGAGAATAGAGGTTCTCATGACATTCCTTCTTCGTAGAATTGACATGAGAAGATGCAAGATGTAGGTACTGAATATCACAAGGCATTAGCTTACGAATATCGTGACAAATATAAGAGGAAAGAATTACAAAATGATGCGATGATAGAGGAAGCACGGGGAAGTATGAATATTTGCGAAGATAGAATAACCTTGCGAAGATGAATTGCGATACTTCGCAATTCATGTACAGCTGTACAAATTTCACTATAAATAGGAGTTCAAATGTAAAATTCGAGAGGTTCTTTTAGTGAGTATTAGAAATTATCTTAGGAAAGAGAATAGAGAAAGTTGTAACTATTCTAGTTCCATTTAGATACTTCTTTGTAATCAATTGAGAGAATTCATAAAAAAGTTGTCATTCAACATCAAGAACTTCTCAAGTTTTACTAATTCTACTGAGGGTGTAGTTGTAGGTTATTCTGCAACTACACAATTTCTATTGTTGATACACAAATATTGGTTGTTGATTCCATTTTTCTATTGTTGATACACAAACGTTGGTTGTTGACTCCCTAAACTAAGGTCAATTTCTATTGTTGATACACAAATATTTGTTGTTGACTCCTTACCCTAAGATCAATTTCTATTGTTGATACACAAATATTGGTTGTTGACTACCATTTTTATTGTTGATACACAAACATTTGTTGTTGACTTCCTAAACTAAGGTCAATTTCTATTGTTGATACACAAATATTTGGTGTTGATTCCCTAAATTGTGGAACATTAGAACCAACACAAGTACTCCCTGAAAAAAATATGTAATTGTGCTTCGAAAATATACAAACCTTTGGAAACTAAGATCACTTGCAAGAAGCGGGGAAGCCGGCAACCGAATATGATGTAATGAGCCTCATATATGGACCTGAAAATCATATTGATTAAAAATAAAACTGTAGGATGACCAAGGTTAATTTTCTAACACATAAGGTTCTTGTAAGATTGAAGGTCAAAAAATGAAAAGGGTACTCTCCACTTTGTCTTGCATACACACTAGCATCTCTTGCAGCTAAAAATATGAAGGATATAAAAGGGTACTCTCCACTTTTGACGAAAAGTCAGCTGTGATACCATTACACTACAGGTTCTTTTAATTTTTCTACTTCAATATTTAAATAGTTCAAGTGTAAAGAAATAAAGTTTAATATCATTTCTATAATAAATAAGAATGAACAATGAATATCATTTCTATAATAATTAGAATGAGCAATGATTATGCCAAGTTTGACTTGTGCCAGCAAGATAACTTCAACCTATAGAAATAACAACCAAACATATAAACCAAGAGCACTTAACATAATACAGAAAAGAAAATTACTCAAATTATACCATACAGACTTACCACATTAAGCCAAAGTAAACACCAAATGAATTGTCCAAGTCTTATGTACTCTTCCAACAAATAATGCCAGCAACCAAGGTAAGATTTATAGGTTTCTTATGCCTGTCTTATGGACATTATAGTTTACATACAAAATGTAGTTGCTAGTATATATGTCATAAAGACTGCATAGGGTGATAGAGATAGCTACCGTGGAACATTAGAACCAACACAAGTAATGTATGATTCAAAAATAAGTTACAGGTTTAATTGTAACAGTACAAACAACACACAACCAGTTTCCACGATCACATTTGTCACAATAAGCAAAAATGAAAGGTGAATTAAATTACATCCGTCTGATGACTAGCAGTACATGACTTCATGCTATGGCGTTTTATTAAAAAAAATAAGAAAGGGCATAAAGATATAGCCAAAGAAAAAACTAGCTATATTCAGATAGCTTAGCTTCTTCCTCAGCAAGCAAAACAGCTCAAAAATGAAAAAGGTAGATGTATTCAAGGAACTACGAACATAAAAATTGAGCTACTTACGAAACCCCCTTTCTTATCTGCAACCATAAATGTCACATCATCATGCTTCCTGACAAAGACATATATATCAGCTTGTAAGCTAATCAAAACCAGAAGCTCATCGGTGGTTTAAAATATAGCTAGTGCTAACTATAGATAAACCGATATATCATCACAACATCAAAATAAAATACAATTCTATGAATATCATTCCATATTACAAAGAAAAAAAGCTAAAGGCATCAATAAAAGTAATTTCATGATATAGAATAGTTGGTTTGTCTCTTACATGAACTACATAGGAAGTGGATGTATTCAAGGCGCCACGAAAATATATATAGATACACAAACTCCTCTCATTATCTATGAGATATGCACATAGGATGGCAATGCATTCAGTATTTTCTTAATAATTCAGTAGGTCAGAAGTAGTTTGAGAGTTAAGATAGCAACGATGCATTGAGTAGGTAACATAATTACAGAGAGCAGAAAGCATATATATGAAAACATTAGGAATTTAGAGTTCAGAAATAACAAATTCACAACATGAACGACTGTATCGATTTAGATAATACTTCATCAAAGAATCAACATATAAACACCATCAGTTCATATTAAAGCAATTGCAAGGCTCAAAACTCCCATTAAATTTCAAAAATTAATTTGAAGTACTTATAAAAACACAAAAAAATCAGGATCTAGGTTATGTATACAAATAATATCACCATATCTTGTTTCTTCCCTAAAGGCATCTATGTGAAATTAAATTCAAACAAAACCCTAATATCATTCATACCCACAGACTCATTCTTCCTTCGGCGTCTGTGAATTAGTGGCAGAAAACCCATTTTCTTCCCTAAATTTTCTCGATAGAAACTAAATCCAGCTCTTCATGATTCAATCAAACGTTGGTCCATCTCCTCAATTTGAATCTTAGATCCCCTCATTCTTCAATTCACGACAGATGAGCAATAGATGAGTATCTACCCTCTCTTTCAAAGCAGCAACAGATGAGAACGAGAGAGAGAGATAAATCTTCTTTCTTTGTTTCATGAATCCTAAGCGCAAAACCATCGGTATCTCTTCATCACCAGCCGTCATCACATGGGATAGCAGTGGTGGTGGCGATGGCTTTAAGATATTTTCCAGATCTGAAATTGATTTTTTTATTGATTTTCCATTGTATTCTCCATCCGTAGTGGTGGTAGGTGGTAACGGTGGTGGTGATGGCGATGGCGGTGACACTGGTATTGGTGTTGGTTGTGAGATGGTGACGGAGATGGTGGTGGTAGTGATGGAGACGGTGGTGGAGGTTTTCAATTTAGTTTTCTCTGTTCTCTGAATATGTAAAGAAGAAGATTAAAGGAGGAAGGTTAAATGTGGAAAGAAGAAAAACATTAATGGACCCCTGATGGGCATGTAATTGGAGATGGGTATTTTTATTGTCTCATAAGGGTATTTTTGAAGACCTTGAAAAGGAGGGTCGTTTATATAATTCCCACGATAATATTTGGGCATATGTTACATTTATATAAATATTATCTTCATTAACAATTAATGTTATTTATAAGAAAGCATCTGCTTCAAACATCAACCATGAATCGACCCTTCATGCTTCAACATACGCATCGCTTTGTGGAATTGAAAAACGAGACATGCTTCCCTTCTCACTTTAAAAATAACTATAGGTGTTACAAAGAAGAATGCAGTAGAAGTTGTCAATGTTTATCCATGTGAAGGCATTACATCATCAAAAATCAAGAAGGAAAAATCTTCAGAAGATGAAGACTTTTCCTCATCTACATGTCTATTATCAACCTACTATCATGATAACAATTTTAGAGCCACTGTGGAAGAATTCGTGACTAGGAGAAACAATATATTGTTCAAGATTAATCACTCCTTGAAAGAGGTAACCCACTATGAACAAAAGCTTAATATGTGGAAAATACCTTGTATGGTCTTGAAGCAGAGCTTAGTGAGCTTATTGATATTTCTGAAGATGTAAGAGAATTAAATGATCCAACCATTAATGAATTCGTCAACAATGAGAAGGAATATGCACATTCTCTTAAGGGGGGTGATTTGTCACGTTACTAGTTAACTCCTTGTAGGAATTTTATTCCTATTGTTTTTAGGAGGAACACTAGCTTTTGGAGTAGTTCTTATGTGTTACGTTAGCTATTCCAAATATTATCATCTTGCATGTTTAATTTATTTTGGTAGATGAATCGCAATACCTAATATTCATGAATTATATATATATATATATATATATATATATATATGTATTGCTTATCTTGTGAGATTTGTTCTTTGTTATCATATTCTGGTGATTAGAACATATATCTCATATTTTCTCATAGGTTAAGCTCTTAAATCTTGCATAAAAAAGAGTACACTATTTTGAGAATGGTAGTTTTGATCTTTCTATGACTACAATTTTGCGAATAAACTGCTACAAGATTCTGTAAGATGTTCTCTAGGGATCGACGTACTTCCTTGATTGCATCACCTCCAGGGAATAAGTGGTGAAATTTAATCTCTACATTCATACATGACTATAGAAGTTATAATTCTTATGTTGAGTCATATCATAATAATTGTTCTCTTGTTCGAAACTGGCATAGATAATAGTTTTTGTCGATGCTTAATTTTATCATGAAAATCTTGTATCTTGGTGCCTCTAATATTAAAATTGTTATTTTTAACTTCTTGTTCGTAACTAGAGAGAAGAGAGAAAACTATTGGATTTATTTACTTTGTTCGTAACTGGCGAGTAAATTTGTATGTACAAGGAACATCCTTCTCTTGTAATTAGAGTTAAGTTCCCTCATGTTTCTCTTTTCGGGATGACATCAAATGGGGGAGAGTTCTTTAAACTTGTGTTTAATGGTAATATCTTTGTGGGAAGAGCGGATTTGGAATTGTAGGGAGATTCTTGTACCTTTATAACTCCTTGATGCGAATTGAGTTTACTTGGTACAATTTTCTAAACTAAATGTTGGTATGTGTTCTCTAGTCTTGAATACTCTTTTGATTAATTCATTTTGATCCCGATTTTCCACCTTTGCCAATTTTGTTGAAAAAGGGGGGAGAATTATTAAGTACTATCTTACTACATTACATATGTCTTTCCGGAGCATCATATAAGGGGGAACGTATTATTATCTATAGATATCACCTTTTTTTCAAAAGGAGTAAGTATTTACTAAGGGGGAGAACATATCACCGTAGTATTTCTTCCAAGTTGTGGTGCAATTGAATTTTGAGAAAGGTTGTTAGAGTACTGCTCGGTCGAACTCGCATGCGTTGCTATATCAAGCATGTTTGTCAATGTTAGTGATCAAAACTATAAAGTCTTGATTTCTAGTCTACTATAGCTAGGGTCTCGGACTAGGATAGAAAGTGTGGTTGAGCCCAAGAACTCCATGACAATCATCATACAAGACGAAGGAATACTCAAGGAACCAGTGGATCTTCATCGACTAAAAGGTATGTGGAGACTTGGACTTATCTATCACTCAAAAGTCTATCTACTCTATCTCCTATCTTGAGACAAAAATCGTTTTACTATATAGACTAAAGATATACACATGTGACATTTTGAGCTGAGTATATCTCGCTTATCTATTTCTCGAAATGTGTGTTGGTAAAGCTTTCGCTTTAGCCAAGTTCATCTTTGACTAGTGACGAAAGTCATGTTATGTTTCAATCACTTTGGAAATTGCTCTGACGAAAACTAGTTCGTGAATAACAACTATATGACGTCCTCTAAGAATGTTTCAATGATTGAAATAAGAGTTTAAACAATATAACCACTGGGGGATATAAACATTGTTGTGGTAACACATATATGTATAAGTCCTTATGCACTTGAACCGAAGTTTGCGAACTTTGTTGATCAAGTGAAAACTGGAACTTGAGCAGTCAACCCAGTCCGTGAATGTAGGATCAAAATATCGCACCAACAATGCTCCTGCGAAATTTTCATTTACAACATTGCGATGCCGTCGCAGACTAACAGAAAAAATGACATAACATTTGACGACAACATAAACATAAAGAAAGTGTGACAATCTAACGAAGTTTAGGATATTTACGAAATTAACATTTGTAAGCTTGTGAAATGCCGCAAGCCAGATCCGAAATTAAAGGAAAGCTTAGATGTCATCCACTATATAATATCCTATATAAAGAGGTGAATAGGCGTAAGAAAGAGAGAGATTAAATTTGGAGTGTTGAGAAAGTTTTGAGGAGAGAGAAAGTCCAAAATAATATTTGTATTCTTGATTTCATTTCTTTCGTGTAACATTTCTAGAATCAATTAATAAAAAGTGTTGTTCTTGATCATAAAGATGTGTTGATTATTATGAATTCTTGTGAGGGATGTATTGTGGGATTTCCTGCAACTACATAATGGCGCCAGAAACAGGGATTGAAAGTTGAAAATTATGGAGAAACAAGGTTAAAGATTGTTATTAAGGAAGTTGAGGTCATGAAAATGATGAAACAAATCAATAAACCAATTAAGGAAGAGAGGTTAAAATCAAGGAATGCAACAGGAGATTGAAGTGTAGTTTAATTACAAAAACAATGATCAATGAATTTCACGAAAACATCAGAGGGAGAATACATAAACGAGATTGTTGATGGTAGATTTTAGTTCAGGGCTAAAGTTGTAAAACCAATTTTTTGTGTAACCATCCTGCAAAGGATGAGATTATTTTATAAGTGATGAATACTTCTTCGCTTTATTAATTCACCTAGAATGGAGCATGTAGCAACAATCCCCCGAATATTCTGTGAATTTTAGCATTATTGATTAATGCATAAAACACCTTGTATTTCCTGTGTTGTTCCTAGCAGGACTCTTATTGTTTGTGTGGCATGATGACTGATAGTTACTCGCAGTAGAGTAGCATGAATATCCAAGTACCAACAGTGAGTCATGCACGAAATTCCTGTACAGGCTATAACTCTCGGTGTGTTATACTAGCCCGATTGAGCATATAACTCTCGGTGTGTTATACTAGACCGATTGAGCATGTAACCCTCGGTGTGTTATACTAGTACGATTGAGCATGTAACTCTCGGTGTGTTATACTAGCCCGATTGAGCATATAACTCTCGGTGTGTTATACTAGAACGATTGAGCATCTAGACTGTCCATAACAGTCTAGAAACGATCACGATTATCCAACTTCACCAGCATGATTGGATGGTCCAGATCGAATCCAATACCCCCAAGCAGGTATTGGAATATTCACTGCCGACCAACGTGGGCCCCGAATGGTTGGCCTCCCCAAAAGGGGTGGCAAAGCTTGCCAAACCGTCCAAACCAAGCGGAATGGACAAGAAACCCTAAATTAGGGTTTGCGGCACATTACATGTGTCGCAAAACGATCTCAACCATCCATCTTCGCAGCCATAGATGGAGGGTGTGGATGTAGATTCAAAGGGCCCGGAGCATGTCAACACAATCACCGTAAGCCCTTCTACACATGATCAGTCGGTCAGGACCAACCATGGTTGGTTGTCCCAATTCGTGCGCACAAAACCAAGTATAACGCACGGCCGGCCAAAACCCTAGTTAGGGTTTGTAATGATCACGAGCATCCGATTTCTCCTGATCGAAGGGCATAGGGGACAATTGAATAGGTCCAGTGAGCATCAACATGATCACCGTGGACCCATCTATCTCTTCTCCCGACCGACCAAGGCATACCATGCTTGGTTTCTCCAAATCGCACGCCCAAACTAGCATGGTCATGCTTCCCAAATCACAAACTGATCTCGACCACTCAACTTCGCCAAACAAATTGAGTGTCTTAGATCACGTTTTCATTGGACAGTGAGGTGTAGCCGTGAATATCATCCTACCACCTACACGCCGGACCAACCGGCCGAGACCGACCAAGCTTGGTCGTCTCAAAACGCGCGCATTGAAGGTAACATACCGCGCCCTTTAAGAATCCTTTGCGGCATAGGATTTCTGTCGCAAATCGATCTCTGCCACTCAACTTCACCGGTAAATTTAAGTGGCCTAGATCAAACCTTCGTGGGACAGTGAAGCATGGACATGGACATCAGCATGCCGTCTACACGCATGCCTGATCGGTCCTCCATGAAACATCTCCCAGGCTTGGATTCGACCAAGCTGAAGGAGTGCACTCGCGCATCTCCTAAACACTAATCCGATGGTCGCGGATGTGGGTCACAATTCATATTGTCCATCCAACTTCGCCAGTCTGGACGGACGGTCTAGGATAGGAGTTAGGAGACTAGTGAGGTATCATTGTGATCACCGTCTGCCACTCTGCCACACCATGTGGTCGGCCAAGGGAGGATTTGCTAGCGCAGCCTCCAAACCCTCACGTGAAGTAGGCAAGGCATAATGCTCAATAGCGATGCTTCATATATGCTGAATACATTCGATGCATAACATGCATAGAATACACACGATACTTTATAAGTACCGACTTCCTAAATAACTTAGTTATTTAACTAGCATTACATGCTACCTTTTGTGGGTCCCACTATCCACACACTCGAGGCATCAATCATGTCACAAACTGGGGGATACATACTGGGGTATTGGTCTGGCAGTTTACAGTGTGCAGCGTGCAACACGCCATCACAAGAACGTGTCAGGAAGACATGGACGGTTAGTGATGATAGGAGAAGTGGGCAAGATTGATCGTGTGACACTAACACACAACTCCACTACTCCATCACTCCATTTCCCACGAGAGACCTGAATAAGTCTCAAATGACTTGTGTAAATAGGTTCTCCTCCCTATTTCCAAAACAGAAGAAAACACAACATAGAAACCAAGTGTTAATACAAAACGTATTCAAACACCCAGAGCCTGCTTGCATTATTCGTAAGCCTGCTCAACTTTCTATTATAAGTCATAAACAAGCCTACACCTTCACAATCTCAACACCTTCTTCGCTTCCCTCCCTAAGATCAACCCCATCTCCTTCACTTTGTGACCGAAACAAGTCTGAAACGACCATTTCTTGGTTTAGGCCAGAATTGTATAGCTTGATCTCTCGTATCAAAAGTACTCCCGTGCAGTGCATTTGTTTAGGGTTTAGATTCACTTCTCATCTACACACCCCAAATTACCAAAACCAGCAGAAGTAGTTTTCACCTATAAACAGAGATTTCGAAGGAAAGAAAATCATGACGGTGGATAAGATATTACCCTTGAAGGATTGGGAAAAGCATAAAATTACATTTACAGCAGCAGAAATACCAAGATAAAATTTGAGCCACACATCTCCTTTGGTAATCACAGTAACCACACGGAAAGAAAAGACGAAATACGCAAAAACTATGGAAGAATGGGAGGTAAATAGAACTTTGGTGGACGTAGGAAGTTCAATGGATATAATGTTTTATCATGCATACAAAGGAATGGGATACAAAGATGAAGAAATGACTCACTCAACATATCATGTTCATGGCTTTGGAAAATCTACAACAAAACCGAAAGGAAAAATAGCGGTGCGAATTTCGCTAGGGGAAATTGAATCACAGGTAACGCTGTGTGTGGTGGATATGGAATAGCCATATAACATGCTGTTGGGAAGGCTATGGATACACGCAATTAAAGTCGTAGCATCAACATTACATCAATGCATAAAATTTCCTATGCCTAGCGGAATTGGTGAAATTAGAGGAGATACTGACAGTGCGAAATTATGTTACCAAATTGAAGTAAGGTTATGAAGGACGAGCAAAGAGGAGAAAAACTCGCATAAAAATGGTGAAAGAGGGGAAGAAAGAAGAAGAATTTAGAATTTACATGATAAGATTAGAAGAAGGAAGAGGAATACCCAGCGAAATTTCAGAAGAAGGAAATGAACTTGCGAAGGAGATGAAAGAACCAACACCCATGGGAGAACCAAAGGCCAGTTACACCGCAACGGAACCAACAAAGGAAGTGAATATTGGAACTAAAGAAGAACCCAAAATGCTAAGAATTAGAACCAAGATGGAGGCAGGTGAAGAAGAAAGAACTATTAATCTTTTGCGAGATTATAAAGATATTTTCGCATGGAACATGGCTGAGATGCCTGGAATAGATCCATCTGTGGCGTGTCATAAGTTGGAAATTAACAAAAATCCAAGACCATTCAAATAAAGAATAAGAAAAATCGCAACAACGTATCATCCCCAAATAGAAAAAGAGTTACAGAAGATGCTTGATGCAGGAATTATAAGACAAGCTAAATATCCAGAGTGGATAGCCAACATGGTCGTGGTCCCAAAGAAAAATAAAGGGATAAGAATTTGTATAGACTTTACTGATATAAATAAAGTGTGTCCGAAAGATAACTTTCCATTACCAGATATTCCACAAATGGTTGAGTCAGCGGTGGGAAATGATAGAATATCTTCTCTAGACGGGTACAAAGGTTATAATCAGATTCCTCTCGCTGAAGAAGATCAAGAGCATACTTCTTTTTTCGTACCAAGAGGATTATACTGTTATACAAAAATGCCATTTGGTTTGCGAAATGCTGGAGCAACATATCAAAGGATGGTGGAGAAGGTGTTTTCAAAATGGATACACAAAACACTAGAAGTGTATGTAAATGACATGTTAATAAAAAGTGAAGAAGCCAAAGACCATGTACAAGATCTGAAGGAAATTTTTGAACAGATGCGGAAATTTAACATCAAAATAAATCCAGAGAAGTGTATTTTTGGGGTTGCGTCTGGAAAATTTCTAGGTTACATTGTATCAAAATAAGGAATACAAGTTGATTCATAGAAAGTGCAAGCAGTTTGCGACATGCCAACACCAGCAACGGTAAAAGATGTGCAGAAGTTAAATGAACTCTTTGCTTCGCTGGGAAGATTTATTTCGCGATCTTCAGACAAATGTAAACATTTCTTCAACATACTCAAAAAGGGGACAAAATTCAGATGGACAGATGAATGTGAGAAAGCTTTCCAAGGAATAAAAGAACATCTGATGAATATATCCATTTTACAAAAGGCAGAACCTGGAGAAGAACTATTGATCTATCTTGCGACAACTTCGCATGCATTAACTGTTGTGCTATTGCGAAATGATGCATGTAGGTACTGAATATCGCAAGATAATTGTTCACGAGTATCGTAGTAAATAAAGGAGAAAAGTGTTATAAAATGATACGATGATAGAAATAACGCGGAGAAATATGAAGTTTTGCGAGGATGGAATAATGTTGCGAGTATGAGTTGCGATACTTCGCAACTCATATACATCTGTATAAATTTTACTATAAATAGGAGTTCAAATGTAAAATTCGAGAGGTTCTTTTAGTGAGTGTTAGAAAATATCTTAGGAAAGAGAATAGAGAAAGTTGTAACTATTCTAATTCCATTTAGATACTTCTTTGTAATCAATTGAGAACATTAATAAGAAAATTGTTATTCATCATCAAGAACTTCTTGAGTTTTTACTAATTCTATTGAGGGTGTAGTTGTAGGTTATTCTGCAACTACATAATTGGCGCTAGAAACAGGGATTGACGTAAAAAAAAAAGAAGAAGATCAAATGTGGAAAACTTCTTGACTTGAGAATTGTGGTAGCCTAAATTTGAGGGAATTGTGGAAAACTTGAAGATCAAATGAAGTCAGTAGATGGAGATTGCAAAAAAGAAGAATGTAATATGATCACAAAGACAATGATTGATGAATTTCATAGTAATATGAAGGGAAAAATATACAAGCGAGATTGTAGAGGAAGAAAGATCATGGAGGAAGAAAAGGTAACAACTTTAAAAGAATGGGAAAAGCAGAAAATCACATTTTCAGTAGCAGAAATTCCAAATGAAGACTTGAACCACACTTCACCATTGGTAATCACAATGCCGATCATGCTAGAAGATAATAAAGATGTAGAAAAATGGAAATTAAACCGAATTCTGGTTGATACATGGAGTTCTGTTAATATCATATTCTATCATGCACTTAAGGGGATGGGAATTAAAGATGGAGAAATCACAAATTCAAAATGTCTTATTCATGGATTAGGAAAATCTACAACAAAATCTAAAGGGGAAATTGCGCTGCGAATATTACTGGGAGAAATCGAAACACATGTAATCTTGTGTGTGATAGATATGGAATCTCCATATAACATGTTGATAGGAAGGTCGTGGATTCATGCGATCAAAGCTGTTGCTTCAACATTACATCAAAAAATCAAATTTCCTACACCAAATGGAATACAAGAAATAAAAGGAGATCTTGATAGTGCAAAATTTTGTTATCAAATTGAAGTAACGCAATGCGGAGGAAGAGCAAGAAAGAAACAGCTTCGTAGGAAACTTGCGAAGGAAACAAAAAAGGAAGAAGAATTCGAGTATATACAATAAGAGCAAAGGAAGGAGAGGTATACCAAATGAAATTCCAGAAAAAGAAGGGGAACCAGCAAAAATAATCAAAGAACCAACACCTATGGGGGAGCAAAGTCCAAGCTATGTTGCATCTGAATCAACTAAATAAATAAATATTGGAAGTAAAGAGGAGCCTTTATTCTTGCGAATTGGAACTAAGATGGATGAAGAAGAAGAAAAAAGAACTATTGATCTTTTGTGAGAATATAAAGATATCTTCGCAGGAAGTGTAGATGAGATACCAGGAATTGATCCATCAGTGGCGTGTCATAGATTGAACATAGATAAAAATGTAAGACCATTCAAACAAAGAATAAGGAAGATATCACAAAATTATCATGTACAGATAGAAGAAGAATTACAAAAGATGTTGGATGCAGGGATCATAAGGGAAGCAAAATATCCAGAATGGATTGCGAATATGGTCATTGTTCCGAAAAAGAATAAAAGAATAAGAATTTGCATAGATTTCACTGATCTAAACAAGGCATGTCCCAAAGACAGTTTTCCACTACCAGATATACCACAAATGGTGGAATCAGGTTGCAGTCATGATAGAGTCACTTCACTTGATGGATACAAAGGGTATAATCAAATATCACTCATGAAGAAGATCAAGAACATAACTTGCCTTTTTTGCTCCAAGGGGTTTGTATTGTTATGTGAAGATGCCAGTTGGTTTGCGGAATGCGGGTGCTACATATCAACGTATGGTTGAAAAAGTGTTCGCGAAGTGGATACATAAAACTTTGGAGGTATATGTAGATGATATGTTGATAAAAAGCAAGGAAGCTAAAGACCATGTGCAAGATTTGAAGGAAATATTTGAGCAAATGAAAAAGTTCAACATCAAATTAAATCCTGAGAAATGTATAATTGGGGTTTCATCTGGAAAGTTCTTGGGATACATAGTATCAAAGGAGGGAATACAAGTTGATCCAGAAAAGGTCCAAGCAGTTCGTGACATGCCAACACCTGCAACGGTAAAAGAAGTACAAAAGCTAAATGGACTCTTGGATTCACTTGGAAGGTTTATTTCGCGAATGTCAGATAAATGCAAACATTTTTTCAACATACTTAAAAAGGGATCAAAATTCAAGTGGACTGATGAATGTGAAAAAGCTTTTCAAGGAATCAAAGAATACCTCGCAAATACATCTATACTACAGAAACCAGAGAGAGGCGAAGAATTATTGGTATACCTCGCAACAACTCCATATGCTCTAAGTGCAGTTCTGTTGCGAGCAGATGCAGGAGTAGAAAGGCCCATTTACTATATTAAGTAAAACCTTTAATGTAGTAGAGAAGAATTATTCTAAAATGGAGAAGTTAATCTTAGCCCTGGTTTATGCATCATTCAAGTTACGAATATACTTTCAAGCACATGTGATAAAAGTGGTAACCAAAGTCCCAATTGAATCAACCATGAAGAACACAAAAAGGTCAGGAAGGATAGAAAGGTGGAATGCACAAGTAAACCATTACAAGATAAAATACGAAGTATTGTCATCGCAAAAATCACAAGTTGTCGCAGACTTTTTGGCAGAATTTCCTTTAGAAGAAGATGAAGCAGTAGAGGAAATGATGGATGTTAAAGAAGAATTTGGAAATCCAAAAGACTTGTTAACAGAACCGAATAGATGGGAAATTCTAGTGGACGGATCATCTAATAGTGAGGGAAATGGAATTGGAGTCGTGTTAATTTCACCAGAAGGAGAAAGAACAACATTCTCATTCAGACTAGAATTTGCATCCACGAACAATGAAACAGAGTACGAAGCTGTAGTACATGCATTAAAGATCGCAATAGAAAAGAAGCTCGAAAGTATAAGGATAACAAGTGATTCACAGTTAGTGATTTGTCAAATTAAAGGGGAATATACCACAAATGAATCTTCTTTGAAGAAATACAAGAAACTCGTTGAAGAATTATCTGCGAAGATACCAAAATTAAAATGGAGACATATATCTAGAAAATATAACCGTCTGGCAGATGCTTTTGCGTTTATTCCAAGCATGATGACAAATCCAAATACAAGAAATATCCAAATACAGACAATTCAACACCCATCAGTGGAAAAAGAGAAAGAAATTGAGGAAGCCACGTTGCGATGGAAATAGAAAGAGAGTTATCAAACAACATCGCAGATTGGAGAAAAGAAATTCATGCATATCTCGCAACAGGAGAAATATCCAGGAACAGACTAGAAGCACATAAATTAAAGAGTCGTGCAACAAACTATGAGTTGCGAGAAGGAATTTTATATAGAAAATCTTTTAATGGACCACCTCTCAGGTGCTTAACTCGCGGAGAAGGAGAAAAAATATTGAAGATGTTACATGGAGGAGAAGCTGGCAATCATAGTGGGGGAAGATCTCTAGCATATAGAGCAAAAATACAAGGATATTACTGGCCTTATATGCATACAGACACAAAACTGTTCGTACGAAGATGCAAGGAATGTCAACGACATGGTAAAAGAATTCATGCACCAGGGGCCACATTAACTTCTTCAACAAGTCACGGGCCTTTTGGAAAATGGGGTTTGGATATTGTTGGACCATTTATACCTGGATCTGGACAAAGGCGATACTTGATAGTTGCAATGATTATTTCACGAAGCTCATGAAGTAAAAGAAGTACAGCATATTATTGATAAAGATGTTTTTACGTTCATATTTGAGAACCTCATTTTCAGGTACGGGGTTCCAGCACAACTAGTATCTGATAATGGAAAACAATTTGAGGGGAAGAATATAGAGATGTCACTCAGTGCTTTTAGGATAAAATGTGGGAAGTCAACCCCGTTATATCCACAAGCTAATGGACAAGCAGAAGCAACAAATAAAACAATCGCATATACAATCAAAAATAAATTAGAAGGACATCTCAAAGGGTGGTGCGAACAAGTACCTAGCACAGTTTGGGCATACAATACAACTAGAAGAGAAGCAACTGGAATGTCTCCTTATTGTCTAACATATGGAGTAGAAGCAGATGTTACCTACGAGAGGTTGTAATTCCGACAACAAAGAAAGAAGCTTGGGAAATAAATTTAAGTGCGGGAGTAATATTAAGTGAATTGGATGATTTGGAAGAAAAAAGAGAAAAGGTGTTGCACCATATGAAGATTTATCAGGAACGATTAGCTCGAGAATACAACAAGAGAGTCATTGAACGTGAATATAAACCAGGTGATTTGGTCATGCGAGAAACACCTCCATATCAAAAAGAAAATGGAGGAAAATTAGCACCAAAATGGGATGGACCATATGTTATTAAATAAGTTGTAGGAAGCGGAGCTTATCGGCTGATGGATCCAGAAGGGAGAGACATGGGTTTAAGGCTTGGAAAACCTTGGAACAGACTATATTTGAAAAGGTATTATCCATAAAACTCATGAAATTTTTTACGAATATTGTTTGCTCGCAGGAAATTGGGAAAAGTTACGAGTTTCAAAATTTATATTGATTAATTTGAGAATAAAAGACCGCAATCTGTGATCAGCCTCCAAAAAAGAAAGAGAGCCGCGGAAAATTTTATACAGGCAAACCTTTGTGGCGTACACCCTAGTTCGCGAAGCTATATTTCGTAAGAGGCAAAGTCCTAAAGTACGTCATTTAAGGGGGTACCTATAACGTGGCTAAGGGTAACCGGAACACCACCAAGGGCCCTTAGTACATGGTAAAAATTTAGGGGTACAACCCAATAATGGGGTACCTATCCGGGTTAGACACCTTGGATTCTCACCTAATCTAGCGACATTACGAAATATAAAATGCGGTGTAAGAGGATTTAGGTTGGGCGACTAAGGCATACTGTCTTTCCCAAGAAGTGCAGAAAACGATCAAGGCGCCGAGGTACACGGTTGAGTCAAGAGTGCCGGGTGAGGTTGAACCACATCTTCCATTTTTGACAAGTCTTGGCAAATGATGCACTTGGCCCAAAGATACCCCATAGGGTGCAACCTCGTAACTATAATCCCTATAGGCAAAAAGGATAAGAGGTTGCGATCAAAAGCTGGTTGTTGGCAGAACCGGATGGGAAGAGCTAACCTTGTATGGTCGATGTACGCTTCCTTGAAGGGGCAACCCGGGGGGAGATAAAGGGCAGCACCCTCCATTAGGAAGCTGATACGTGCTATAAGACGCAAATGTCACGAGGCTTCTTGTTTGCGAGAACATAAAGGCTTGTCATATTTGTGCAACAAATGAAGTTCTGCGAGCATTCTAAAAAAAAAAAAAAAAAAAAAAAGAGAAGGAAAACATACAAAAAGAACTCGCAGAATCAAAGAAGTTAAGATGAGATCAATGGGTCACTACATGAAAGTGTAGAGACGTCCTGCGATTTCATCGCAAGACGGCAATGTCATGGGGCTTTATGTTCGCAAGAATATTTAGGCCTGTCATATTGTCGCAACAATTCCTGAAGAGGATAAAATACTATTCAAAGAAGTTAAGATGAGATCAATGGGTTTTTGCATGAAAGTGTAAGAACGTCCTGCGATTTCATCGCACGACGATAATGTCACGAGGTTGTATGTTCGCAAGAATGTTCAGACTTGTCATATTATCGCAAATACAAAAATTTACTACAAAAGAGGTGGCAAAATAAGACCTTTACTTAGGAAGGCATGATAAGACCACAGAAATTAATGAAATTCATTGCATCAACATCATTGAAGAAATTATACAAGAATATACATTATGAAGATCTGAAAAGAAGACAACTTCGTCAATATCATTGAAGAAATTTTACAAGAATATACATCAAGAAATTTTGAAGAGAAGACAGCTTCGTCAATACCATTGAAGAATTTTTACAAGAAGTCTTATCAAAGAAGATAACATCATTGAAGATTTTTCAAGAAGACTTAACAAAAGATGCGATTTTGATAGTAATCAAATACAGGTAAGTTCATACTCGTAAAATGTTTCGAGAATTAAATACTTCTTATACTTCTCCATATATTGAATATTTCTCCAAATGTTGAATACTTCTTATAATTCTTCAAGAATATCTCGTATTTATTATACTTCTTCAACGGATATTTAATTTGGTAAAGGTTAAATAATCATTATACTTCGTCATTTGTTACGTAATTATTCACAGATTGAATACTTCTTATATTTCTTCATTTGGTGAATTGAGTACTTCTAATACTTCTTATATCTCTTCATTTGGTGGATCGAGTACTTCTAATACTTCTTATATCTCTTCATTTGGTGGATCGAGTACTTCTAATACTTCTTATATCTCTTCATTTGACGGATTTAGTACTTCTAATACTTCTTCAAAGGTGTTGTATATGTAGTATATTTATAAAGGATATTTCATATATTTTATTTCTTATACTTAAAAGGGAGGATTTCTTATTTACAATCGTAACAAGTTGAAACTTCGTAAGATAAACCGAGGCAGATATTCTAATACTTCAAACAATGTTTAGTCATTTAAAGAGAAATAATAGGGGGAAAAGGAGATACTAAGCTTTATTTGTGAGTTATATATTATTTCTCTTCATATGATCAAGTGGGGAAAATTTAATTAAAGAAAGGATAAATCATCTTCGCAAAATATCAGATGTACTTCTTAAAAAATAGAATTGTTCGCAAAAAGAAAACCAACAGTAACTAAGGGAAGGAATTCAAAAGAAAGGAAGACAGGATAGTCAATGATAAACTGAAAAAAGAATATTATCATGCTTCATCAACACTCTGTGCTGGATCTTTAAGGTGAATAGGGTCATTAGCAGCTTTCGACTTTTGCGAGATATCATCCTTTGAAGAATATGCAGCAGGAACATCTCCTTGAGGAACAGATTCTTTCTCATCATCAAGATCTTCATCATCACTCTCATAGTCGAAATCACTATCAGGCTCACGAGCAACTTCATCGTCAGATATTTTCAGAGGAGTAATTTTCACAGGAGGCAAGGCTCTTGACAAGAGAATATTATTCGTAAAGACTTTAGCTTTCAGATGACTTTCACGAAGTATAGCTTTTTGATGGTTGGTATCTTCGATATCTTTAGAATAACCAAGATAGTTGAATCTCCGAGTAGCACGGTCACGAGAGTTGATTAAGCGGGTAGAAAGCAAAGCATTTTTCTTACGAAGCTTGGAACAAGAGGCTTCTAATCCAGCTTTCACATCACGAAGGTGGTTCTCAGATTCTGCAAATAAAACAAAATTCAAAGGATAAATTTTGCGAGTATAACGAAATTTAAAGATATACCAGAGGCAGTCAAATTTTAATGACTACCTTCTCTTTGCAAAGTAAGAGATTGAGTTAAAGATAGACAACAGTTCTTCATCTGATTCATCGCATTATCAAAACCATCACCAACTAATCCTTTAAGTCGATATTGAAGATTTTGATCTTTAGAAAGGAGAAAATTTTTATCCTTCACAAGTTTGGCATTAAGACTTTTTAATGACGAATAATCTTCTTCAAGTTGATTCTTCTTAGCACTCAAGACTATATTCTTATTAATAAGGGAATTCTTCTCAATAACAAAGGAATTTCTTTCAGCATCTGAAGACTTCTTTAATTCCTCAAGTTCACCTTTCAACAAAGAAAGAAGATTTTCTTGATCGCAACATTTATTCTGAAGAGTCTTTAATTCTTGCGAAGAAACAATCATTGTATTCAAAAACGAACATTTCTCTTCTGATAAGGTTTTGTTCTCTTCTAATAAGGTTTCTATTCTCAAATTAGCTTTAATTAAGGAAGAAAAAAGTTGAGATATGTCATCATTCAAATTTTTTTGATCATATATTAGTCGAGTATTCTCTTGAAAAAGAGCATCAGAGTTGTCAAGAGCACACGAGTAAAGATTAGATAAATGGGAGAATTGGTTTGAGAGGCTTTCATGCTTGGTTCGATATTCTGTTGCATCTGATTCATGGTGAAGTACCAATCTTCTACATTTCTGGATGGATTCTATAAAGGGGAATGGGTTTTAATGGATGCTTCAAGCATATGAAGAATATAAGTAAATAAAAGGGAAAATATGAAGATAAGCAATCATACCTTTCAGTTCATCATTTCTTTTGCGAAGAATCGCGCAGTCGAGAGAATCATTTTGAAGACGATAATCTTCTTTACGGAGATCCTCGCATTCTGCTTGAGAAGATTTCAAAGACTAGCGAAGAAATTCAATTTCTTTTTCCAAAGATTGACATGAAGAAGAAATGTCTGGATTGACGAAATTATTTAGAACTTCGTAAAACTCATATTGCGAACGAACATTAGTAGACTTCGCAGTATTGGTCAAAATCTCAGATAACATTCGGAAAGTTGAATAAATTCCATCTCGAATTTCCTGAGGAAGAGGAGAAGAATTTGAAGGAATAAGAGCAAGCTGCAAATTGTCTGGGGAAATAGCACTCAAAGGATTTGGGGACAAGATAGGTTTTTCAAGGGAAGAAGTTGAAGAAATATTTTGCGAAGGTTGTTTTTCGAGAGAAGAGGTTGAAGAAATATTTTGTGAGGGTTGATCTTGAAGAAGTGTTGATAAATTGACACTGATGGGAGATTGAAAGGTAGGTAATGGAGTAGAGGCAGGAGTTTGTGAAGAAGAATTTTCACGAGGAGGAGAGGAAAATTCCTTATCAACTTCAGGAAGGAAATCATCAATCGGAATTAATGGTGTGGGTTTATTTATTCGAGATCTCTTACCAGGATTTGGTTTTTCGCCAACCTGCGAATCAAAATGTAGATTAAAAATTGAGGCAACAATATATTGTTCAGGAAAGAAGGCAAAGTATTTTAACTACCTTTTGATTCTCAGATTTTCTTCTTCGTGGATTAGGGCTTGGATTTTTTAGTTGAGATTTCATCTGAGAAGTTATTTTGCTGAAATAAACCAAAATCAGATAACAAATTATACAGAAATTAAAGAGGAGAACAAATGAAATACGCAGAGATAGAAGGAAATTACCTTGGAGAACTCATGAAGATATGGTAGAAGAAGAAATTGCAGAGAAAACAGTAATAGAGAGTATGAGTAGAAGATAGAATTGCGGAAATAAGAAGAAGAAAAGGAAGAGAATATAAAGGAGTTATATAAGGGAATAACTAGAAAAGAACGGTTATAAAAGACGTGTCCAAATTTAAAAAGACTAAGTAACGGTTATGTTCTCACGATCATTTCTTCTTCGTAGAATTGACATGAGAAGAGGCAAGATGTAGGTACTGAATATCGCAAGATAATAGTTCACGAGTATCGTAGTAAATAAAGGAGAAAAGAGTTATAAAATGATACGATGATAGAAATAACGCGGAGAAATATGAAGTTTTGCGAGGATGGAATAATGTTATAGTATGAGTTGCGATACTTCGCAACTCATATACAAAAATGTATAAATTTTACTATAAATAGGAGTTCAAATGTAAAATTCGAGAGGTTCTTTTAGTGAGTGTTAGAAAATATCTTAGGAAAGAGAATAGAGAAAGTTGTAACTATTCTAATTCCATTTAGATACTTCTTTGTAATCAATTGAGAACATTAATAAGAAAATTGTTATTCATCATCAAGAACTTCTTGAGTTTTTACTAATTCTATTGAGGGTGTAGTTGTAGGTTATTCTGCAACTGCAGGAGTTGAAAAACCAATTTACTACATCAGTAAAACATTCAATGCCGCAGAAAGAAATTATTCAAAAATCGAAAAACTAATTCTGGCATTAGTTTACGCAACGTTCAAGATTCGCATATATTTTCAAGCACATAAAGTAAAGGTGTTGACAAAGGTACCCATTGAATCAGTTATAAATAATTCAAAAAGGTCAGGAAGGGTAGAGAAATGGAATGCACAAGCGGGACATTTCGAAATTAAGCATGAAATATTGTCTTCACCAAAGTCACAGGTTATCGCAGACTTCTTAGCAGAATTTCCTCTAGAAGATGATGATGTTGTGGAAAAAATGATGGATGTGGAAGAAGAACATGGAAAAACAAGAGATCTATTGACATACCCGATATATGAGAAATATTGGTAGATGGGTCCTCAAATGGGGAAGGTAATGGAGTTGGAACTGTCCTAATTTTGCCAGAAGGAACCAAAATGGCTTTTTCCTTCACACTTGAGTTCGCATCTACTAACAATGAAACAGAATATGAAGCTGTGGTGCATGCCCTAAAATTCGAAATAGAAATGAAGTTGGAGAATATGAGAATCAGTAGCGACTCGCAGTTAGTCATTCGCCAAATAAAAGGCGAATACACTACGAATGAACCATCTTTGAAGAAATATAAAAAACTTGTTGAAGAATTGTCAGCGAAAATCCCAAAAATAAAGTGGAGGCACATTTCAAGGAAAGACAATAGACTTGCAGATGTTTATGCTTTCATTTCAAGCATGATGACAGATCCAGCTGCGAGGTGCATAAAGATACAGACACTTCAATCACCATCAATAAATAAAGAAGAAGAAGAAGAAGAAGAAGTAGTAGTAGACATAATGATAATAGAAGGTGGCGAAGAAGAGCAAATAAATGAAATCACAGATTGGAGAACAAAACTTCATGCATATATTGGCTGTAGGAGCAGAATCTTGCAACAACAACGCTCTTGCGAAAACTTCTACCACACATGGCAAGTGTCGTAGATTGATTACAAAAACGACGCAACAAAGGACGGAAGACAAAACATGAAGAAAGACGTGAAGATTTTATAAAGAAAGCTCGCAAGAAATATAGCAAGAGAAATCCTGCGAGATATTATAACCTGCGAGAAATCACAATGATGTTGCTGCGATATTACCGCAAGAGTTCAGATCCGAAATTAGGGGAAATATGAGCTGTCAATGAGCTGTCTATGAGCTGTCATCCACAATGTAAATACCTATATAAAGAAGAGAGCAGGAGAGAGAGGAGAGGGAAGAGAGAGAGATAATTTTAGGAGGAGAGAGAAAGTTATTTTGCAGAGAGGGTTTTTAGAGAGAGAAAATATAATTTCTTTATCATCTTCTTCCCCAAAACTAGATCTAGAATTCTTCCAAGAACTCCATTAATGGAGATTGTAGACGTAAATTAATGTAGTTACAAATTATTATAGTGGAGATCCGTGGATGTAGATCACATTGATCGAAACACGTAAAAATCTTGGTGTTTATTTATAATTTTAGTATTTTTATCATCATTTTTATATTTAGATCTAGGAATTGTTATCAAGATTTGATATGGGGTGTGTTGTAGGAATTCCTGCAACTACATTTTGGCGCTAGAAACAGGGACTGCTATTTGATAGATTGAAGAAGATTCAAAGAAATTGTCTATGAGGAGTTAGAATTCGTGAGATCTAAATTTTTTGAGAGGAAATTATCTAACGGAAAGATTGTATCTTCAAGCAAACACCGATAACACAGTGAAAGAGCATAAAGGAAAATGACGAAGATGCAATACTATGTAAAAAGGATGATTTTTCAAGAAAATTCCAAGAAAGATTAGCTACTGTTCATGTATATTTTTAGATCTAAAAAAAATAAAAAAATAAATTAGGGTTAAAATGGAAATTTCATGGAAGAAATTACATTTTCAGAGAGTAATCATCATCAACAATTTAAAGACATGAGAAAACTAAGAGAAAAAAAATATTAGTTGTTGTGGTGAATTTAAGAAAGAAAACCAAGGTTTCAGTGGAAGATTTATTGATCAGGAGAGAAAACAAGAGGCAAATTGTGAAAGAAATTAAGGGAGGACGAAAAGAAGATAAGAGGTAGACGCTGCAATTTTAATCACAAGCACAAGTTTGCATAGATGGTTCAAGTCTGCGAGAATAACAAAGAGGTCAAGGGTTCAAATCTCGCAAAAACACATATTATTCATTTTCTTCTCATTTTCAGCGGAGAATAAAAGAATAAGTAAAAAAGTTCTGCATTAAATGTTGCAAAGAGATTCTTGAACAGTTGGTCCAGAGAACAGTATGTGAGTTTGTGGTCACAGGTTCGAATTTTCCTGCGAGCATAATTTTCTTCTTTTTACAAAGGGTGAAAAAATAGATAATTTCGCAACATTGTTTCATTATCTCGCAAACAAGAGCTAGTACAGTTGGTAATCTGCGAAGTTAATGAGTTTATGGTCGCAAGTTCAAGTCCCAACACATACATATTTTTTCACGCAATATTTGATAATTTCGCAAGTGTATTTCACGCAGAAGATAGTAAATGATAATCTCGCAGAGAAATTTCGCAGAGAAGGGTTAGCACAGATGGTTCAGCGTGATATGTCGCAAGCAATAGGTCGCGGGATCAATTCTTACTTCACGCAAGTTTATTTTGGTTATTTCGCAAGTTAGCCTTTGATTATTTCGCAGATAAATTTCGCAAGCAAGAGAGCTAGCACAGTTGGTTGAGAGGCATGAATGTAAGCAATAGGTCGCAGGATCAATTCTCATCTCACGCATGTTTATTTTTGTTTTGCGAGAATTGTCTCTAGAACAGTTAGACTTTGATTACTTCGCAAGATATTTCATTATTTCGCAAGAGAAGGTTAGCACAGTTGGTATGGTGTGAGAAAATGCAGGAAGTAGATCAAGGGTTCAAGTCTCACTCTTCACAATTATTTTTGCTGCGAGATGTTCAGACAATTCACATAAGAGCTAAGTACCTTTACTTAGAATATTTTACTTACAACAAACAAAAGATTTTTTATTTAATTTCCAAAATGCGATATAATCGCAAGATTTTTAAAATTCTTAAGATTTCAAAACATTTCAAAGATTTTGATTTCAAAAGATCATAAAAATGTCTGCGAATTATCGCAAAAAGTTACAAATTTCAAAGACTACAAAAAGTTAAATTATCGCAAAGATTTCTAAGATTTCAAATATTTTGATTTGATTTACAAAGAGCGATACAATCGCAGAATTACAAAAAATTTACAATTACAAAAATTTCAGAATTACAATATGTTAGAATTTTTCTTGAATATTTACTTCAGATGATATGATATTATGAGAATGAAAACAGATATGAAAGCATAAAGAAACGGGAGATTATTTCGCAGACATATTTCGCAAAAAATAGTTAGAACAGTTGATATGGCGCAACATTATACAAGAGGGAGATCAAGAGTTAATTTTGCAAGACTTCATTTCTCATTTTTTCTCAATCTTCAAGCAAATCATATACTTCCCAAAAGACAACAGCAAGCCGCAAAAGATAAGTATCATTTCCTTGAATATTTTATCTATGACTTTTGCGAGAAATATTTTTGATTATATTTAACAAAAGCGATACAATTGCAAGATTTCTAAGATTTTTAAGATTTCAAAACATTCCAGAGATTTTTTATTAAATTGGCAAAAAGCGATACAATCGCAAGATTCAAAAATTTTCAAAATATTACAATAAAGAATTCATCGCAAAAATTTAAATATGTCAAAAATTTTCAAAGATTTCAACGTTACAAAAAACAGAGAAAATTAAATTTATATATTTCTATAGAACATTTTTGATTTAAAGACGCGATATAATCGCAAGGTTTCAAAGAGGATTTCTAAGATTTCAAAATATTTTACAGAGAATTTACTTCAAAAATGATATTATAAGAATGAAAGAAAGAATGAATAAAGAAATGCGAAATTATCGCAAGAAACGCGAATAAAATTTCGCAAGAGAGAAATGCAATTGCATAAGATGGCGGAATTATCACAAGAAATGAAAGAATAAAGAAATGTGAAATTATCGCAAGAGACGCGAATAAAATTTCGCAAGAGAGAAATGCAAATATGCATAAGACGGGCGCAAATCGCCTAAAAACATATAAGAACAGGACGAAATTTTATGGCGTACACCTTAGTTCGCGGATTCTATTACGTAAGAGGCAATGTCCTTAAATTGCGTCATAAGGGGGGTATATCTTTACTTTCAATTATCATAAGAACGGGACGAACTTTTATGGCGTACACCTTAGTTCGCGGATTCTATTCCGTAAGAGGCAATGTCCTTAAAGTGCGTCATAAGGGGGGTATCTCTTTGCATGGCTATGGGAAAGTCTATACCGCTGCTGGAACCTAGTCATGGAGATTTGGGATTATAGAAAATCCATCCGGGAGAGATAACTTGGATTCCTAATTATATAAGGTTATACCCTGGTTGGGCGCCCGAGAGTTTCTCCTAAGGAATTCAACGTATGATCAAGGCGCCGAGGTACACGGTTGAGCTGTGGGTGCCCGGGATGGATGAACCTACCCTGGCCATCCACGGCAAGTCTTGGCTTACGATGTGTTCGGCCCGAAGAAAACCCCACTTAGGGTGCAGTCTTGTAACTATAAGCCATATAAGGCATAAAGGACAAGGCTGCGAAAACAACTGGTTGTTTCCAGAACCGGATGGGAAAGTGCTAGTCTTGTATGGACGATGTATAATCCTTGAAGGGGCAACCGGGGGGAGAGATAAGGGCGATACCCTCCATTAGGGAGCTGTGTATCAAAAAATACGGCAGTGTCATGGGGATTTATAATCGCAAGAATATTTAGGCCCGTAATATTGTCGCGTGACAGAGACAGCAATGTCATGGGACTTTGTATTCGCAAGAATATTTAGGCCCGTCATATTGCCGCGTGACTGGCCAAAAAGCCTAAAGATAAATGTTAAGATGAGATCAATGGGTTTTTGCGATAAGATCAAAATATGAGATAAATAAAATCAATAATAAGAGGATATAAATCGCAAAGACGTCCTGCGATTTCATCGCAAATACGGCAATGTCATAAGTCTTAAAAAGCAAAGAGAGATTAATCTCACAAGATGGCTTAGACTTATCATATTGTCGCAGAGATAAAAATAAATGATAAGACAAGATCAATGGATTATTACATATAAAAGTAAGAATGTCCTGCGATCTTGTCGCATAAAAGTGACATAATAAGACCTTTAACTAGGAAGGCAAAATAAGACCACAAGAGAGGTTATACCTACAAGCGTATAACAGATTGATAATGACTTTATATTAGTCTTATTTCATTTATCATATTGCAGATCAATAACAAGAGGAGAAAATAACAATTTGTCGCAGAAAATAGTCGCAAGAAAATTTTACAGAGTAATACCATGAAATTTCGCAGGACTATTCATAATTCGCAGTACTATTTGAACACTATTCATAATTCGCAGAAATGTTCAGAAATTCACAGAAAATTTCAGAAATTAGCAGGGTTATTCAAAATAACGCAGACTCATTCATAAACTCGTAGATTTATCCAGAATTTCACAGGAATTGTTATTATTTTGCAGAGTGTGATTATTTTCATAAAGTAATTACCACTTGAGGCAGAGGCAACATAAGAATAAAGAAGCAATTTACTCATTCAGCATTTTCTCAAGGATTCTCCTTCGCAGATAAAGAATAGAGGCAACTATGGATTACCAAGAAAATATTTTATGTTCTTCATCTTCTCAGTAAGAATCATTTCTAAAATGGGCAAAAATTCTCACTAAAAATGAAGAAATAATTTCACATGAATAGAGGCAATACTTATGACTTTAAGAGCAGTTACTTCTTATATTTCGAGGATTGAGTACTTCTCATACTTCATACTTCATACATCGCATACTTCAAAAGATGATACTTCTAATTACTTCTGAAAGCTTCAGAACTTCGAAAAATAATAGAGGCAAGTATATACTTTTTGGGTTTTATATTCTTTCGCTCGTCCCTTTATCAACAAAGATCGGAGACTACTACAACAACAGATTTTTTCTTAAAAATTGCTCTTCAAGCAATATTAAGAAAAAAGAGGCAAAATGTAGGAGCAGAATCTTGCAACAACAACGTTCTTGCGAAAACTTCTACCACACATGGCAAGTGTCGCAGATTGATTACCAAAACGACGCAACAAAGGACGGAAGATAAAACATGAAGAAAGACGTGAAGATTTTATAGAGAAAGCTCGCAAGAAATATAACAAGAGAAATCCTGCGAGATATTATAACCTGCGAGAAATCACAATGATGTTGCTGCGATATTACCGCAAGAGTTCAGATCCGAAATTAGGGGAAATATGAGCTGTCTATGAGCTGTCATCCACAATGTAAATACCTATATAAAGAAGAGAGCAGGAGAGAGAGGAGAGGGAAGAGAGAAAGATAATTTTAGGAGGAGAGAGAAAGTTATTTTGCAGAGAGGGTTTTTAGAGAGAGAAAATATAATTTCTTTATCATCTTCTTCCCCAAAACTAGATCTAGAATTCTTCCAAGAACTCCATTAATGGAGATTGTAGACGTAAATTAATGTAGTTACAAATTATTATAGTGGAGATCCGTGGATGTAGATCACATTGATCGAACCACGTAAAAATCTTGGTGTTTATTTATAATTTTAGTATTTTTATCATCAT
Source organism: Papaver bracteatum (assembly GCA_023529315.1). Lineage (NCBI taxonomy): Eukaryota > Viridiplantae > Streptophyta > Magnoliopsida > Ranunculales > Papaveraceae > Papaver > Papaver bracteatum. The sequence continues at coordinate 2,780,309 of JAJJWX010002993.1, read as the reverse complement.
TTTTATATTTAGATCTAGGAATTGTTATCAAGATTTTATATGGGGTGTGTTGTTGGAATTCCTGCAACTACATTGGCAAAAAGGGAAACACCAAGGAACAGATTAGAGGCACACAAGTTAAAGAGCCGTGGAACGAATTATGAATTTAGAGATGGGATATTGTATCAAAAATCATTTAATGGACCATCACTTAGGTGTTTGACATGGGAAGAAGGAGAAAAGGTGCTAAAAATGTTACATAGTGGGGATGCTGGCAATCACAACGGGGAAAGATCTTTGGCATACATAACAAAAATGCAAGGTTATTACTGGTCATATATGCACGAAGATGCAAAGCAAATATCAAGGCGTTGCGAAGATTGTCAGCGGCACGGAAAGAAAATAATGCACTTGGATCACTATTAACATCTTCAACAAGTGTATGGCCCTTTGGAAAATGGGTTTAGATATTGTGGGACCATTCTTACCAGGATCTGGAAAAAAAAGATACTTAATTATCGCAACAGGTTATTTCAAAAAATGGGCAGAAGTAAATTCAGTACAACATATTCGCGACAAAGACATCTTTACATTCATATTTGAAAACATCATTTGCAGATTTGGAATTCCCGCACAATTGGTATCTGATAATGGAAAACAGTTTGAAGGGAAGAACATAGAAATGTTGATCAATGCATATAAGATAAAGTGTGGAAAGTCCACTCCTCTATATCCACAGTCTAATGGGAAAGCATAAGAAACAAATAAGACAATCGCAGACATATTGAAGAAGAAATTAGAAGGACATAATAGAGCTTGGTGCGAACAAGTACATAATGCAGTCTGGGCTTACAACACAACTAGGCAAGAAGCTACTGGAATGTCACCTTTTTGTTTAACAAATGGAGTTGAAGCTGTGTTACTAACAGAAGTTGTTATTCCCACAACAAAGAGAGAGGCATCTTAGTGCGGGTATGATTTTAACCAAACTTGATGAATTAGAAGAAAAAAGAGAAAGAGCGTTACAACATATGGAAAATTACCAGCGAAGATTAGCACGAGAGTATAATAAGCGCGTCAAAAAGCGTGAATTTCAACCAGGTGATTTAGTGCTGCGAGAAACACCAATATATCAGCGAGAGAATGGTAGAAAGTTAGAAAAAAATGGGATGGGCCTTATATCATTAAAGAAATAGTTAGAACATGGGGCATATAAATTGATGGATCCTGAAGGTAGAGATGTGGGTCAGAGGCTTGGTAGACCGTGGAACAGATTATACCTAAAGAGATATTACCCATTAGAGACCATGGGAAACAATAGATCGCGAAATAATGTATGACTGGAATGAAATGAATGAATGCAAAAAATTTATGAAAGAGAAGATACGAGATTACAAATATCAAAAGCATAATGAAAATATGTGAAACTTTCGCAAGAGACGATCTAAGATCCATAAAAATCTAAGATCAAGAATGTGGCAAACATTAATGGTGTACACCCTAGTTCGCGAATAAAATTTCACAAGAGGCAAATGTAAGACCTAAAGTACGACATAGGAGGGGGTACCTCTTGCATGGCTCAGCGATAAGGTTACACCACTACTGGAACCTGAGTCATGGAGATTTGGGGCCAATAAATCCCATCCAGGAGAGGCACCTTGGATTCTCAATTTAAGCATATGACTTGAGTTGGGCGACTAAGGTAATAAGGACTCTCCTAAGGAGTGCAGAGTATGATCAAGGTGTTGAGGTACATGGTTGATCCAAGAGTACCCGGAGCGTATGAAACTACCCTGGCCATTCTTGGCAAGTCTTGACTACGATGCACTCGTCCCGAAGAAAACCCCACTTAGGGTGCATTCTCGTAACCATAAGCCATATAGGAAAAAGGGATAAGAGGATACGAAAACAACTGGTTGTTGTCAAGACTGGATGGGAGGACCTAGTCTTGTATGGCAGAAGTATATCTCATTGAACGGGCAACCATGGGGAAGATAAGGGCGGCACCTTCCATTAGGGAGCTGATAAATGTCTTAAGACGCAAATGTCATGAGGTTTTTTACTCACGGGAGTATCAAGGCTTATCATATTTGTGCGACAATCCTGAAGAGGAAATAATACAAGAGAAAAAGATAAGACGAGATCAATGGGTTTTTACATGAAAGTGTAAAGACGTCCTGAGATTTCGTCGCAAGACGCCAATATCATGGGGCTTTAATTTCGCAAGAACTTTAGGCATGTCATATTGTCGCAACAAAAAATTTAATAAAAAGAGAGAGTTAAGGCAAGATCAATGGGTCCTTACATGAAAATGTAAGAATGTCCTGCGATTTTGTCGCAATGACAAGAGGTGGAAAAATAAGACCTTTAACTAGGAAGGAAAAATAAGACCACATGACAAAACAAAAATTTATAAAAATTAACTATTCTTTATGCAGGAAATATTTGTTCATCGCAAGAAAGATAATGAGAGGCAAGTATGGGAATTAATAAACAAGAGGCATTATCTTTCTCGCCAAACAAAATATCAAAAAAGTAAATTTCAAAGTTGGTGAAGTACAATATTCACAAAAAGTCAAGAACATGAAACAACTCAAGAAAAAAAAATTACATAAGAAACTCAAGTTTCAATGTTGAGTTCGCCTGAAGGAGTTAATGGACGTTCTTCGTTATTTTTCTCACTCTCGCCAGTATTTTCTTCATCTTGATTCACTCTAGTTTCATATCCACCTTGGTTTTCACCAACGATAGTTTCTTTAAGAGGAATTTCTTTTTCATTTCCACCTTGGTCATCACCAGCATATGCTTCTTTTAGAAGGATGTTCTTCTACTTCATCTTCTTCTTGAGAAATAGCTTCATCACCACTTTCATAGTCAAAATCGCTATCAGCAGGGCGAGGAATTTCATCATCATATACTTCTAAAGGTTAGACTGATACAGGAGGAAGAAAATTGGATAACAAGATTTCATTCACAAGAACTTCAGCTTTGAGATGAACTTGGCGAATGAATGATTTTTGGTGATTTATATCTTGAATATCCTTGAAATAAGCAAGGTAGTCAAATCTTCTTTCTGCTCGATCGAGAGAAAGAAGAAGATGAGAAGCAAGTACTCCATTCTCTTTGCGAGCCTTGGAAATTTTAGACTCCAAATAATAAATAGAAGAATGAATATTTTTCTCAGATTCTGCAAAAAAATAAAAACGAATAAAATTATCCAGGCGAAGAATTCGCAAGGAAAATATTACAAAGAGATTAGACAAAGAAGAGACAGTTGAGGCAGTCAAATTTTTATGACTACCATCATTTTGCGAAATAATATATTGAATCAAGGCCAAGCAACTATTCTCCAAGTAGTCCATCGCATCATCAAAATTATCTCCAACTAAACCTTGTAGGCGAGAATTAAGGTTTTTCTCTTTAGAAATAAGAAAAGTGTTTTCCTTCGCAAGTGAAGAAAAATATTCTTCTAGTTTGGAGTATTGTTCTTTAAGCTGATTTGTCTTTACACTTAAAGCTATTATACCCTGGATGAGTGCATTTTTGTCAGCAATAGATGACTCTGTTACTTCCTTAAGTTCACTTTTCAATGAGCGAAGAGACTGTTCTTGGTCATCACATACTTTTTGAAGCATATTAATCTGTTGCGAAGAGATACCTTGTTTGAAAGAGTTCGCTTCTCTTGAGATAAAATTTTATTCTCATTTGATAAAGTTTCCATCTTCAGATTAGCCTTAGTCAAAGCATAAGAGATAAAATATATTTCATTACTTAATAAACTTTGCTTTTGAACAAATTAGGTATTCTCCTTGGTAAGATTATCTATTTGATCAACGGAATATGTATGAAGGTTATCTAATCGATTATACTGATCCATCCAAATATCCTTATCAACGTGAATTTCTTCAGCGGCAGATTCAAACTGATATCTCTCCATTATTCGTTTATGATTTAAAGCTTAACGAGCGAAAGAAGGATTTTAAGAATAAACAACGTGGAAAGAACAAATTTATTAAGAGGCAAATTAAGGACAAAGATAAGAAATTTATTAAGAAGTTCGCAGTCTAAAGAAACTTTTTGAAGTTTCTGATTTTCAAGACGAAGAGTGCTACATTCTGAGGTTTTGGCTTGGAGACTCTCCTTTAAGACTTCAAGCTCTTTCTCTAAAGCTGTTTGCGAAACAATTCTATCAGAGCCAAAATATTTACTCAGAATCTCGCAGACACCAGATTTGACAAGGTCAATGGTAGACTTTTTAGCATAATCCAGAACGTCAGATAAAACTTTATAAGAAATGTCTATTCCTTCCACAGTTTTTCTTGAAAAAGGAAGGTGTTCAGATGGAGAAGTGGTGATAACAGAAGACTGAGGAATCAAATCATTCTTAGCAATAACTGTGTCATTTGAAGGAAAAATTTGAGGAAGATAAAAAGTTGAAACCAAGGAAGAATCAACTTGAGAAGCTTTAACAACAGAAGAAGAAACTTCATTCGCAGGAGCGTTGGTTCAAGAGAGAGCTTTCATTTGTAAGAAGATCAGTTGAAGAGGCGGAGTTTGAGGCATCATTTTCGAAGATAGGAAGTAAAGTTTCAGTTTTCGAAGTTATCTCATGAGATTTAGAAGAGATAAGTGAAGGAAATAGAACAAAAGTTTCAACAATCTTAAGATGGTTAGACTTCTTAGAGGGTTTGTTGGAACCATTGTCACCCTGGGAATAACAACCCAGATAAGAAACAGACTTAACAATATTGTTATTAAAAGAATACTATTTCTTACTACCTTGTGATTCGCAGACTTTCTTTTCCTTGCTCCGACCTTGGACTGCGAAGTCAAGGGATTATTAGGGTTCTGAACTATAATTTTGATGCCAGAAGTGTTTTTGCTGAAACAAAAAAAGTATGGGAATTACACAAAGACAAGCTAAATCAAGTAAGACAATTCCAGTAAAAAATATCAGTTTCAGCAAAATCAGAAGAAGATAAAGGAAAACTAACCTTGATGATTCCATGAGAACAGTAGCAGAAAGATGAATCCGTAAAAATGTAAAGAGAAAAAGTTGCAGACGATAAAAATTTATAGAGGATGTGGAGGTGATAAAGACGAAGAAGTAAAAAAGAAAAACCATCTCTTTACTAGATCCCCCCTTAAATAGGCAAAATAGTGATGACCGGATAACATCGAAGGTACCAGTGAAAAGAGAAATATTCGACACGTGTAGACGGTTTTTCTTAATACATGGAACCTTGTCGGGAGAAAAATATAGAAAGATGAATAGTTACGGAATTTTGAAGTACAAATTCTCATGACATTCTTCTCTTCGCAGAGAAGACATGAGAAGAGGCAAGATGTCGGATCAGAATATCGCACCAACAACGCTCCTGCGAAATTTTTATTTACAACATTGCGATGCCGTCACAGACTAACAGAAAAAATGACATAACAGATGACGATAACATAAACATAAAGAAAGTGTGACAATCTAACGAAGTTTAGGATATTTGCCAAAATAACATTTGTAAGATTGCGAAATGCCGCAAGCCAGATCCGAATTTAAAGGACATCTTAGCTGTCATCCACTATATAATATCATATATAAAGAGGTGAATAGGCGTAAGGAAGAGAAAGATTAATTTTGGAGTGTTGAGAAAGTTTTGAGGAGAGAGAATGTTCAAAATAATATTTGTACTCTTCATTTCATTTCTTTCCTGTAACATTTCTAGAATCAATTAATAAAAAGTATTGATCTTGATCATAAAGATGTGTTGATTATTATGAATACTTGTGAGGGATGTATTGTGGGATTTCCTGCAACTACAGCGAACTCAGTCCGCGAACGAGCGTAGTTCTCAAACCCGAGAATTTCTGCTAGAGTTGAAGCTAGGTTTCATTCCGCGAACTGACGGAAGTTCTCGAACCCGAGAATTTATGTTGGAGTTTGTGAACTCCAACCGGTTACTTAAGTCCACAAACACAGTCCGCGAACTTGAGTGGTTATGTCTAAAAACGATGTTCATGAACTTATTTAAATTATCTAAGGAATGCTATTGAAAACCGTGGATTTATAGTTCATGAATCGATTCGAGTGAATCACATCGTTTTTGCTTCAATTGTGTCTTGTGTAGTACATATGATCACATAGTAATTTAATAACTCTCTAACTAGTTCATTTGAGTCATTTGGACTAGTTATGGTGAAGAAGAATATGGTTGATATAAAAGTTATCATTTGGATAACCATTTGGTTGACTAATCTTAAACCAACTATTGTACACGTTTGGGTACGGTTACACAAACCCAAAATCGTCAAGTGCATGTGTGTATGGCAAGCTAAGTTTTTGATCTAACATTTGAGAGATATTAGCTTGTATCTAATCAGGTTTTCATCTAACGGTGAATATTGAATGCTTTGTTACTAAGCTAACATTGTTACTAAGCTAACATTGATTACGAACCCTTATTTGAAAGACTATATAACGGAGAACTCTAGCAACTGGGAAACCTAATCCCTACACATACTGTGTGATACTAGTTTGCTAAGCTAGATTCGATTCTCCTTTAACCTTTGGTTTTCTTCTTCTAAAACCAGGTTAACGACTTAAAGACTTCATTGGGATTGTGAAGCCAGACCGATACTACTTTTCTTGTAGTTGTGTGATCTGATCTTGTTTTTTCTATCGTACGAGCATAATTGTAATAATTGGCTTGAGATTTCTATCTCCGATAGGCAATATATAAAAGTAATCACAAACATCTTCGTCTCATCGTTTGTGATTCCATAATATCTTTTTTCGCTGCGTCGATTAAGACTATTGTGAGGTGATTGATAAAACTGAGTGGTTCTTCAGGAATATAAGTCTGGTTTTATTGATTGGTTCCTGTTCACCTTGATTTATCAAAAGACGGAACAAAACTCATAGGTTTATTCGTGGGAGATGAATTTATCTATCTTGTATAATTTTCTGTGTGAGACAGATTTGTTTGCTAAAGTATTCGACTTTGGGTCGTAGCAACTCTTTGTTGTGGGTGAGATCATTTAAGGGAATCAAGTGCGTAGTATCCTGTTGGTATCATAGGAATAGGAGCATAACTATACCTTGGATAGGTGTGAGATTGGTTGTGGTTCAACTACAGTCCAGACCGAAGTTAATTTGGAGTAGGCTAGTGTCTGTAGCGGCTTAATATAGTGTATGTTTAATCTGGACTAGGTCCCGGGGTTTTTCTGCATTTGCAATTTCCTCGTTAACAAAATTCTGGTGTCTGTGTTATTTATTTTCCGCATTATATTTTTATATAAGTAAAATAATACATGTTGTGCGTTATTCAATCGATTAGAATATCCGACCTATTGTTTGTTGATTTAAATCGATTGACACTTGGATATTGGTCTTTGGTAGCATCCAAGTTATCTCTCTTTGATTAGACTCACGAATCATATTTGCTTGAGTAAATCAAATCGAGAGATTGAGATAATAACTCCTTGAGTATTTTCTATTGATTGAGTCTAGTTGATTCTCAAGAAAAACAACTCGGAGTTGTCCATACAGATTGATAATCGAAATATTGGGTGAGGTTGTTAGACCCCCGCTTTTTCAATTGGTATCAGAGCGAGCAAACATGTTCAAGACCTCATAAGTTTGTGTTTGTAAGCGATCTGACTCAATGGACAGAGGTGTTATCTCAATAAACGTACCACCAGTCTTCGATGACACTAATTACTTATGGTGGAAAATAGCTATGCGCGTTTTTATTCAAGCACATGATCATGGGTATATGTTGTTGATGGCTATAATGCTCCCGTTGATGCAGTTAGAGATGTAAATGTTCCAAACAATATTTCGGAATACACTCTTGCAGATATTCTTGTTGCAAAGGAAAACTCCGACGGTTTGAATGCAATTATACGTGGCATTACCCCAAATCTTCAGCACCATGTGTCTAACTGCACTAAGTCGCAAGAAGCTTGGGGTATCTTAGCAACCGTATTTGAAGGAAACACCAGTGAAAAGGAAGTTAGGCTTCAAAACCTTAGTTCCGATTGGGAAAACCTTTGTATGACAGATGAAGAAACATTTGATGAGTTTAATCACAAAGTGTCTGAAATTGTTAATGCATCTTTTGCATTGGGTAAGACTATTCCTGAAAAGGATATTGTGATAAAAATTCTCAGATCACTGCCATCTAGATACGATGCTAAGAAGCATGCCATCGTTGAGGGAAATAACCTTGATACTCTTTCCAGAAATTCTCTAGAAGAGATGATTACAACTAGATAAAGAAATCATATCTAAAAAGATTGAAAATTTGGAAAGTGAACTGTCAAGGTTAAAAGAGATGATTACTCACAATCATGATTCTCAAAACTTTTCGATTTTTTCGTCAAAAAGTTGTCAGCAAAATTCTCCATAGGGAATCACAAGGACGTTCCTAATCATACAGATTCTACTTTTGATTATCAGGACCATGTGAAAGTTTAGAGCACTCAGAAACAGAAAAAACTCTCTTCTATAAAACGTTGGTTGCAGAAGAAGAAAAATAAATCTCATACAAAATCCTCTGCCTTTGTAAAATATATTTCCAAAAGAATGCATAGTTTGCGAAAATCAACAATCAAGGTGTTCAAATCTATGCTAAAAAGGGGAAAGGATGATGTCCACTCATCTTTCTTAAAAACAATACAGAAACAGACTATTACTTCATCACCTCAAAAGAAGTTATCCAGTTCTGAGAAGAATTGGAATCTGTACGGTTTATAACACTGTATTAAGGATCTCTTTGTCTATCCCTCTTTGACAAAGAAATCATAATCTTTGAGAGGGTTGTGATGAAACATTTCTGTTTCTGTTTTTAATACCTTTTTTTCAAGGATAATCAAAATTCTGTTAGGGTTTTGGTCAAAGGTTAGTTTGGAAATTTATCTTCTCAGTTTCCTTTAAAATAAAGTTTTCTCTGCTAAACATTTCATCTATCTCTTATATCATGTCCTCCTCAAGCCTTTCTAGCAAAGAAAGTGATGTTTGGGCTGTTCTCTTTCCATCAAAGAAGATACGCTTTGATTCTTCAGATAATGGTGTGATTCCTGTTTCTCATGATTCTTCCCTGGATGGGAACATCTCTGTTTCTCATTTTGATAAGCTCTCCTTGACTATGAATCTTGTCTTGGAACAAGTTTGTGCCTCAAAAAGTGAGCTAAAAACTTCTTCCAAGAGACTAGAAGAAAAGATGGATAATCTAGAATCTAGAATTGATCTGATCGAAGATGAGCTTTGTAGTTGCGGATTATCTCACAACTACACCCTCATTAGAATCCATTAAAATGATTCCTAAACCTAATTAATTTGATATGAAACTAAGAATTAAGGAACTAAAATTATAAAGAGACAAAAAGATTTTTACGTGGTTCGATCAATGTGATCTACATCCACGGTGCTTCACTAGTGATTGTATGTGATTACATGATTTTATAATTGAGACTCCATTAATGAATATTTGGAGCTCTATAATTTTGGGGAAGAAGATGATAAAGAAAATAAATCCCTCTCTAAAATTTTCTCTCTCCTCCTAAAATCATCCCCTCTCTCAAAATGTGTCTCCCCCTTTCTTCTCATGCCTAAATGGCTATTTATATGATCTTACAAAATATGACGGTTGTGTTGTCCCGCCATTTTGGATTTTAGAATTCTCTTGCGAAGCTTCGTAACTTCACTTCACGAACTTCTTTTGATTTCCTCGTGATTTCTTTTGCTCGCAAAATGTTCTTTGCTCGCAAGATATCTTTTCTCTCCACAATTTCGTAAGTTATCATTTGCTGTGATATTCCGCTCCTACATATTGCCTCTTTTTTCTTGAATATTGATTGAAGAGCGATCTTTAAGAAAAAATCCATTGTTGTAGTAGTCTTTGATATTTGTTGATGAAGGAACGAGCAAAAGAATACTAGTCTTGAAAAGTATATACTTGCCTCTATTATTTTGCGAAGTTCTGAAGCTTTAAGAAGTAATTAGAAGTATCATCTTGCGAAGTATGAAGTATGCGAATTATCTTGAAGAAGTATGAAGTATAAGAAATATAAAATATCCTTGAAGAAGTATAAGAAGTACTTAATCCTCGGAATATATAAGAAGTATGAAGTATCCTTAAGAAGTATAAGAAGTATTTAATCCTCGAATTATATATGAAGTATAAAATATCCTTGATGAGAGTGATAAATATTGCCTCTGTTCATGTGAAATTATTATTCCACTTTTTGTGAGGATTCTTGCTGAGAAGATAAAGAACATCAAATATTTTCTTGGGTATCCATAGTTGCCTCTGTTCTTTATCTATGAAGGAGAATCCTTGAGAAAATGTTGAATAATTAAATTGCATCTCTATTCTTATCTTGCCTTTGCCTCAAGTGGTAACCCTGCTAACTTCTGAATTTTTCTGCAAATTTCTGAATTTTTTCTGTGAATTTTTGGGATTTTCTGCGAATTTCTGAACTTCTGAATAGTGTTGCGAACTTACTATTGCGAATATACTGTTGCGAACTTACTGTTGCGAATAGTGCTGTGTATAGTGCTGCGAACTTAATGTTGCGAACATAGTGTTACGAACTATGAATAGTTATGCGAGTTATGAATTTTTCTGCGAAGTTTCGCGGTATTTTCTTGTAAAATATTTGTGCGAACATAATACTTATGTAATGATTATGTTATGAAATGTTTATGCGATGCTTATGCCATGAAATGTTTATGCAATGCATTTATGATGCAAATATGATGCTTGAATGATGCGAGTATGATGCTTGTATGATGTGAATACTTATCTATTATAATGCATAGTTAATGTTTGTGTTACTTAGCTCATTTTGCTGCAGTAAAATTGATATATCTTTGAGTTGTCTCTATTCATATAATCATCTTCGCAAGTTTACTTGTGTATTTTCGCGAATGAAATCGCCTCTTCTGGTATGACTTCATGATATATATTCTTGTAAGAATTCTTCAATGATATTGATGGAATTGTCTTCTTTGATATATATTGTCTTCAAAATTCTTCAATGATCTTGATGGAATTGTCTTCTTTGATATATATTGTCTTCAAAATTCTTCAATGATCTTGATGGAATTAATTTCATGAATTGCTGTGGTCTTATCATGCCTTCCTAAGTAAAGGTCTTATTTTTCCACCTCTTTTGTGATAATATTTTGTATTTGCGATAATATGACAAGTCTGAACATTCTTGCGAATATACAACCTCGTGACATTATCGTCTTGCGATGAAATCGCAGGACGTATTTACACTTTCATTCAAAGACCCATTGATTTCATCTTATCTTCTTTGAATAGTATTTTAGCCTCTTCAGGAATTGTTGCGATAATATGACATGCATAAATATTCTTGCGAACATAAAGCCCCATGACATTGCCGTCTTGCGATGAAATCGCAGGACGTCTCTACAATTTCATGTAGTGACCCATTGATCTCATCTTAACTTCTTTATTATGTTCTGCGAGTTCTTTATTCTTTTCTTTCTTTCTTTCTTCCCTTTTTTTTTTTTTTTAGAAGGCTCGCAGAACTTCATTTGTTGCACAAATATGACAAGCCTTTATGTTTTCACAAACAAGAAGCCTCGTGACATTTGCGTCTTATAGCACGTATCAGCTCCCTAATGGAGGGTGATGCCCTTTATCTTCCCCCTGATTGCCCCTTCAAGGAAGCGTACATCGACCATACAAGGTTAGCTCTTCCCATCCGGTTCTGCCAACAACCAGCTTTTGTTCGCAACCTCTTATCCTTTTTGCCTACATGGCTTATAGTTACGAGGTTGCACCCTATGGGGTATCTTTGGTCCAAGTGCATCATTTGCCAAGACTTGTCAAAAATTGCAGATGTGGTTCAACCTCACCCGGCACTCTTGACTCAACCGTGCACCTCGACGCCTTGATCGTTTTCTGCACTTCTTGGGAAAGACAGTATGCCTTAGTCGCCCAACCTAAATCCTCTTACACCGCATTTTATATTGCGTAATGTCGCTAGATTAGGTGAGAATCCAAGGTGTCTAACCCGGATAGGTACCCCATTATTGGGTTGTACCCCTAAATTTTTACCATGTACTAAGGGCCCTTGGTGGTGTTCCGGTTACCCTTAGCCACGTTATAGGTACCCCCTTAAATGACATACTTTAGGACTTTGCCTCTTACGAAATATAGCTTCGCGAACTAGGGTGTACGCCACAAAGGTTTGCCTGTATAAAATTTTCTGCGGCTCTCTTTCTTTTTTGGAGGCTGATCACAGATTGCGGTCTTTTATTCGCAAGTTAATCGTAAATGGCGGTATTTTTTTCGCCTTTTAAAAATTCATCGTAAATTTTTCATGTATATAAAATGTTGAATGTATTCATGAAATGTTTAGTATAAGAAGTATGAGAAGTATCCATATCACATCTTTAAATCAAAATTATTCTATAGAAATATAGGAATTGAATTTTCTCTATTTTTTTTGTAATTTTGAAGTCTTTGAAAAGTTTTGAGATCTTTAAATTTTTGCGATGAACTCATTTATGAATTTTGCGATTGTATCGCTTTTTACCAATCTAAAAAATCTTTGAAATGTTTTGAAATCTTAGAAATTGTAGAAATCTTGCGAATATATCGCTTTTGGGGAATAAAATCAAAAATCTTTTGTCTTTTGTAAATAAAATATTCAAGTAAATGGTACTTACCTTTTTACGGCTTGTTGTTGTCTCTTGCGAAGTATATGACTTGCCATTTCCTGTGAAATAATCTCCCACTTTCTTCTTGCGAAATATCCAAAAATCTTGCGAAGTAATAATTTGCACGAAGTAAATGATTATATTCACGTCATCTATTTCTTCTCGGGCCCCTTCATGTGAACGTCCCTTTCATGTGAACAAATTCCAAGTTATCCTCTACTTAAGAGCAGAATTCAAACTTTGCTTCTCAATTAATTCAAGCCGGTCCACTTAAGATGTCAATTCAACCCACTATATGTCTTCTTAATTAATTCCAATCATCTGTTGATATCTTGAAAAAAATATCTCAACTTTAATTAAATGACTTGCATCTAAGATTGTCCCCTTCTTTCCTAAACTTTGCTATTCTCTTGGTAAGATTGTCCCCTTCTTTCCTTGATTTCTTCGCTTCTTTCCTTAATTTAGCTTAGCCATAAATTAGTTATCATCATCTTGCTCAAGGAAGCAATCGTCTTCAAGCTGTTCATCTGTTCTGCGAATGTTCGCAACTTAAACGTCCGTATTAATAAACTTCTTTTCTTGCTTACTGAACATTTGTACTGGATACTACCTGCGAAACAAAACCATAGTTCCGTCTTGTTATTACTTCTCTTATATTTACATTTTCATTTTGTTGCTCTACATGTCGTTTTGCTGCAACTATTATTTGCGACAATGTAGATTTTTCTTCGCAGAAAATCTTTCTTCACTGTTTCAAGATTAACTTTGTTTCGCTGGCTTTCTTGCTACGTTAATTATATGTGCTCCACGTAGATTTTTCCACTTTCTCAATGTACTTGAAATTGCATTATTGGCTTTTGCTAGAACTGTATGCTTAATTATTGTCCACTAATGCAAAAAGCATTTTCTTCACTGTCCATTTTCATTTTTAACTTTGTATAGCTTTGCCTTGACTTAGTGGACGAGAATCCTCATGGATGTTTGATGACGTAGCAAATTAATTGGTTGTATCCATTTCTTCACTTCCTGTATATTTCTGTACACCCTCTCGCAAATTGGCTTAATAGCGCGATAAACAATTCACTTCGCAAGATAACCACAATATTAATGATCATTATCAATTCACTTCGTTAATCATATCACTAGTAGAATAAAGAATGGCTTAACCTCTTCGCCATCTCTCATTGTCTCAATTCATACTTCTCTGAATTTTGACAGGCCATGACTTATTCCACTTTCTCTAATTATTTTTACCTCCTCCATATTTTACTAGCGAGTTAAACTCTTTTTGGTTGCGTTTTTTGCGAGATTGGTTGAACTTCATTTTTCTTTGAAAATCCATATTGATGAAATTTTGCCTGGAATCGCAAACGATCAGTGAATTTGGTTAGTAGATGAATAATTTATCCCTACGAAGAATGAAAACTTTCAATGAAATCTTTTTAATTTTGTTTTTGCGAAATGTAAATTTCTAATTTAACAGAAAATCTCGAAGTTTGACCTTTTTAGAAATTTTTTAAACAAATTTGTAAAACGAGATTTGGTTACTACAAATTTATAGCAAAAATATTTTTAAATTCAAAATTTCCATAATAAATCAAATTTCTACAAAAATCAAAGTTTAGATCGCAAAAAATTTATTTTTCAATTTGTGTTTTGAAATTCCCAAATTTTGAGAAATGAAACAAAGAATAAGAAAAGTGAGAAGAAATTTGTCCTTTTTGGAAGCGATTGTTGACGTAGCATGTGTAAATTTCATTTTGCTTGACGATTTCTCCATATCCACATTTCTCTTCTTGAACTACTACTAATGTGTTTGTTGTTTGAAGATGCCAATAAAAGAACTTCCATTTCTGTCTTCAAAACTCATAAATCCAGTACAATTCATCACCATCAATAACCAATTTTTCTAACTTTCTTGAACCAACAAGATTAGGGTCCCTGTTTCTAGCGCCAATTATGTAGTTGCGGATTATCTCACAACTACACCCTCATTAGAATCCATTAAAATGATTCCTAAACCTAATTAATTTGATATGAAACTAAGAATTAAGGTACTAAAATTATAAAGAGACACAAAGATTTTTACGTGGTTCGATCAATGTGATCTACATCCACGGTGCTTCACTAGTGATTGTATGTGATTACATGATTTTACAATTGAGACTCCATTAATGAATATTTGGAGCTCTAGAATTTTGGGGAAGAAGATGATAAAGAAAATAAATCCCTCTCTAAAATTTTCTCTCTCCTCCTAAAATCATCCCCTCTCTCAAAATGTGTCTCCCCCTTTCTTCTCATGCCTAAATGGCTATTTATATGATCTTACAAAATATGACGGTTGTGTTGTCCCGCCATTTTGGATTTTAGAATTCTCTTGCGAAGCTTCGTAACTTCACTTCACGAACTTCTTTTGCTTTCCTCGTGATTTCTTTTGCTCGCAAAATGTTCTTTGCTCGCAAGATATCTTTTCTCTCCACAATTTCGTAAGTTATCATTTGCTGTGATATTCCGCTCCTACAAGCTTGAAGAATACAGAGAATATGAGAAGAGAATACAAAGTAAGTGAAATGTTTTTATCTAGTAAATCTTATATTGTTTCTCTTTTTTTTTTAGAAGAATAACTAGTGTTTTGGAATAGCCATTACTGTGATTACACATAGCTATATCCAATGTTTTCATCTTCTTGATTTTAGATTTCTTTTGGTTTAAAAACTCTAAGTTTGTTTGGAAGATGATGGTTGCAGTATTAATATTCATGGTTTTATATATTGCAATATTTTGATAGGATATGTGTGTTTACATCCATGAACTTGATTGTCCCATATTTTGTCAAAAGTAAAGTCGTTCGTGAATTGATATGCAAATATTGATAAAAGGATGAATAAAGTTTTGACAAACACAAAAGTTAAGCCTATATTGTCAATTATTGATGTAAGATAGGTTAAAATCTTTTGTGATTCAAGGATTATGTCTATTGTGTGTCATTGTGCAAATAGTGATGAAACATAGAATGAATCCTTGTGTTATCCACGGTATAGATCCTTATTGATCCATTTTTTATGTATTACCGTGAAGGCTCCATTGTGTATCTCATGTTGAGCACGATACAACTAAGTCGATTTCTTATTGGCATGGTTGGTTGTTCCATGAGATGATATATGTTGAGCATTAATAACTAAATTAATCAACTTGTGTGGTTATTTAGTTTTTATTCCATAAGTTTTCTTATGTTGAGTACATGTACGGTTAAGGTTGTCATGTTATGATAATCTTAGTCTGGGTTCCATAATCTCTAATGTTGAGCCCAAATAAACTAAATCGATCATCTTGTGTGATTATTTAGTTAGCACTCCATAGATTTCTTTTATGTCGAGTGTGGCCAATTGAATTGATTACTTTTGCGATTAGTTTAATTGTGTATCTGGTTGGAGTATGTATGGGTTTTCTTGTGATTAATCTAATCGAGTTTTTTTTTAAGTCTCCATAAGTATACTTGTGTTGAGCATATTTAGTCAAATTAATCTTGGTTCGCTTTGGTTAATTTGATTGAATATTTCCTGTTGGATTCCAAATTCATACTTGTATGTGATTTGTTGAGTCTAAAGAAATCCTTCTTTACTTTTGAAATTAAGGTCGCTCTTGTTATTCCTTAGGGAATGACATATTATGGGGGAGAGTTCTTTCGAACTTGTGCTTAATTGCCAAATCTTTGTGGGGAGTGCGGTTGTGGAATATTAGAGGGGTTATATTGCGTCTTTATAAATTCCTTGATGAATGCATTTAGCTTCGGCTTTATGATTGCATCTAAACAAGATGATACATATTTACCTTTGGTCATGAAATGTCTCTTACGGAAATTTCATTAGATCCCGTTCTTATACCTTTGCCAATTTTATTGACAAAAAGTGGGAGAATTAATTGTAGTTCACACTAAAAATACATATGGTTTTCGTATCATTATGTAAGGGGGAGTGGTTTCCATGTGTAGGACCAGAATATCGCTACAACATTTCTCTGCGAGATTAACAACACTTCCCAGCGAGCATCACCGCAAGATCTTCAACTACACTTTGCGAGTGTCACAAAAGCAGTCAAAAGAGTGACGTAATAACTGACGATTGAAGAAAACATGAGGAAAGCATGTTTATCCCGCGATGGTTATAAAGCTTGCGAGAATGAATATTGTAACTATCGCGGTACAATCGCAGAACCAACCCGAAATAATAGGAAAACTTAGCTGTCATCCACCATGTAACTACCCTATAAATATAGACCCAATATGTCCAGAAGAGGATGATGTATTTTTGAGAGTTAAGAAAGTCTTGAGGAGAGAGAAACTTCAAGAGAATAGTTGTAATATTGAATTCTTCCATTTCTGTAAACATTTCTGAGAACAAAATAATAAAGTATCATTTTTAATCTTCAATTGTGAGTTGAATATAGCAAGATCATAACAAGGGTGTAGTGTGGGATTTCCTGCAACTACATTTTGGCGCCCGAAACAGGGAGAATCAAGTTAAGAAATCTATAATTACAATTTGAAGATTTCAAGAAATTGTTAGAGTTGAAGAAATGGCTAGAAGAAGAAGAAATACATCAGAACCACCAACAATTGTAAGGAGGAGTAAAAGACTTGCAGGAGGAGAAACAAATGAATTAGGAGAATCTTCAAGGATAAGAACAAGAAGAAATAGAACAAGGATTGAAGGATAAGATCAAATTCCACAACCGAATCAACAAACACCGATACAAAATAGAAATATGGATTATGATAGAGTGAGTGTGCATACTTGGAGATCGGATTCGATGGAAGATGTAGAAAATCAACAATTAAGAGACAAAAGAAGAGAAGAAAGAAATCAAGGAGTGGTTGAAGGATTAATTCATGGAGAAGGCGAAAATGAAACAGCAGATGATCCAAGACAAAGAATACAAGAGGAAAGAAGATTAGAGGCGGAAGAGTGTGCAAATTTAACAACACAAAATCACAAGTTGAGAATGGAGAATTTGAGGTTACAAAATAGAAGATCAAGAAGTACTGTTACATCGAAATCAAGATCATTAAGAGATGAATTAAGGAGAAATTCCCCAATAAGAAATTCTAGAGGAAATATCCAAGAGGAAATGCAAAATCTAAATGAAGAGCAACGTCATAGAGAAGAAGAGGTAATAGAAGATCGCCATGATCCGCGTGGCGAAAATTTGGATAATAGACTTAACAACAGAAATCAAGAGGGAAAAGACAACCAAAATGATGAAGATAATCCAGAATAAGGCAGGAGGATATTACATGGGCGAGAGATCCAGAGAAATCGAAGAATAATTGAGGAAGAAATTGAGAGACATTATGTTGAACAATCACGACTGGCTTGCGAGAGAGAAAGATTAAGGGCAGAAGTAGAAGAACAAGAGTTCCAAGAGGCAGTACGACAGAATAACCGTGAAAATATAGAAAGGATACGTACACAAAATCGTTATAATAATAATATTCAGGATGAGTATGATAGAATACAAAGGAGAATAGAAAGATAGCGAAGAGAAATGATGAGAAATGAAGAAATTCGCAGAGAAGTACAGCTGCGATTGCAAGAAAAAGGTGAAGCAGAAGATCGCAGAAGAAGGAATGTGGGTGTAGATGAAGACACACAAAATCTCACAAGACAAGAGGTACGTGAACGCAGGAGAAGGGAAGCTGCATTAAAAAGACCGATGGAACCAAATTCAACGGCGAATGAGCAGATTTTAAGAGAATTAGCAGAGATGAGGGGAATAATAAATAACAGAAGAGAAGGAGGTAGAAGGAAACTTGATGAAGCTATTGAAGAAGCTGCGAGAACTCCATTCACTCAAGAAGTATAGTTAAGAGGAATACCTCCAAAGTGCAATTTACCAGCATTAACCAGCATTTTTGATGAAACTACCTGTTCCGTACAACATGTTAAGGCTTATGTTAGGTGTATGCTACAGTGGGAGAATCATGATGTTGTATTGTGCAAGTATTTTGCATCTAGCTTAACTGGCGAGGCGCTAAAATGGTTTGAGGGATTGCCAAAAAATACTATAACTTCTTTTGATCATTTACAAGCTACATTTCTAGGAGCATATATAAGAAACAATTCATCGTGGCCAGGTATTGAAGATGTGTTTGGGTTAAAGCAGAGGGTTGGTGAGAGTCTGAAACATTTAACTATAAGATGGAAGACAATGTGCAGCGAGATGGCAGGAAGAGTAGACGAGAGATATCTTATCTTTTCTTTTATCAATGCAATGTTCGCGCCCAATCTGCTGTACATACAAATTTTCAGAATCAAGAATACAATCACTATGACTGAGCTACGAGAACTACAAGAAGAATACATTGCTTTGGAGGAGAAGCAAAATAAAATGGAATCATATCCAATCGCAAACACCAGCTCAGTAGAGGCAAATGGAAGTTTACTTCCTAAAATGATTAACAATGTGGCGAGCACCTCGCAGGCACAACAACAGAAAGTGGTGATTGATAATCAGCAAAAGTGAGTAGCGATGGGAAGTCGAGATCAAGAAGAGTATGAAAGGGAGAAAAATTATTACAATCGCGGCGGAAATAGTAAGATTCAAAGGCTTGATCAGCCGCAAGAAACCTATGGTGGACAGAGGCAAAATAACTTTAGGGTGCAAGGTAATTAGAAGATAGTATGGGAAGAAATCAAGATGCCACCCCTAAATTCTAGTATAAATTTTTTTTGGGAAGCTATCATTTTGATGGAAAATATACCATCCCCATGGAATATGGGAAAGGAGCCACAACTAAATAATCGGAGTCAAGAATTTTGTCCTTACCATCACTTTCATGGTCACACAATAAATGATTGCAGGAATGTAAAGAGAATAATTTTAAGAATGATTGACCAAGGAAAGCTAAACCACTTTTTAGTAGGACATCCACAATCGCAACGATTGCCTCCAGCACCAGAAATTTGCAGGGTAAATACTATAAAAGGAGCAGAAACATTCGTAATAGAAGTTGGGGCTAAAGCAAAAAAATTGTTTTGTAATTCCATCGTACATTCACACAAAACTATTGAGGATTTCCATGATAATGTTCTGAGCAGAGTCTTCGCGAGAGACACAGATGGAAAAGAGATAATGAATATCGCGAGAGCCTCGCCATTAGAAGAATGGAGAAAGCAAACTATATCTTTCACTGTACAAGAAGTACCAGAGCCTGGTGAGCAGCATGATAACCCATTGGTGGTAAGGTTAGAAATAATTCCAAATCAAGTAGAGGAAGAAGATGAAGAAAATGATGATGAAACTGAAGACTCTTGGGCAATCAATAGAGTTCTAATAGACACAAGCAGTCCAGTCGACATCGTATTCTATTATACCTACAAAACCATGGGTGGAAGAGACGAAGATCTAACACCATCAACATATAAAATTTATTGCTTTAATGGGACAGCTAGCAAACCAAAAGGGGAAATTGCAATGCGGATTCCATTAAAGAAATATCTTCAAAGATCTTATTTTGTGTTGTGGACATTGAATCACCTTATAATGCCCTGATTGGTCGACCTTGGCTACACGGGATATTAGGTGTAGCATCTACTTTCCACCAGTGTGTTAAATTTCTTCATCCTAATGGTGTTTGAGTTATTAAGGGAGATTGGGGAGAAATCAAGAAATGTTATGAGATTGATATAAAATCCTGCGAGGAAAGAGCTAAGAAGAATAGTAATTGGAAATACAATATCAAGCAACGACAGAGATGTGAAAGATTGATGATTGATACAATAGAGCAACGAGAGGAAGATGATAACGAGCGTCTTGCAGATAAAGAAAAAACAGCAAAACATAACAGAAAAGCAGAACCAGAAAATAGTAAGTAGAAAGGTAAAATGATGAAATTTAAAGAAGCTTACGCAGAATTTGTTTGAAGAAAATGCAATTGAAAAGAGTATTCTATTTGAAAGAATTGCAAAATTTTACAAGAAGATCAAAGAAATGAAATTTTATCAGAGTTACAATACTCACGAGAAGCGCGAATAAAATTTCGCAAAGGTTAATAGAATGGGACGAACCTTTATGGCGTGCACCTTAGTTCGCGGATACAATTTCGCAAGAAGCAAATGTAAGACCTAATATTGCGTCATATAAGTGAGTATCTCCTTACATGACTCAGGGATAAGGTTATACCGCTGCTGGAACCTGAGTCATGCAGATGTTTGGGTTAAAGAAAACCTATCCAGGAGAGAGATCTTGTATTTACAACTATATAAGGTTATACCCTGGTTGGACGACTGAGAATCTCTTCAAAGAAGTGCAAAGTATGACCAAGGCGCTGAGGTACACGGTTGAGCCAAGGGTGCCCGGGGCGTACGAAACTACCCTGGCCATTCTTGGTAAGTCTTGGCTATGATGAACTTGGCCTAAAGAAAACCCCACTTAGGGTGCAGTATTGTAACTATAAGCCATATATGTATAAAGGACAAGAGGCTGCGAAAACAACTGGTTTTTGGAAAATCTGGATGGAAGGAGCTAGTCTTGTATGGCCGATGTGCCCTCATTGAAGGGGAAACCAGGGGGAAGATAAGGGCATCACCATCCGTTATGGAGCTGATAAGTGTCTAAAGACGGCAATGTCATGGGGCTTTATGATCGCAAGATAATTTAGGCCAGTCATATTATCGCGTGACGAAAATTATACAGAGGCAGCAAGCCAAAATAGAAAAGTTAAGATGAGATCAATCGGTTTTTACATGAAAGTGTAAAGACGTCCTGCGATTTCATCGCAAGACGGCAATGTCATAAGGTTTAATTCTTACAAAAGAGTTTATACTTATCATATTATCGCAGAGATGTTGAAAAAATATTGATAAGATAAGATCAATGGGTCAATACATGCAAATGTAAAGACATCCTGCGATTTTGTCGCAGAAAGAAAAAATGTGGCAAAATAAGACCTTTAATTAGGAAGGCATAATAAGACCATAAGATTATTGCGATAATGCTCGCTGGGAAATATTGAGGCATAAGATTTTGTCGCATAATTTCGATATTGAGGCAAACTTAATTTGATTTACAACTAATATCTAATCTCTACTCAATTTTTTCATATTGCAGATGAATAATAGAGGCAAGTATGGGAATGCATAGAATGATGAAATTATTATTCATCCACCATATCATAAAATTGCATAGATATTATTAAATGATACATTTATATAGATAATTAAAGTATAATAATTGTGTTGATTGATTATGTTGCAAGAAAAGAATTATTTTCTAACTCGTACAGATAAAAGCAAAAGAAATTTGCACGTCAAGTTGGAGAAACTCGCAGCAATATTACGAGAAGCAGAAAATAAATGTACAAAATTTATAAGGAAAATAAAAGGAAGAAAAAGAATTATTTGGATCCTTCACTCTCTTCATCAAATTACTTGTCATCGCCAGATTCCTCTTCTTCATCGTTATCATTATTAACTTCATCTTCATCAGATTTCTTTTCATTGCCAGACTTTTCATCATTACCACTATTATTGTCGTCTTCATCTTCGCTAGATTCCTCAGCTTCGCTATCAGAGATAACTAGATTTGGGGTATCAGCTGGAATTTCCTTTGCGAGATCGGGATATGTAGAATGAGGAATACCATGATCATCACAGACTAGTTTAACGGCGCTATTACGAACACGGATAAGGGCGTTACTAAAATTCGAAGATGAGATTTTCAATTTTTCCTTCAATCTAGAATACTTTTCATCGCGAGAAGATAGATTTCTAGCGAGTTGGCTTTTCTCTTCTTCTAGCTCATCAAATCTTTTAGGATAGTTCTTTTCGAATGCTGCGAGCAAATGATAACAAAGTTAATACATATAAGGATGATTCAGCTAGAAAATAAATTAGTGAAATCATGAGAGTGATAACCTTCTCTTTTGGCAATCATATCTCTAATTAAGGCAGAATGACCAGTTTGAAGACTAATATTTACACCTAAATTATTTCTGGCATTATCAAGAACCATTGCAGCCCAAGAAAATTCGTCATCGCTAGTAATAAGAAGACGGAGCGAATTTGGTTTTCTCTTTCAACAAAATCCTCTTTCTCACGGATAAGTCTATCCCTTTCAACTTGAACTTCAAGAATGGTTTTATAGAAATTTGATAAATCTTCAGCTCCTTGTCTATATATACGATCTTTGTCTTTGGAAAGATCATTATTACTAGCCTTTAAAGTTCTGATCTCTGTTTTAGAATTGTGGAGAAGCTCTTTGAATCTGTGGTGTAGGAGAGGAATATCACAGCAAATGATAACTTACGAAATTGTGGAGAGAAAATACATTTTGCGAGTATAGAATATTTTGCGAAGATAAAGAAATCACGAAGAGCGTTTTACGAGTAAAGGAAGTTCGTAAAGTAAATTTGCGAAGGTTCGTATTCTTTGATCCGAAATTAAGGGAAAGATTAGTTGTTATCCAATGTGTAACATCATATAAATAGCCATTTAGGCATGAGAGGAAAGGGAGAGACACAATTTGAGAGATGAGGATAATTTTAGGAGGAGAGAGAAAATTTTAGAGAGGGATTTATTTTCTTTATCATCTTCTTCCCCAAAAAATTCTAGAGCTCCAAATATTCATTAATGGAGTCTCAATTGTAAAATCATGTAATTACATACAATCACTAGTGAAGCATCGTGGATGTAGATCACATTGATCGAACCACGTAAAAATCTTTGTGTCTTTTTATAATTTTAGTACTTTAATCTTCATCTTCACATCAAATAATTGAGATCATCATATCAAATTCATGGATTCTTATGAGGGTGTAGTTGTGAGATAATCCGCAACTACATAATTGGCGCTAGAAACAGGGAGAGATTAAATGGATTTATCCTTCCTGTAACTTGTTGGTTCAGAAAAATTCAAAGAAATTAGCTACTGTTGGTGATGAATTCAATTGGATCTAAGAGCAGAGGCAATAAAATGAAATCCATATAAAGCTACACCAAAAAATGATCCCAAATGATTAATATCTTATTATCCTTTTCACAAATGTTTGCATCGCAAAAGTTTTGCTGCGCCTTTATGTCAACAGCAAACCAACCAAACTTCGGAACCACCGAGTGAAGCTACTTGCAAAAACGAAAAATCACAGTTTGCTCCGACAATTACTAGTGAATCAGCTGCAGATAAAGGAGCCTCTTCTGTTGGAATTTTCAGAACAGAGGTTGAGAACTCTTCAAATTCAGCTTCTTGTTTACCTTCTCAAGGGAAAGAGTTAAAACTGACAGTGGAAGTTACAAGTGAGACAAATCTTAATCTATGCCCAGTACAAACTCCAATCTATGAAGATTGGTTCACAGATCCGAATTATGAAGGTCAAACAAGTAATCAATTTGAAACCTGCTGGAATTTGGATGATGTGAAAATTTATACCAAGAATGTTGATGTCAGCAGACTGGATACGGTGATTTCTCTTGAAGGTGGTCATGCTAAAGAGAATAACATTCTTGAACGAACTTACAGTTCTGCTATGGATTTTGAACTACCGATCTTAGAAGTGAATTTTGTTCCACTCAAAAATTCAAAGGCCAAATCTCCCCTTGAAGCTCTTCTTGGCGAAGATGCTGTACAGAGCAAAGAACAAGATTCTCATACAAATTTTTACGAAATCAAGTATGAAGGAAGATGTCAATCAGTCTCCATGACTCTATATGCGAAGTAAACATCAAGCTGGAAATTACGAAGATGGTGTTTAATTAAATATACGAAGATGGTATTTAATTACGAAAAATGGTGATTTGAGAAGGCTACTGTTCGCAAGAAGAATGTTTCTTACGAACGTTCGCAGCAAGATTACTGGGTTCGCAAAAGTTTACTTGCGAATATTCGCAGGAATTTGCTTCATAGCAGGAATTTGATTCGCAGGAATTTTCTTCGCAAATATTTTCTTCACAGAATTTTCTTCGCAAACGCTTCCTTCGCAAATATTTACTGAGAGTTACATCAACAGAACCTATCTCGTGAAGCACCAAATTAATT
Source organism: Papaver bracteatum (assembly GCA_023529315.1). Taxonomy (NCBI): domain Eukaryota; kingdom Viridiplantae; phylum Streptophyta; class Magnoliopsida; order Ranunculales; family Papaveraceae; genus Papaver; species Papaver bracteatum. The sequence goes on along the minus strand of JAJJWX010002993.1, from coordinate 2,755,606 downwards.
CGTGAATATTTTTCTTGAAGAATTTTCTATGCGAAGTATTGAGATTAACGTCAACAACAAAGTACTTCGTGAAGTTTAATTCAACAACTATGTAATGGGAAGATAAACCAAGTCCACACAAACCAGTAAGCAACGTCTAGAAGCATGAGGCAGTGAATCATATTAAAGCTAAGTACCTCTTTTCTTAAACATTTTATTTGCTTACGAAAAATAATTTTTTTTTTGATTTGATTTACAAAAAGCGATTCAATCACACAATTACAAAGATGATACAATTACAAAGATCTCAAGATTTCACAATTACAAAAGAAACCGAGAAAAACATCTCGCACAAATCAATTTATATATTTCTCTTGAAAAATTTACTTTATTTCCAATGATATGATATTCGACATGGAGAGTAGTAGCTGGAAAAACCTTTATGGCGTATACTCGTAAAGGCAAAGCACCTCAATAAGGTCATATGAGGGGGTACCTATTAGGATCATTTCCATGGAAAAATATTTGTCAAGAGAGATGAAATAGATAATACAAAGGAAATCAAAACAAACAAAAAGATTTTGAAGTAGCATATAAATAAAAAATAAGAAATTTTGATAAAAGAAATGTTGAATACTAATCTAAATTTTTATTTGCATTACAGCATAGCATGAGGCAAAGAACATGGAGTGAGAGTTCGCATCATGGGTTCACAATATTTCTTACATTTAGAGGATTAAGTACTTCTTAAGGATACTTCATACTTCTTATATATTTCGAGGATTAAGTACTTCTTATACTTCTTCAAGGATACTTCATACTTCTTATACTTCAATGGTTGATACTTCTTATTTACTTCGCAACATTCCGGGACTTCGCAAAAGAATAGAGGCAAGTATATACTTTTCAAGACTAGTATTCTTTCGCTCGTTCCTTCATCAACAAAGATCAAAGATTACTACAACAACTAGTTTTTTCTTAAAGATCGCTCTTCAAGCAATATTCAAGAAAAAAGAGGCAAGATGTAGGAGCGGAATATCACAGCAAATGATAACTTACAAAATTGTGGAGAGAAAATACATTTTGCGAGTATAGAATATTTTGCGAAGATAAAGAAATCACGAAGAACGTTTTACGAGTAAAGGAAGTTCGTAAAGTAAATTTTCGAAGGTTCGTATTCTTTGATCCGAAATTAAGGGAAAGATTAGTTGTTATCCAATGTGTAACATCATATAAATATCCATTTAGGCATGAGAGGAAAGGGAGAGACACAATTTGAGAGATGAGGATAATTTTAGGAGGAGAGAGAAAATTTTAGAGAGGGATTTATTTTCTTTATCATCTTCTTCCCCAAAAAATTCTAGAGCTCCAAATATTCATTAATGGAGTCTCAATTGTAAAATCATGTAATTACATATAATCACTAGTGAAGCATCGTGGATGTAGATCACATTGATCGAACCACGTAAAAATCTTTGTGTCTTTTTATAATTTTAGTACTTTAATCTTCATCTTCACATCAAATAATTGAGATCATCATATCAAATTCATGGATTCTTATGAGGGTGTAGTTGTGAGATAATCCGCAACTACATGTGGGTAATATCTAAACAAGATCTGTAATCAATTTCTAAGAGACGAAACTTAGATCTGAGTTCATCTATGGAAAGGGAATTAATATTGGAAGGATTATTTAAAGAATTATTAAGAAGTTCTAGAAGAGTATCATTGTCTATCGGTTCAGGAAAAGAGCAAATGGTTAAATCCTCATCAGTGAGACCATAAACATCTGCGAGAATGATAAATCAAGTAAGAAAAGATAATGAAACATAGAATTATGAAGGAAAAGAAGAAGGTTATCATACCTAAGAGTTGTTTGTTAACAGTATCAAGATTGGATACTTTGAGCGATTGTTGAAGAAGATTATTCTCAAGTTCTTTATTCTTCTCACGAAGATTAGCAAGTTCAGCTTCCATTTGTTCATTTTTCTCGCGAAGATTAGAAGATTCAGATTTTAGTTCTTCATTATTTTGGCAAAGAACAACATTCTTCTGTTGAGAAAATTCACGCCTATTTTCTAAATCAGAAGCAACAACAAAAGCAGCTCTTCCAACCTGCGATAGAACTATATAAGTCAAAATCTAGCAAAAATATCAATAGATATATAAAAAGGATGAAAAAGTAGAAACATACCAGGATGCCAAGTGAATTTAAGAGACTTGGAGTCAGCGTTCTTGAAACCCCGCGAAGGGAATCACTATCAGCTAATATGGGAGCATCGCATACTTTGGCGAGGGACTGGGATATTCCATTAATAGCTTCATCTCCATACTCATTTGGGATACCAAATGTATTACTGCCAAAAAATTTGTATAGTTGAGCCATTGCAGACTCATAAGAAGAAGAATCCTTCATGGAAGGAACATCATTATAAATGCCGAAATTATCATCATCTTTGTCCTTATCAAAATCAACACTTAAATTTTCTGGAATAAATTGAGGAATTGAAGAAGAAGGGAGTTGGGTTTTTCTTCTCTTTAAGGGAGGATCGTCAAATTCATCACTGTGAAGAGCATCAGGCTTCCCTTTGGGAGGGGCATTGGATCTTCCCTTGCGATCATTTGAAGATTTCACCTTGGTTTGTGGTTCCATTGGTTCTAATTCTTCAATTACCTGCGAGCACAGATAAAGATAAGAAATAGAGGCAACAATATATTGTTAAGATGTATGAAGAAAATATTTCTTACTTCATCTTTGAGTAATTGAAGAGCTGAACGAGTGGCAGGTTTTCTAAACTTCTCATAATAGGCCTTCAATCTCTCAATCTAGTAAACAAGCATAATCAGCGAGAGCCTAAAGATGTGAAAATCAAAGAAAAATAATAAAAATAACTTGTTATGTGAAGAACATACTTCTTTATCTTTCTCAGGCCAATAGAACACCCGTGGTTGGTATTCCACGAGATTTCCAGGCAAGGCATGAGTGCCAAAAATATACGGGCCCTCTAAAATTAGAGGAAAAATAAACCGCTTGTCATCGCTAGAATGGTGAGGACCTTGATTGGTATTTGTATGCCAATCTGTATCTAGCATAAGAGCTTTATCTTCAGCAATATTATCTTTCTTTTGCAAACGGACACCCCAGCAAGTGCGATCTCTCTTCATAGGGATTATGTCATAGTTGATGAAGAAATTATCCACAGTATACATCGCGGGAATGATTGGAACATCTTTGAATTGAGGATTCTTCGCAGCATAAGGGTAGCGAGATCCTTTATTGGCGCCGCGAGAGGCATATTCAAGTAGTAATCGAATACAATCTCCACCCAGTTGATATACTGCTCACGATAATTTCTCGTGAGAAATTATTTCATAAAATAAGGGAAGATCCGGGTCATAGAGAGGAATTAGAAGACCAGCGTCAAGTTGACCTAGCGATATTATAACTTTCTCGTGAGAACATTGATGATCAAAAAATAATTTGATGGAAATCTCGGATTTAGGACTTTGATTTGGAATCGTAGACAAAGTAAAACCTTTACTCTTGAGTTTTTCTCGCATCTCACCAAAAGCAGCCAAAGTTTTAGCACCAGCAGCAACCATTTTTTAAATATGGGAATGAAGAAAAAGGTTGAAAAATAAGATAGGAATCATAGCGACAACAGACGCGCAATTTACGGAAGAACAGTAAACTTGCAGAGAAATTACGGAGAGAAAGAAGAAGAAAGTAAAAGAAGAAAAGAAAAGAATGAAAGGAGTATTTATAGAAGAAGAAATTTCTCGAAGAAGATGAATGCAATAAATGCTAAGAAAAGACATGAACGGTCAGATCGCAGCGGTTAGAGAAGACGTGTCATAAATTTATTAGAGGAGAGAATATGTGAAAACAGATGGCGAAAGATACATAAATGTGTAAGAACAGAGAAATCTGAAGAGATAAGTAGTTGCGGCATTTTAAAATTCTCATGATCTTCTCTTCTTCGCAGAAAAGACATGAGAAGAGGCAAGATGTAGGACCAGAATATCGCTACAACACTTCTCTGTGAGATTAACAACACTTCCCAGCGAGCATCACCGCAAGATCTTCAACTACACTTTGCGAGTGTCACAAAAGCAGTCAAAAGAGTGACGTAATAACTGACGATTGAAGAAAACATAAGGAAAGCATGTTTATCCCGCGATGGTTATAAAGCTTGCGAGAATGAATATTGTAACTATCGCGGTACAATCGCAGAACCAACCCGAAATAAGAGGAAAACTTAGTTGTCATCCACTATGTAACTACCCTATAAATATAGACCCAATATGTCCAGAAGAGGATGATATATTTTTGAGAGTTAAGAAAGTCTTGAGGAGAGAGAAACTTCAAGAGAATAGTTGTAATCTTGAATTCTTCCATTTCTGTAAACATTTCTGAGAACAAAATAATAAAGTGTCATTTTTAATCTTCAATTGTGAGTTGAATATAGCAAGATCTAACAAGGGTGTAGTGTGGGATTTCCTGCAACTACACCATGTGAGATGGAGTATTGACTAAGGGGGAGTAAAGTATCACCATAGTATTGTTGTTGAAGTTATGATGCAATTGGACTTGGACTTGGACGCTGTGTAATAATACTATGACACTGTATAACAATGATTAAGAACTGATGCTTTTCTCATTGTTATAGCTACGGAATTTCAACAACAATGATGCTAAACTTACAACCTTTGGGATCATTGGATTACTTGGAAGTGACGAAGATTTCGAGTATTGTTGAAGTTTAAACATGTGGAATAGGATCTACAAAGTTTATTTATATATTTTTTCTATTCCATATGTATTAATAGTTTTGCCATTAAAATTGACAAAGGGGGAAATTGTTAGAGCACTGATCAGTCGAACTCGCATGCGTTGCTATATCAAGCATGTTTGTCAATGTTAGTGATCAAAACTATAAAGTCTGGATTTCTAGTCTACTATAGCTAACGTCTCGCACTAGGATAGAAAGTATAGTTGAGCTCAAGAACTCCATGGAAGTCATCATACAAGACGAAGGACTACTCAAGGAACCAATGGATCTTCATCGACTAAAAGGTATGTGGAGACTTGAACTTATCTATCACTCAAAAGTCTATCTACTCTATCTCCTATCTTGAGACAAAAGTCATTTTACTATATAGACTAAAGATATACACATGTGACATTTCGAGCTGAGTATATCTCGCTTATCTATTTCTCGAAATATGTGTTGGTAAAGCTTTCACTTTAGCCAAGTTCATCTTTGCCTAGTGATGAAAGTCATGTTATGTTTCAATAACTTTGCAAATTGCTCTGACGAAAACTAGTTCGTGAATAACAACTATATGACGTCCTATGAGAATGTTTCAATGATTGAAATGAGAGTTTAGATAATATAACCACTGGGGGATATAAACATTGTTATAGTAACACACACACATATATATAAGTCCTTATGCACTTGAACCGAAGTTTGCGAACTTTGTTGATCAAGTGAAAACCGGAACTTGAGCAGTCAACCCAGTCCACGAACGAGCGTAGTTCTCGAACCCGAAAATTTCTGCTGGAGTTGAATCTTGGTTTCAGTACGTGAACTCAGTTCGCGAACTGATGGAAGTTCTCGAACCCGAGAATTTCTGCTGGAGTTTGTGAACTCCAACCGGTTACTTAAGTCTTCAAACCCAGTCAGCGAACTTGAGTGGTTATGTCTAAAAACGATATTCGTGAACTTATTTAAATTATCTAAGGAATTATATTGTAAACCGTGGCTTTATAGTTCATTAATCGATTCGAGTGAATCACATATTTTTTGCTTCAATTGTGTCTTGTGTAGTACATAAGATCTCATAGCAATTGAACAACTCTCTAACTAGTTCATTTGAGTCATTTGGACTAGTTATGGTGAAGAAGAATATGGTTGATATGAAAGTTATCATTTGGATAACCATTTGGTTGACTAATCTTAAACCAACTATTGTACACGTTTGGGTACGGTTACACAAACCCAAAATCGTCAAGTACATGTGTGTATGGTAAGCTAAGTTATCGATCTAACGGTTGAGAGATATTAGCTTGTATCTAATTAGGTTTTCATCTAACGGTGAATATTGAATGATTTGTTACTAAGCTAACATTGATTGCAAACCCTGATTTGAAAGACTATATAAGGGAGAACTCTAGCAACTGGGAAACCTAATCCCCACACATTCTATGTGATACTATTTTTCTAAGCTAGAGTCGATTCTCCTTTAACCTTTGGTTTTCTTCTTCTAAAACCAGGTTAACGACTTAAAGACTTCATTGGGATTGTGAAGCCAGACCGATACTACTTTTATTGTAGTTGTGTGATATGATCTTGTTGTTTCTATCGTATGAGTACAATTTTAATAATTGGCTTGAGATTTCTATCTCCGATAGGCAAGATATAAAAGTAATCACAAACATCTTCGTCTCATCGTTTGTGATTCCACAATATCTTTTTTCGCTGCGTTGATTAAGACTATTATGAGGTGATTGATAAAACTGAGCGGTTCTTTGGGAATATAAGTCTGGTTTTATTGATTGGTTCCTGTTCACCTTGATTTATCAAAAGACGGAACAAAACTCATAAGTTTATTCGTGGGAGATGAATTTATCTATCTTGTAAACTTTTTTGTGTGAGACAGATTTGTTTGCTAAAGTCTTCGACTTTGGGTCGTAGAAACTCTTGGTTGTGGGTGAGATCATTTAAGGGAATCAAGTGCACAGTATCCTATTGGGATCAGAGGCGTAGGAGCATAAATATACCTTGGATCGGTGTGAGATTGGTTGGGGTTCAACTACAGTCCAGACCGAAGTTAATTTGGAGTAGGCTAGTGTTTGTAGCGGCTTAATATAGTGTATGTTTAATCTGGACTAGGTCCCGGGGTTTTTCTGCATTTGCGATTTCCTCGTTAACAAAATTCTAGTGTCTGTGTTATTTATTTTCCGCATTATATTTTTATATAAGTAAAATAATACAGGTTGTGTGTTATTCAATCGATTAGAATATCCGACCTATTGTTTGTTTATTTAAATCGATTGATACTTGGATATTGGTCTTTGGTACCATCCAAGTTATCTATCTTTGATTAGACTCGCGAATCATATTTTATTGAGTAAATCAAATCGAGAGATTGAGATAATAACTCCTTGAGTATTTTCTATTGATTGAGTCTAGTTGATTCTCTAGAAAAACAACTCGGAGTTGTCCATACAGATTGATAATCGAAATATTGGGTGAGGTTGTTAGACCCCCGCTTTTTCAATTGGTATCAGAGCGGGCAAACACGTTCAACACCTCATAACTCTGTGTTTGTAAGCGATTTGACTCTATGGACATAGGTGTTATCTCAATAAACGTACCACCAGTCTTCGATGACACTAATTACTTATGGTGGAAAATAGATATGCGCGTTTTTCTTCAAGCACGTGATTTCCAATCATGGGTATATGTTGTTAATGGCTATAATGATCCCGTTTATGCAGTTGGAGATGTAAATGTTCCAAACAATATTGCGGAATACACTCTTGCAGATATTCTTGCTCCAAAGCAAAACTTCGACGGTTTGAATGCAATTATACATGCCATTACCCCAAATCTTCAGCACCATGTGTCTAACTGCACTAAGTCGCAAGAAGCTTGGGATATCTTAGCAGCCGTATTTGAAGGAAACACCAAACCTTAGTTCCGATTGGGAAAACCTTCGTATGACAGATGAAGAAATATTTGATGAGTTTAATCACAAAGTGTCTGAAATTGTTAATGCATCTTTTGCATTGGGTAAGACTATTCCTGAAAAGGACATTGTGATGCAAATTCTCAGATCACTGCCATCTAGATACAATGCTAGGAAGCATGCCATCGTTGAGGGAAATAACCTTGATACTCTTTCCAGAAATTCTTTAGCAGGAAAGTTAAAAAAAATCGATTCTGAACTGGAACAAAGAGAGAAACGACTTCTATCTAGCAATCATGTTGTTGCTTCTAATTGTAAGTCTCGACGTCCCAAATTGATTGAAAAAAAGGATGAGAATTGCTTTAATTCAACGGTGTCACTGTTTATTCAACATCTTAAGAAATCTCTTAGACAAAATAAAAGAAAGTCTCAAAAGAAAAAGAAGTCATTAAATAAAAAGGTTTAGAAAAGTTATCCTTGTTTCAAGTTCTATAGAAGTGTTCATGATACTTCGGAACATCCAAATAAGGAAGTGAATGAGTTAACTAAGGCATGGATGGCCACTCTTGACTATTGTCCTGAGTATGACATCTATGAAGGTTTACTCAATCTGCTTGCTGATAATCATGAATGTCCTCCTAATAGTCCTAATCATTCCATGATAAACAATCTTACTTCTCCAGAAGTCTTACAACTAGATAAAGAAGTCGTATCTAAAAAGATTGAAAATATGGAAAGTGAACAGTCAAGGTTAAAAGATAAGATTACTCACAATCATGATTCTCAAAACTTTTCGATTTTTTAGTTAAAAAGTTGTCAGAAAAATTCTCCTGAGACTATACTCTTCTTAAGTTACTCAGACAATAGGGATGGTATAGAGAATAACAAGGACGTTCCTAATCTTATAGATTCTACTTGTGATTATCAGGACCATGTGAAAGTTTGGAGCACTCAGAAACAGAAAAAACTCTCTTCTACAAAACATTGGTTGCAGAAGAAGAAAAAGAAATCTCATACAAAATCCTCTGCCTTTGTAAAATAAATTTCCAAAAGAATGCATAGTTTACGAAAATCAACAATCAAGGTGTTCAAATCTATGCTAAAAAGGGGAAAGGATGATGTCCACTCATCTTTCTTAAAAACAAGACAGAAATAGACTATAACTTCATCACCTCAAAAGAAGTTATCCAGTTCTGAGAAGAATTGGAATCTATACAGTTTATAACACTGTATTAAGGATCTCTTTGTCTATCCCTCTTAGACAAAGAAATCATAATCTTTGAGAGGGTTGTGATGAAACATTTATGTTTCAGTTTTTAATACCTTTTATTTAAGGAGAATCAAAATTCTGTTAGGGTTTTGGTCAAAGGTTAGTTTGGAAATTTATCTTCTCAGTTTCCTTTAAAATAAAGTTTTCTCTGTTAAACATTTCATCTATCTCTTCTATCATGTCCTCCTCAAGCCTTTCTAGCAATGAAAGTGTAGTTGCAGGATTTCCCACACTACACCCTTGTTAAGATCTTGCTATAATCAACTCACAATTAAAGATAAAAAACGACACTTTATTATTTTGTTCTCAGAAATGTTTACATAAATGGAAGAATTCAAGATTACAACTATTCTCTTGAAGTTTCTCTCTCCTCAAGACTTTCTTAACTCTCAAAAATACATCATCCTTTTCTGGACACATTGGGTCTATATTTATAGGGTAGTTACATAGTGGATGACAGCTAAGTTTTCCTCTTATTTCAGGTTGATTCTGCGATTGTACTGCAATTAGTTACAATGTTCACTCTCGCAAGTTTTGTAACCATCGCAGGACAGATATGCTTTTCTCAAGTTTTCTTCACTCGTCATTTATTACGTCGCTCTTTTGACTGATTTTGTGACACTCACAAAGTGTAGTTGAAGGTCTTGCGGTGATGCTCGCTGGCAAGTGTTGTTAATCTCGCAGAGAAGTATTGTAGCGATATTCTTGTCCTACATCTTGCCTCTTCTCATGTCTTCTTCGCAAAGTGGAGAGGATATGAGAATCTTCAATTCTTCACTTCTTTCCATATTTTCTTATCGACATTGCTCCATTAATTTAGCTTTAACTGCCTACACGTGTTGTAAATTCATCTTTTTACTGACACGTCTTTACTCAACAGGTTATTACATTTTGCCTATAAAAGGTAGAGTTAAACTTCAAAACTAATTTTATTCTTATACTTCTCTATCTTCTTCATCTGTTTATTTTATCTTCCTTCTGCAACTTTGCTTCTTCTTCATATTCTCCTGCTACTGTTCTAATGTAATCATCAAGGTATGTTTTTGATTATAATCTTTGTTTGATTCAATTTTTACTCATATTCTTCGATCTTCTCTATTTGATCCTTCATAACTCCCGTATTATGTCTTCTCTTCGGTGGAACTATCCCTAACACCCAATCCTCAGGTCAAAACCCTAATGATCGCAAAAGACCGACTGAGAAGAAGAAGAGAAGTTCTGCGAATGATAAGGTGGTAAGAAACACATCCTATTTCTTAATAACAATATTGTTTCCTCTGTTTCTTATCTAAGTTATTATTCGTAGAATGTCGACAACATCGCTAATCCTCCCAAAAGACCTCGTCAGTTTAAAGCTCTTGAGGCTGATTTATCCATCCCCACATTAACATTTGCAAGATTTACTCCCACACCCTCGCAACTGGATCCTCTTTCTTTTACCTGCGAGAATATCGCTGCTAACACCTCTACTTCTTTTGATTCATTGATAAATCAAGCTCCTGAAATTGTTGTGACTGAAGTTCCTTCTAGCCCTTTGTTGCCTTCAACTGTTGTTTTTCCCAACACTCCTTCTTCTGATAATACAACCATCGCAAATGACTCAAATCGTTAACTTGTCCTCGTTACCACTTCACCCTCTGCATCTCTTCCTTCATCGAATGGAATCTTAGCTGGAGTTGATGTTGCTTTTAAAATTTTATCTATTATTTTAGAAGATGCTAGAAAATCTTCTACTGACTCTCTCCAATATGAAGCTTGCGAGACCTTACTTAAATATTTTGGCTCTGATAACACTGCTTCACGAGCATCTTTAGAGAATGAATTTGAAACTCTGAGAAAAAACCTTCAAGTCAAAATTTCTGAATGTGATACTCTGAACCATATGCTTCGCAACTCTTCTCTTAACTGCGAGAACCTTCGTAGAAAAAATGACGAGCTGAAAGGTACAATTTTCCTGCCTCTACCCTTTTGTTTTTCTGTTTTGCTTTTTTATCCTCTGTACTCAAGTCTCCTTGTTAAATTCTTGATTCATATATTAGTTTCAAATCGGACTCGTTTCATGGAGAGACTTAAATTTGAATCTATTGCTGACGAAGCTTGTGTTGAAAGAGATTCTTGGATGGACCAGTATAGTAGATTAGATAACCTCTACACATATTCGATCGATCAAATAGATAATCTTACTAATGAGAATAACCAACTATCGCAATGTCAAAATTTATTAAGTAACGAGATTACTCGTCTCTCATATTTGTTAACCAAGTCTAACTTGGCAATAGAATCTTTATCAGATAAAAATAGAACTTTATCCCAAGAGAAACATAGATTTTCAAGCTTGATGGCGATTTCTTCGCAGCAATTGAGTAATCTACAAAGAATATGTGATAATCAAGAGCAATCTCTTCGTTCCCTTAAAGATGAACTCAAGGAAGTAACTGAATCATCTGCTTCTGAGAAGGATAAACTTATCAAGGGTAGGTTAACTCTTAGTTTGAAGGCCAGCAAGCTTCAAGACCAATACTCTCAATTGAAGAAGTCTCATTCTTTACTAACAGAGGAAAACTCGTATCTACGCACCAAAGAAGAAAACATGAAATCTCGTATGAAGGGTGTGGTTGGCGATAAATTTGATGACGCTATGAATCAATGGGAAAACTGTTTCTTTAGATTAATTCAAAACTTAACCTCGCAGAAAGAAGGTAGTCTTGTTGACTTTTCTGTCAAATTTTGTGTTATATTTCTTGCAAAATCTTTGACTGAATGATCTTTTATCACTTTTGTTACTCGCAGAATCTGAAAGAAGTCTTCATTCTACCATCGCTGATCTTACTGATAAATTGGATAAAGTTCGCAAAGAAAACAAGACTCTTACTTCCAATTATATTGAAGCTCACGACAAAGCAGAAAGAAGACTTGATTATCTCGAGTACTTCAAAAATATAGAGATTAGGAATCGTGACAGAGGTTTCCTTCGCAAGGTTCACCTCAGTGCTGAAGTTCTTGTGAATGATATTCTACTCTCCCATTCTCTCCCTCCTGTATCTGTTCCTCCTTTAAAAGTTGATGATGATGAAATTCCTCTTCCCATGGATAAGGAATTAGAATTCACTGATGAAGAAAATACCACTCAAGAAGATAATGAAGAAGAAATAAATCCTCATAAAGAAGTAACTACAAGCGGTGATAAGAATACTGATGAAGCTGACAATTCTAGCAAGAATAACGAATCTGGCGAGCAAGAATAGTGAATCTGGCGAGTCAATCGTCAAAACTTGAGTTTCATTTTTGCTTTCTTTTTCTTCTTCTTTCTTGCGGATAATGTAACTTTTGAAATTTTGAGAATTCAACTTTTGATTTTGTTTACTTTGAATATCCTCAAGGAAGATAATGAAATCTTATTTCTCCACTCCCCTACTTTCCCTTCATTGTCTTTCTTGAAATGGTGAATTATTTCATGTGTCTCCTTTCTGTGAACTGTGTGAAAGTATGAATATTTCTATGATGTAATGAGTACAGCTGCGATATACCGAAAAATTCTGAAAGAGTTTACGATGTTATGAATCTGCTTTCTTATATATTCTCCTGCTATGAACAAATCTTTCCTGCATCTTAAAATAGAATAGTTAATTTTTTAAGATTATTCTGTTGGTCTTATTTTGCCTTCCTAGTTAAAGGTCTTATTTTGTCAAAAAAGTTTTTCTTTCTGCGACAAAATCGCAGGAAGTCTTTACATTTGCATGTATTGACCCATTGAATTTGTCTTATCAATATTTTTTCAGCATCTCTGCGACAATATGATAAGTTTAAATTCTCTTGCAAGAATTATAGCTTATGACGTTGTCGTCTTGCGATGAAATCACATGACGCCTTTACACTTTCATGTAAAAACCCATTGATCTCATCTTAACTTTTCTCTTTTGGATCGTTGCCTCTGTATAATTTTCGTCATGCGATAATATGATAGGCCTAAATGTTCTTTCAATCATAAAGCCCCATGACATTGCCGTCTTTAGACACTTATAAGCTCCCTAATGGAGGGTGCCGCCCTTATCTTCCCCCTGGTTGCCCCTTCAAGGAGGGAACATCGGGGCCATACAAGACTAGCTCCTCCCATCCAGATTTTCCAACAACCAGTTGTTTTTCGCAGCCTCTTGTCCTTTATGCCTACATGGATTATAGTTATAAGACTGCACCCTAAGTGGGGTTTTCTTCGGGCCGAGTGCATCATAGCCAAGACTTTCCAAGGATGGCCAGGGTAGTTTCGTACGCCCTAGGCACCCTTGACTCAACCGTTTACCTCGGCGCCTTGGTCATACTTTGCACTCCTTAGAAGAGGTCCTTAGTCGTCCAACCAGGGTATAACCTTATATAATTGGAAATCCAAGATCCCTCTCCTGGATAGGTTTTCTTTAACCCCAACATCTGCATAACTCAGGTTCCAGCAGCGGTATAACCTTATCACTGAGTCATGTCAAGAGATACCCCCTTATATGATGCAATATTAGGTCATACATTTGCCTCTTGCGAAATTTTATTCGCGAACTAGGATGCAAGCCATAAAGGTTCGTCCCATTCTATTAATCTCTGCAAAAATTTTATTCGCCTTTCTCGCGATTATGCTCGCAGTTCTTTCTTTGCTTTGTTATTAGGAGAACCTCGCAATCGTAATCAGATTTTTTTTTTTACAATGTACCTGTATCTCTTATCTTGCAGAAGTTGTCATTGATAATACTTTTTCAGAAATAGTCTATTCCATGGTCTGTCAAGTCTTTGACCAACATCTCTCCCTTCCGGGTCCATTAGTTTGTATGCCCCGGTTCCAACTATCTCTTTAATGATGTATGGTCCATCCCATTTTCTCGCCAACTTTCCACCATTCTCTCGCTGATAACTTGGTGTGTCTCGCAGCACTAAATCGCCAGGTTGAAATTCACGTTTCTTAACACGTTTGTTGTACTCCCGATCTAATCTTCGCTGGTAATTTTCCATATGTTGCAAAGTTTTTTCTCTTTTTTCTTCTAATTCATCCAATTTATTTAAAATCATTCCAACACTTATATTTCTTTCCCAAGCCTCTCTTTTTGTTGTAGGAATAGCTACTTCTATTGGTAACACAGCTTCAAATCCATATGTCAAACAAAAAGGTGACATTCCAGTAGCTTCCCGTCTAGTTGTATTGTAGGCCCATATTGCATTATGCACCTATTCACACCATGCTCTTTTGTATCCCTCTAGTTTCTTTTTTAAGATATCTGCGATTGTCTTATTAGTTTCTTTAGATTGACCATTCGCTTGTGGATATAGAGGAGTATATTTTCCACACTTTATCTTAAATGCATTGAGTAGCAATTCTATATTCTTCCCTTCAAATTGCTTCCCATTATCAGACACCAACTGTGCTGGAATCCCAAATCTGCATTTTATATTCTCAAATATGAATGTAAAAATATCTTTATCGCGGATATGTTGTACTGCCTTTACTTCTCCCCATTTTGTGAAATAATCTGTTGCGACGATTAGGTATCTTCTTTGTCCAGAACCAGGCACAAATGGTCCCACAATATCTAACCCCCATTTCCCAAAAGGCCATACACTTGTTGAAGATGATAATGGTGCTCCTGGTGCATGTATCTTCTTTCCATATCGCTGGCAATCTTCGCAACGCCTCGAGAGTTGTTTTGCATCTTCATGCATATATGGCCAGTAATAGCCTTGCATTTTTGTTCTATATGCCAAAGATCTTCCTCCACTATGATTACCAGCGTCACCACTATGCAACATCTTCAATACTTTTTGTCCTTCTTCCCTCGTCAAACATCTTAGCGATGGTCCACTAAAAGATCTGCGATATAATACTCCATCTATTAATTCATAATGGGTTGCCCTACTTTTCAATTTATGTGTAGGACCAGAATATCGCCACAACGATATTCTCACGATAGAAATGACACTTCTACGAGGAACCAAACATTTCTATAATTATTAACAACACTTTGATGAGAATGTCGCAAGATAGATCAATGAAATTTGGCGAGTGTCACAAAATAATAATATAACGGTTGACGACTGAAGATATATGAGAAGAATAAGTCTGTTCCACGATGATTACAAAGTTGGCGATGGTGAAGACTAAAGTTATGGCAGTGAGATCGCAGAGTAGATCCGAATTAAGGGGAAATCTTAGATGTCTTCCACTATGTATTTTCCTATATAAAGGTCCCGACTAAATCCAGAAGGGGATGATGTACTTTTGAGAGCTGAGAGAATTTTGAGGAGAGAGAAACTCCAGAAATAAAATTGTATTTCTGAGTTTTGATATTTCTTGTAAATCTTCCTGAAAGTGAATTAATAAAATTGGTGTTGTTCATTCTCGATTATGGCTTAATTTTCATAGATTCTTGACTACATTTTGGCGCCCGAAACAGGGATTGAATCATTGAAAAACATAGAAAAGATAAAGTAAAAGAGGAGAAGTATTAAATATTAGGAAGAAAATTGAGCAAGTCGGTGAAAATAGTTGAAGAAAAAGATGATCAAAACCAAAGAGAATTGTAATAAATTGAAGGATGATGTAATAACAAAAGAAGTGATTGATAGATTTCATGAAAATACCAAGGGAAGGATACACAAACGGGATTTCAAAGGAAGAAAGATTATGACGGTGGAGAAAATATCACCGTTAAAAGATTGGGAAAAGCAAAAAATCACATTTACAGCAGCAGAAGTGTTGGAGGAAAATTTGAGTCATACATCTCCTTTGGTGATTACAGTATCTACTATTCCAATAAGAAGAGAACAATCAGTAAAATCTGAAGAAGAATGGGCTGTGAATAGAACTTTGGTGGATGCAGGAAGTTCTGTTGATATAATATTTTATCAAACTTTTAAAAGGATGGGATACAAGGATGAAGAAATGTCTCATTCATCATATCATATTCATGGCCTTGGAAAGTCTTTAACAAAACCTAAAGGAGAAATAGTGGTACGAATTCCGCTAGGAGAGATTGAAACGCGAGTAACACTATATGTGGTAGATGTAGAATCACCATATAACATGATGTTAGGAAGACCATGGATACATGCAATCAAGGCTGTGGCGTCAACATTACATCAATGTATTAAATTTCCCATGCCTAGTGGAATTGGAGAAATTAGAGGAGATGTGAATTTCGCGAGATTGTGCTACCAAATTGAAATAAGAAATTTTGAAGAACGTCCAAAGCTGTGAAAAGTTCGCAGAAAATTGAGCAGAGAAGCAAAGAAAGAAGAGGAATTTAAAATTTACATGATAAGGGCAAAAGAAGGAAAAGGGATACCAAGTGAAGTATTGCGAGAAGGAGATGAATTCGCGAGAGAAATGAAAACTCCAACACCAATGGGATAACCTGAAGCTAGTTACACCGCAGCATAGCCAACAAATAAAATAAATATTGGAAGTGAAGAAGAGCCTAAAATACTGAAAATTGGGACCAAAATGGAGAAAGATGAAGAATAAAGAACTATAAGTCTTTTGTGAGAATACAAAGACATCTTCGCGTGGAATATGGATGAGATGCTAGGGATAGATCCTTCAGTAGCATGTCATAAACTAGAGATTAACAAATATGTGAGACCATTTAAACAAAGAATAAGAAAAATTGCAACAACATACCATTATCAAATAGAAGAAGAACTACAGAAAATTCTTGATGAAGGAATTATAAGGCAAGAAAAATATCCAGATTAGATTGCAAATATGGTGGTGGTCCCAAAGAAAAATAAAGGGATAAGAATTTGCATAGACTTTACTGATTTAAATAAAGCTTGTCCTAAAGATAGTTTTCCATTACCTGATATTCCACAAATGGTTGAATCTGTAGTTGCAGGATTTCCTACACTACACCCTTGTCAAGAATCTATAAAAACTAAGTCATGATTGTGAATGAACAAAAACACTTTTATTAATTCACTTTCAGGAAGATTTACAAGAAATATTGAAACTCAGAAGTACAACTTTATTTCTGGAGTTTCTCTCTCCTCAAAATTCTCTTAGCTCTCAAAAAATGCCTCATCCTTTTCTGGATCTATCGTGCCCTTTATATAGGAAAACATATAGTGGAAGACAGCTGAGATTTCCCCTTAATTCGGATCTACTCTGCAATCTTATCGCGATCGTTATAATATTTCTCTATCGCAAACATGATGACCATCGTAGGATCAGTCTGGTTCTTCTTTTACTTCTTCCATCGTCAGTTTCTTTTAGTTGTTCTGTAACGCTTGTGAAATGTCGTTGAAGAATCGTCAGTGACGCTCATAGAAATGTTGTTAATATCAAAGGAATAGTGTTGTAGCGATATTCTGGTACTACATCTTGCCTCTTCTCATGTATTTTCTGCGAAGAAGAGAAGATCATGAGAACTAATATTCTTTATTATTCTTCGCAACTTCTTCCCCTTTTCTCCTCGACAAGATCCCGTTAATCCAGCCTTTCTTACACATGTTGTGAATCCTTTCATTTACTGAAATGTTCCTACTCCATAGGTCCACTCCCCTTTGCCTATAAAAGGTTGAACTAATCTTCAAAATTAATTTTACTTTTCTGTTTCTTCATCTTCTTCATCTTCCGTCTGCAACTTTGCCTCTTCTTCATATTCTTCTGCTACTGTTCTAATAGAGTCCTCAAGGTTTGTTTCTTGATTTTTAAGCCAGTTTTTATTTTCATTCTCCAATCTTTCTTATTTCCTTGTTATGTCTTCTTTTTAGCGGAAAGATTTCTAACACACAATCTACGACTCACAACCCTAATCCTCGCAAGACCAGTAGAAAAGAAGAAGAGAAATTCTGCGAATGATAAGGTAGTAAGAAACATCTTTTATTTTTTAATAACAATATTGTTTCCTCTGTTTCTTATCTGGGTTATTATTCGCAGAATGACGTGAATCCTGATAAACCTCCCAAAAGGTCTCGCCATTTTAAGACACTCGGGGAAAATATCATTATGCCCCCGTTAACATCTGTGAATATTACTCCTACACCATCGCAACCAAATATTTCTTCTCCTATCCGCGAGAATATCGCTATTCATACCTCTACCCCTTCTGACATTTTGACAAACTAAGCTTCTAAAGCTGCTACGACTGAGGTTCCTTATAGTCCTTTACGGCCTTCGACTGTGGTTTTTCCACATACTCCTCCTGATAATTCAACCACCACAAATGATCGCCAACTTACTCTCACTACTACTTCACCTTCTAAATCTTCATCAAGCGAAACTTTCGCAGGTGTTGATATTGCTTTTAAAGTCTTGTCTAATATTTTAGACAATGCTAGAAAGTCTTCCACTGACCCTCTCCAACAGGAAGCTTGTGAGAATCTGTTTAAGTATTTTGGCTCTGGTTGTAATGATTCATGAGCGTCTTTAGAGAATGAGATTGAAGTTCTGAGGAAAACTCTTCAAACTAAAACTGCTGAGTGTGATACCTTGAATCACATGCTCCATAACTCTTCTCTAGATTGCGAGAATCTTCGCAGGAAAAATGACGAGCTGAAAGGTATATTTTTCTTGCCTCTGCTCTTTTTTTTTTTCTGTTTCATATACATACTTTATGTGCTTAGACCCCCTTCTTAAATTCTTGATTCATATATTAGTTTCAAATCGAGCTCGTTTCATAGAAAGACTCAAATCTGAATCTATTGCTGAAGAAGTTCGCGTTGAAAGATATTCTTGGATAGATCAACATACTAGACTAGATAATCTGCACACTTATTCAATTGATTGCATAAATAATCTTACTAATAAGAACAATCAATTATTGCAAAGGCAGAACTTTTTGGGTGGCGAGCTTGATCGCCTCTCATATTTGTTTTTTAAGGCTAATTTGGCGATGAAATCTTTATCAGATGAGAATAAAAACATGTCCCAAGAAAAACATAAATTTTCAAGCTTGATGACGATTTCCTCGCAACAAATAAGTAATCTTCAAAGTACATGTAATAGTCAAGAGCAATCTCTTCATTCTCTTAAGAAGGAGCTCAAGGAGTTAACTGAATCATCTGCTGCCGAAAAGGATAAGCTTATCAAGGGTAGATTAACTCTTAGTTTAAAAGCGAGCAAACTTCAAGACCAATACTCTCAGTTAAATGAATCTCATTCTTCATTAGTAAAGGAAAATTCATATCTTCGCAACAAAGAAGAAAACATGAAATCTCGTCTGAAGGGTATGATTGGCGATAAATTCGATGATGCCATGAATCAGTGGGAGAACTGTTTATTTGCTTTAATCCAAAACTTAACCTTGCAAAAAGAAGGTAGTCAGTTGACTGCCTCTCTTGTTGATCTTCTCATAAAATCTTATATTATGTTCCTTATGAGATTCTTGTCTAACTGATTTTTTATTTCGTTGCTCGCAGAATCCGAAAGAAATCTTCATTCTACCATCACTGATCTGACCGCTACATTGGATAAAGTTCGCAAAGAAAATAAATCTCTTGCTTTTAATTTCCTTATTGCTCATGAAAAAGCAGAAATAAGACTTGATTATCTTGAATACTTTAAGAATATAGAAATTATAAATCGTGAAAGAGCTCTTCTTCGCCAAGTCCATCTTAGGGATAATAAATATAGTTGCGATGTTCTAAAAGATTATGAAGGAATATGCGATATTAAGAATTTTGGCTTCTTGTATATAATTCTGAATGTTTCCTGTAATCTTAAAGTAGAATATAGTTAATTTGTAAGATTATTCTTTTGGTCTTATTTTTCATTCCTAGTTAAAGGTCTTATTTTGCCAAAAAAATTTTGTCTGCGACAAAATCGCAGGATTTCTTAACATTTGCATGTAAAGACCCTTTGATCTTGTCTTATCCATGTTTCTTTCAAAATCTTTGCGACAATATGATAAGCATACATTCTCTCGCAATAATTTACCCTTATGACATTGTCGTCTTGTGATGAAATCGCAGGACATTTTTACACTTTCATGTAAAAACCCATTGATCTCATCTTAACATTGCTCTCTTGGCTTTTTGCCTCTGCATTATTTACGTTACGCGACAATATGACAGGCCTAAATGTTCTTGTGATCATAAAGCCCCATGACATTGCCATCTTAAGACACTTATCAGCTCCCTAATGGAGGGTGCCGCCCTTATCTTCCCCCTGGTTGCCCCTTCAAGGAGGGCACATCGGCCGTACAAGACTAGCTCCGCCCATCCGAATTTTCCAACAACCAGTTGTGTTCGCAGCCTCTTGTCCTTTATGCATATATGGCTTATAGTTACAAGACTGCACCCTAAGTGGGGTTTTCTTCAGGACAAGTGCATTGTAGCCAAGACTTACCAAGGATGGCAAGAGAGTTTCGTACGCTCCGGGTACCCTTGGCTCAACCGTGTACCTCGGCGCCTTGGTCATACTCTGCACTTCTTGGAAGAGATTTTCGATCGTCCAACCAGGGTATAACCTTATATAATTGGAAATCCAAGATCTCTCTCCCGGATAGGTTTTCTTTAACCCCATCGTCTGCATGACTCAGGTTCCAGCAGCGATATAACCTTATCGCTGAGTCATGTCAAGAGATACCCCCTCATATGACGCTCTATTAGGTCACATTTGCCTCTTACAAAATTTTATTCGCGAACTATGGTGCACGCCATAATCGTTCGTCCCATTCTTTTAATCTCTGTGAAATTTTATTCGCTATTCTTGCGATGATGCTCGCATAAATTATGATAGAGAAAGAAGAATTTTGTAATTGTTTCATCTTACATTTATACCTCGCAAAAACTGCTACTGATAATACCTTTTCAGAAACAATCTATTTCATGGTCTATCAAGTCTTTTCCCAACATCTCTTCCCTCTGGATCCATTAGTTTGTATGCTCCATTTACAATTATCTCTTTAATGATGTATGGTCCATCCCATTTTCTCGCTAATTTTCCACCACTTTCTTGCTGATATTTTGGTGTTTCTCGCAAAACTAGATTGCCAGGCTGGAATTGACGTTTCTTTACTCGTTTGTTGTACTCGCGAGCTAATCTTCGCTGATAGTTTTCCATATGTTGTAGAGTTTTTTGTCTCTTTTCTTCTAGTTCATCTAACTTATGTAAAATCATGTCAGCACTTAGATTTTTCTCCCATGCTTCTATTTTTGTTGTTGGGATAGCAACCTCTGTTGGTAGGACAACTTCAACTCCATATGTTAAACAAAAGGGTGACATCCCAGTTTCCTCTCGTCTAGTTGTATTATATGCCCATATTGCATTGTGCACTTGCTCACACCATGATTTGTGATAACCTTCTAACTTCTTTTTCAAGATGTCTGCGATTGTCTTATTAGTTGCCTCAGTTTGACCATTTGCTTGTGGATATAAAGGAGTTGACTTTCCACATTTTATCTTAAATGCATTAAGAAGCAATTAGATATTCTGCCCTTCAAATTGTTTTCCATTATCAGACATCAACTGTGCTGGGATCCCAAATCGGCAAATTATATTTTCAAATATGAACATAAAAATGTCCTTATTGCGGATGTGTTGTACTTCCTTAACTTCTCCCCATTTTGTGAAATAATCTGTAACAACGATTAAATATCTTCTTTGTCCAGAACCAGGCACAAATGGTCCCACGATATCCAATCCCCATTTTCCAAAAGTCCATACACTTGACGAAGATGATAATGGTGCTCCTGGTTCAAGTATCTTCTTCCCAAATCGCTGAAAATCTTCACAACGCCTTGAAAGTTGTTTTGCATCCTCATGCATATATGGCCGATAATAACCCTGCATCTTTGTTTTATATGCCAAAGATCTATCCCCGCTGTGATTACCAGCATCACCACTATGCAACATTTTTAACACTTTTTGTCCTTCTTCTCTCGTCAAACATCTTAGCGATAGTCCATTAAATGACCTGCAATATAATACCCCATCTCTTAGTTCATAATTGGTTGCTCTACTTTTTAATTTATGTGCTTCTAATCGATTTCTGGGGATTTCTCCTCTCGCCAAATAAGCATGAAGATCTGCTCGCCAATCTGTAGCATTATTCCCTATTTCTTCCTCGCCAGATTCTACCATCATTACATCTACCTCTTCTTCTTCTTTGCTTATCACCGATTGCAAAAGTGTTTGAAATTTTATGCATCTCGTAAGTGGGTTCGTCATTGTAGTTGCGGATTATCTCACAACTACACCCTCATAAGAATCCATTAAAATGATTCATAAACCTAATTAATTTGATATGAAACTAAGAATTAAGGTACTAAAATTATAAAGAGACACAAAGATTTTTACGTGGTTCGATCAATGTGATCTACATCCACGGTGCTTCACTAGTGATTGTATGTGATTACATGATTTTACAATTGAGACTCCATTAATGAATAATTGGAGCTCTAAAATTTTGGGGAAGAAGATGATAAAGAAAATAAATCTCTCCTCACATTTTCTCTCTCCTCCTAAAATTATCCCCTCTCTCAAAATGTGTCTCTCCTACTTCTCATGCCTAAATGGCTATTTATATGATCTTACAAAATATGACAGTTGTGTTGTCCCGCCATTTTGGATTTGATAATTATCTTGCGAACCTTCGTAACTTCATTTCGCGAACTTCTTTTGCTTTCCTCGTGATTTCCTTTGCTCGCAAAATATTCTTTACTCGCAAGATGTCTTTTTTTTTCTCCACCATTTCGTAAGTTATCATTTGTTGTGATATTCCGCTCCTACATCTTGCCTATTTTTTCTTGAATATTGCTTGAAGAGCGATCTTTAAGAAAAAATTCGTTGTTGTAGTAGTCTTTGATCTTTGTTGATGAAGGAACGAGCGAAAGAATATCAAACTCAAAAAGTATATACTTGCCTCTATTCTTTTGCGAAGTTCTGAAGCTTTAAAAAGTAATTAGAAGTATTATCTTGCGAAGTATGAAGTATGTGAAATATCTTGAAGAAGTATGAAGTATAAGAAATATAAAATATCCTTGAAGAAGTATAAGAAGTACTCAATCCTCGAAATATATAAGAAGTATGAAGTATCCTTAAGAAGTATAAGAAGTACTTAATCCTCGAAATATATAAGAAGTATTCGTCCTTGAATGAGAGTGATAAATATTGCCCTCTGTTCATGTGAAATTATTATTCCATTTTTGATAAGGATTCTTGCTGAGAAGATAAAGAATCATAAAATATTTCTTGGATATCCATAGTTGCCTCTGTTCTTTATCTATGAAGGAGAATCCTTAAGAAAATGTTGAATAACTAAATTGCGTCTCTATCCTTATCTTGCCTCTGCCTCAAGTGGTAACCCTGCTAACTTCTGAATTTTTCTGCAAATTTCTGAATTTTTCCGTGAATTTCTGGGGTTTTCTGCGAATTTCTAAACTTCTGAATAGTGCTGCGAATATAGTGTTGCGAATATAGTGTTGCGAATATAGTATTGCGAACATAGTGTTGCGAATATAGTGTTGCAAATATATTGTTGCGAACTATGAATAGTCCTGCGAATTATGAATGTTTCTGCGAAGTTTCGCGGTATTATCCTGTAAAATTTTGTAAAATACTTGTGCGAATATAATATATATGTAATGATTATGTTATGAAATGTGTATGCGATGTTTATGCCATGAAATGCTTATGCAATGCTTTTATGATGCGAATATGATGTTTGAATGATGCTTGTATGATGCGAGTATGATGCTTGTATAATGTGAATACTTATCTATTGCAATGTATATTTCAAGTTTCTGTTACTTAGCTCATTTTTCCGTAGTAAAATTGATATATCTTTGAGTTGCCTCCATTCATATAATTATCTTCGCAAGTTTATTTGTGTATTTTTTTATATAAATTCGTCTTTGATCGCGAATGAAATCGCCTCTTTTGCTATGACTTCATGATATATATTCTTGTAAAAATTCTTCAATGATATTGATTGAATTGTCTTCTTTGATATATATTGTCTTCAAAATTCTTCAATGATCTTGATGGAATTATCTTCTTTGATATATATTCTCTTCAAAATTCTTCAATGATCTTGACGAAGCTGTCTTCTCTTCAAAACTTCATGATGTATATTCTTGTATAATTTCTTCAATGATTGTAATGAATTTCATTAATTGCTGTGGTCTTATCATGCCTTCCTAAGTAAAGGTCTTATTTTTCCACCTCTTTTGTAGTAAACTTTTGTATTTGCTATAATATGACAAGGCCGAACATTCTTGCGAACATACAACCTCGTGACATTATCGTCTTGCGATGAAATCGCAGGACGTCTTTACACTTTCATGCAAAAACCCATTGATCTCATCTTATCTTCATTGTTATGTTCTGCGAGTTCTTTTTTCTTTTCTTTTCTTTCTCTTTTTTTTTTAATTTTTTTTAATTTTTTTATAAGTCTCGCAGAAGTTCAATTGTTGCACAAATATGACAAGCCTTTATGTTTTCGCAAACAAGAAGCCTCGTGACATTTGCATCTTATAGCACGTATCAGCTCCCTAATGGAGGGTGCTGCCCTTTATCTTCCCCCTGGTTGCCCCTTCAAGGAAGCGTACATCGACCATACAAGGTTAGATCTTCCCATCCGGTTCTGCCAACAACCAGCTTTTGATCGCAACCTCTTATCATTTTTGCCTATAGGGCTTATAGTTACGAGATTGCACCCTATGGGGTATCTTTGGGCCAAGTGCATCGTTTGCCAAGACTTTTCAAAAATGGCAGATGTGGTTCAACCTCACCCGGCACTCTTGACTCAACCGTGTACCTCGGCGCCTTGATCGTTTTCTGCACTTCTTGGGAAAGACAGTATGCCTTAGTCGCCCAACCTAAATCTTCTTACACCGCATTTTATATTGCGTAATGTCGCTAGATTAGGTGAGAATCCAAGGTGTCTAACCCGGATAGGTACCCCATTATTGGGTTGTACCCCTAAATTTTTACCATGTACTAAGGGCCCTTGGTGGTGTTCCGGTTACCCTTAGCCACGTTTATAGGTACCCCCTTAAATGACGTACTTTAGGACTTTGCCTCTTACGAAATATAGCTTCGCGAACTAGGGTGTACGCCACAAAGGTTTGCCTGTATAAAATTTTCTGCGGCTCTCTTTCTTTTTTGGAGGCTGATCACAGATTGCGGTCTTTTATTCGCAAGTTAATCGTAAATGGCGGTATTTTTTCGCCTTTTAAAAATTGCTCGTAAATTTTTCATGTACATAAAATGTTGAATGTTTTCATGAAATGTTTAGTATAAGAAGTATGAAAAGTATTAATCAAAATTGTTCTATAGAAATATAGGAATTTAATTTTCTCTATTTTTTTGTAATTTTGAAGTCTTTGAAAAAAAAAATTTGAGATCTTTTAAATTTTGCGATGAAGTCATTTTTGAATCTTGCGATTGTATCGCTTTTAACCAATCTAAAAAATCTTTGAAATGTTTTGAAATCTTAGAAATTGTAGAAATTTTACGAGTATATCCGTTTTAGTAAATAAATTCAAAAATCTTTTGTCTTCTGTAAATAAAATATTCAAGGAAATGGTACTTATCTTTTTCGGCTTGTTGTTGTCTCTTGTTTGCGAAATAATGAAACAATACTGGTAACTTTTGAACTGGTGTGTTGCCGAAGATACATGCCCGCGAGAGTTGTGATAGAGTTCACCTTATGCTTCTGATGGATTGCTGGTTGTTCATGGAGTAGTTTGCTTCTTCCCAAAGTAGGTTATGTCGATGCAAGTCTTGGAAAATATATGCGAAGTAAACATTTACGAAGTTAAATATTTGCGAACTTAAGTGAATATTCATGAAGTAAATGTTCACGAAGTTAAATAGTTGCAAACTTCCCTCTTCATGAAATGGATTCTGGTTACCGCCTTAGGGAAGCAATATCTGATCATTAGTCTTCTGTTTCTTTTTACCTTCGCAAAAATTGATACTTGGTTCTTTGTGAGTTGGACTAATTCATTTCTCCCTTATTTCTCCCTTATTTATTTGCGAAGTATATCTTCATGCATCAAATGTTCTTAGTATATATGTTTCTTCGCAGGAATGAAATTTCTTTATAGCTGATGTGAACTGCATCCACCTACGGGAAGTTACGCTAGGATTTCTTCTCGAAATGATGTTGACTCAAATGATGTTTTTAACTTTCTTTGCTAATAAACTTAATATTTGGAGAAACGTCATTGCATTTTTGCATCACTGGAAAATATTTTAGTCTCAGCTATAGTTGACTCTTTTTGTTGGCCTGAACATGCTTGCTGGATTTTAATTGTTCTCTCGCTGGAAAATCTTCTTTGATCAATAACTATGTTTCTTCACAATCTATAATCATGTTTATATCCTTGCTGCTTCCGGATTATGGTCTTTTCGCTCTCATGTTCGCTGATTGTTGACAATGATTGTAGTGGTAATGTTATAATCTCATCAACATTCCTTTCCAGCTAAGATTGCGAACATTCGTCAGTATAATTACACTAGCAATAACATTCATCAATTTTTGCGAAGCTGTAGAATTGTTTTCAATATGTTCTTCTTTCATGCTATACTCTTCTTCACGCTGTTGAGTCGAGATCCCTTTGAGATGCGTATTTCCTTATTTTTTCTTGCGAACATTCGCAATCTAATTCGTATAATGATCTTTGATCTTTTCCTGATATTTTTATTTCTTCATGTGAAGTTCCTCCATTCATCTTAACAGTGATAAATATTCCTCCTATCAGCTTTATGTCTTCCCTAGAGGAATTTAAACTTCCCTTTTGCCACTTTTCGAAGTGATGGCTCCATTTTATTAGTTGGCTGGACATTTTCTTTTCACTCTTTGCTTTTATTCTTCGTAACTGTTTATATCTATCTTCGCAACTATTCCCTTGTATCTAATGATACAAATTGTTTAAGATCTCCCCATGTGTTCTTCTCCCGGAGTTCTTGATGGTATAAGCTTCATGATTTTTGCTCACAAATTTTTGCTCGGCTTAAACTTTTGTTTCTTCTCTTAAAATTTACTTGCTGATGGTATTTACTTCCAGCACACGTGACTAAAGCATCCTTTAGTAACTTCATTCGTAAGAATTAGTAGCTGCGAACTTTCTTCTTCGTATACTTCTTCTTTTGTTCGTAATGGGGATAATCTCTTTCATAAGTACATAAATAAACATTTGTACGTAAATCTTCTTTTGTTCTTTTGCTTACTTATATCTCCCTGAACAGTTTATGTAACTCGAATTGTTTTGTGCAAAATGAACTACTGAATTTCACCCTGTCCTACTGAATTTCTTCTTCTTCTCCCTGGACATTTATGTTCGTAAGATTCGAACTCATGATGACATTTATCCCATTTCTTCGTAGGAATGACATTTCTTCGTCAGTGACGCAGAGCATTGCAAAATTTTTGCTGCAAACGATTAGTAAATTTGGTTAGCAGTTTATAGATCATTAAGATGAGTAATGTTTTCGTATGAAGAATGAAAACTTTCCATATATTCTTCTTGTTTTTGTTCTTGCGAAATGTAAATCTCTAAATCTCTAACCAACAGAAAATCTTGAAATTTGACTTTGTCAGAAATTCTTTAAACAAATTTGTAAAATGAGATTTGGTTACTACAAATTTATAGCAAAAACAATTTTAAATTCAAAATTTCCATAATAAATCAGATTTCTACAAAAAGCAAAGTTTAGATCGCAAAAAATTTATTTTTCAATTTATGTTTTGAAATTCCCAAATTTTGAAAAATGAAACAAAGAATAAGAAAAGTGAAAAGAAATTTGTCCTTTTTGGAAGCGATTGTTGACGTAGCATGTGTAAATTTCATTTTTCTTGACGATTTCTCTATATCCACATCTCTCTTCCTGAACTACTACTAATGTGTTTGTTGTTTGAAGATGCCAATAAAAGAACTTCCATTTCTGTCTTTAAGACTCATAGATCCGGTACAATTCATCACCATCAATAACCAATTTTTCGAACTTTCTTGAACCAACAAGGTTAGTCCCTGTTTCTAGCGCCAATTATGTAGTTGCGGATTATCTCACAACTACACCATCATAAGAATCCATTAAAATGATTCATAAACCTAATTAATTTGATATGAAACTAAGAATTAAGGTACTAAAATTATAAAGAGACACAAATATTTTTACGTGGTTCGATCAATGTGATCTACATCCACGGTGCTTCACTAGTGATTGTATGTGATTACATGATTTTACAATTGAGACTCCATTAATGAATAATTGGAGCTCTAGAATTTTGGGGAAGAAGATGATAAAGAAAATAAATCTCTCCTCACATTTTCTCTCTCCTCCTAAAATTATCCCCTCTCTCAAAATGTGTCTCTCCTACTTCTCATGCCTAAATGGCTATTTATATGATCTTACAAAATATGACAGTTGTGTTGTCCCGCCATTTTGGATTTGATAATTATCTTGCGAACCTTCGTAACTTCATTTCGCGAACTTCTTTTGATTTCCTCGTGATTTCCTTTGCTCGCAAAATATTCTTTGCTCGTAAGATGTCTTTTTTTCTCTCCACCATTTCGTAAGTTATCATTTGTTGTGATATTCCGCTCCTACAGTCATCATACTTGATATGAAATCAAAAGCATCTTCAGGCCTATTATCTTTCCTTGATATGTGTCTCCATTTTATTTTTGGAATTCTCGCAGACAATTCTTCAACAAGTTTTTTGTACTTTTTCAAAGATAGTTCATTTGTGGTATACTCTCCCTTTATCTGGCGAATAACCAATTGTGAATCACTGGTGATTCTAGCATTTTCCAACTTCATTTATATCGCAAACTTCAATGCATGGATTACAGCTTCATATTATGTCTCATTATTAGTGGATGAAAATTCCAATCTAAATGAAAAAGCTATTTTTTCTCCTTCTGGTGAAATGAAAACAAATCCAATCCCATTTCCTTCTCCATTTGACGATCCATCCACTAATATTTCCCATCTATCAGGTTCTGTTAATAGATCTTTTGGGTCTCCATGTCCTTCGTCCATATCCATCATCTCTTCTACAACTTCGTCATCTTCTAAAGGAAATTCAACTAAGAAATCTGTGATAACTTGTGATTTTGGCGAAGATAGAATTTCATATTGAATATCAAAATGCCCTACTTGCGCATTCCATCTCTCAACTCTGCCTGATCTTTTTGAATTTTTCACCACCGATTCAATTGGCACTCTCGTTAGCACTTTGATCTTATACGTTTAGAAATAAATTCGAAGCTTAAAGGTTGCGTGTACCAATGATAGAATTAGTTTCTCAATCTTTGAATAATTTCTCTCTGCTGAATTAAATGTTTTGCTGATATAATAAATTGGTTTTTATACCCCTGTGTATACTCGCAATAACACAGCACTTAACACATA
Source organism: Papaver bracteatum (assembly GCA_023529315.1). NCBI lineage: Eukaryota > Viridiplantae > Streptophyta > Magnoliopsida > Ranunculales > Papaveraceae > Papaver > Papaver bracteatum. The sequence continues at coordinate 2,726,321 of JAJJWX010002993.1, read as the reverse complement.
TGGTGTTGTTGCGAGATAAATCAATAATTCTTCTCCCGGTTCAGCTTTCTGTAATATAGATATACTCGCCAAATGTTATTTTATTCCTTGAAAAACTTTTTCGCATTCATCTGTCCACTTGAATTTTGTTCCCTTCTTGAGTATATCGAAAAAATGTTTACACTTGTCTGAAGATCGCGAAATGAACCTTCCTAGCGAGGCTAAGAGTTCATTTAGTTTTTGCACATCTTTCACCGTCACAGGAGTTGGCATATCGTGAATTGCTTGTATATTTTCTGGATCAACTTGTATTCCCTCTTTTGACATAATATACCCCAAAAATTTCCCTGAAGTTACTCCAAAGGTACACTTATCAGGATTCACTTTAATATTGAATTGCCGCATTTGATCGAAAATCTCTCTCAAATCTTGCACATGATTCTCGGCTTCTTTGCTTTTGATCAGCATATCATCTACATACACTTCTAATGTTTTGTGGATCCACTTTGCAAACACCTTTTCCACCATTCTTTGATACGTTACACCAGCATTTCGTAAGCCAAATTGCATCTTTGTATAACAATATAATCCTCTTGGAGCAAAAAATGAAGTATGTTCTTCAGCGAGAGGGATTTTATTATATCCTTTATACCCATCCAATGATGATATTCTTGCGTTTCTTGCTGCTGATTCAACCATTTGTGGAATATCTGGCAACGAAAAACTATCTTTTGGACATGCCTTGTTTAGATCCGAAAAATCTATGCAAATTCTTATCCCTTTGTTCTTCTTTGGGACCACCACCATATTTGCAATCCATTCTGGATATTTTGCTTGTATTATAATTCCTGCGTTGAGCATCTTTTGTAATTCTTCTTCTATTTGAGAATGATATGTTGTTGCGATCTTCCTTATTCTCTGCTTAAATGGTCTTATGTTTTTGTTGATTTCTAATTTATGACATGTTATTGACGGGTCTATCCCTGGCATCTCATCCATGTTCCACGCGAAGATATCTGCATATTCTCGCAAAAGATTTATAGTTCTTTCTTCCTCATCTGCCTCCATTCTAGTCCCAATTTTCAGCATTTTAGGTTCTTCTTTACTTCCAATATTTATTTCTTTTGTTAGTTCAGCAGCAGTGTAGCTGGCTTCAGGTTCTCCCATTGGTGTTGGCGTTTTCATAACTCTCGCGAACTCATCTCCTTCTCGCGAAACTTCACTTGGTATCCCTTTTCCTTCTTTTGCCCTTATCATGTAAATTTTAAATTCCTCTTCTTTCTTTGCTTCTCTGTTCAATTTTCTGCGAGCTTTTCACAGCTTTGGACGTTCTTCACAATTTCTTACTTCAATTTGGTAGCATAATCTCGCGAAATTCACATCTCCTCTAATTTCTCCAATTCCACTAGGCATAGGAAATTTAACACATTGATGTAATGTTGATGCCACAACCTTGATTGTGTGTATCCACGGTATTCCCAGTATCATATTGTACGGCGATTCCACATCTACCACACATAATGATATTTGTGTTTCAATTTCTCCTAGTGGAATTCGTACCATTATCTCGCCTTTAGGTTTTGTTATAGACTTTCCAAAGCCATGAACATAATACGTTGAATGAGACATTTCTTCATCCTTATATCCCATCTTCTTGAAGGTATGATAAAATATCATGTCTACAAAACTTCCTGTGTCTATTAAAGTTCTATTCATAGCCCATTCTTCTTCAGATTTTATTAATTTATCCTTTCTCATCGGTATAGTGGTTACCGTGACCACCAATGGAGATGTATGACTTGAATCTTCTCCTGGTATTTCTGCTGCAGTAAACGTGATTTCTTGTTTTTCCCAATCTTTCAATGATGATATCTTCTCCACTGTCATAATCTTCCTTCCTTCAAAATCCCGTTTATGTATCCTTCCCTTGATATTTTTATGAAATCTATCAATCATTTCTTTTGTTATTACATCACCTTTCAATTTTCTACAATCCTTTTTGATTCTGATCATTCTTCCTTCAATTTTCTCACCGATTTACTTTACGATTTCCCTAATCTTGAACAATTTTTATCTTCTTCTTCACCTTTTCTTGTATTTTCGTTAATTCATTCCCTGTTTCGGGCGCTAAAATGTAGTTGCAGGATTCCCTACACTACACCCTTGTCAAGAATCTATGAAAACTAAGTCATGATTGTGAATGAACAACAACACTTTTATTAATTCACTTTCAGGAAGATTTACAAGAAATATTGAAACTCAGAAGTACAACTTTCTTTCTGGAGTTTCTCTCTCCTCAAAATTCTCTTAGCTCTCAAAAAATGCCTCATCCTTTTATGGATCTATCGTGCCCTTTATATAAGAAAACATATAGTGGAAGACAGCTCATATTTCCCCTTAATTCGGATCTACTCTGCAATCTTATCACGATCGTTACAATATTTCTCTATCGCAAACATGATGACCATCGCAGGATCAGTCTAGTTCTTCTTTTACTTCTTCCATCGTCAGTTTCTTTTAGTTGTTCTGTAACGCTCGTGAAATTTCGTTGAAGAATCGTCAGTGACGCTCGTAGAAATATTGTTAATATCACAGGAATAGTGTTGTAGCGATATTTTGGTACTACAAAATCAGCATCGGGAAATGATAGAATATCTTCATTAGACGGATATAAAGGATATAATCAAATTCCCCTCGCAGAAGAAGATCAAGAGCATACAACATTTTTTGCTCCAAGAGGATTATATTGTTATACAAAGATGCCTTTTGGCTTACGAAATGCTGGTGCAACTTACCAAAGAATGGTGGAGAAGGTGTTCGCTAAGTTGATACATAAAACATTAGAAGTGTACGTGGATGATATGTTGTTTAAAAGCAAAGAAGCTAAAAATCATGTACAGGATCTGAAAGAGATTTTCGATCAAATGCGACAATTTAACATCAAAGTGAACCCAGAAAAGTGTACTTTTGGAGTATCTTTAGGGAAATTTTTGGGTTATATTGTATCAAAAGAAGGAATACAAGTTGATCCAGAAAAGGTGCAAGCAGTTCGCGATATGCCAACACCAGCGACATTTAAAGATGTGCAAAAACTGAATGGACTCTTAGCCTCGCTAGGAAGATTTATTTCGCGATCTTCAGACAAGTGCAAACATTTTTTCAATATACTCAAGAAGGGAACAAAATTTAAATGGACAGATGAGTGTGAAAAGACTTTTCAAGGAATTAAAGAACAATTGATGAACATATCTATTTTACAAAAGGCTGAACCAGGAGAAGAACTATTGATCTATCTTGCGACAACCACATATGCGCTAAGTGCCGTATTACTGCGAGTAGATGCAGGGGTGGAGAAACCAATTTATTATATCAGCAAAACATTTAACTCAGCACAGAGAAATTATTCAAAGATTGAGAAACTAATTATAGCATTGGTACACGCAACTTTTAAGCTTCGAATTTACTTCCAAGCGCATAAGGTCAAAGTGTTAACGAGAGTGCCAATTGAATCGGTGATGAAAAATTCAAAAATATCATGCAGAGTTGAGAGATGGAATGCACAAGTAGGACACTTTTATATTCAATATGAAATTCTATCCTCGCAAAAATCACAAGTTATCGCAGATTTCTTAGCTGAATTTCCTTTAGAAGATGACGAAGCTGTAGAAGAAATGATGGATATAGAAGAAGAACATGGAGACCCAAAAGAGCTATTAACAGAACCTGACAGATGGGAAATATTAGTGGATGGATCGTCAAATGGATAAGGAAATGGGATTGGAGTTGTTTTCATTTCACCATAAGGAGAAAAAACAGCTTTTTCGTTTCGAATAGAATTTGCATCCACTAATAATGAGACAGAATATGAAGTTGTAATCCATGCATTAAAGTTTATGATAAAAATGAAGTTGGAAAATGCTAGAATCACCAGCGATTCACAATTGGTTATTCGCCAGATAAAGGGAGAGTATACTACAAATGAACCATCTTTGAAGAAGTACAAAAAACTTGTTGAAGAATTGTCTACGAGAATTCCAAAAATAAAATGGAGACACATATCAAGGAAATATAATAGGCTTGCAGATGCTTTTGCTTTCATATCAAGTATGATGACGAACCCACTTGCGAGATGCATAAAAATTCAAACACTTTTACAACCGACAATAAACAAAAAGGAAGAAGAGGTAGATGTAATGATGGTAGAACCTGACAAGGAAGAAATAGGGAATGATACTACAGATTGGCGAGTAGATTTTCATGCTTATTTGGCGAGAGGAGAAATCCCCAGAAATCAATTTGAAGCACATAAATTGAAAAGTAGAGCAACCAATTATGAACTAAGATATAGGGTATTATATCGCAGATCTTTTAGTGGACCATCGCTAAGATGTCTAACGAGAGAAGAAGGACAAAATGTGTTAAAAATGTTGCATAATGGTGATGTTGGTAATCACAGCGGGGGTAGATCTTTAGCATATAAAACAAAGATGCAGGGTTATTATTGGCCATATATGCATGAGGATGCAAAGCAACTTTCAAGACGTTTTGAAGATTGTCAGCGATTTGGGAAGAAGATAATGCACCAGGAGCACCATTATCATCTTCGTCAAGCGTATGGCCATTTGGGAAATGGGGATTGGATATTGTGGGACCATTTGTGCCTGGTTCTGGACAAAGAAGATATTTAATCGTTGCTACAGATTATTTCACAAAATGGGGAGAAGTAAAGGCAGTACAGCACATCCGTGATAAGGACATTTTTACGTTCATATTTGAAAATATAATTTGCAATTTGGGATCCCAGCACAGTTGATGTCTGATAATGGAAAGCAATTTGAAGGGCAGAATATCGAATTGCTTCTTAATGCATTTAAGATAAAATGTGGAAAATCAACTCCTTTATATCCACAAGCAAATGGTCAGGCTGAGGCAACTAATAAGACAATCGCAGACATCTTAAAAAAGAAGTTAGAAGGTTATCAAAAATCATGGTGCGAGCAAGTGCATAATGCAATATGGGCATATAATACAACTAGACGAGAGGCAACTCGAATGTCACCTTTCTGTTTAACATATGGAATTGAAGTTGTTCTACCAACAGAGGTTGCTGTCCCAACAACAAAAAGAGAGGCGTGGGAGAAAAATCTAAGTGCTGGCATGATTTTACATGAGTTAGATGAACTAAAAGAAAAGAGAGAGAAAACTCTACAACATATGGAAAATTACCAGCGAAGATTAGCTCGCGAGTACAACAAACGAGTCAAGAAACGTCAATTCCAGCCTGGCGATCTAGTTTTGCGTGAAACACCAAAATATCAGCATAAAAGTGGTGGAAAATTAGCGAGAAAATGGGATGGACCATACATCATTAAAGAGATAATTGGAAATGGAGCATACAAATTAATGGATCCAAAAGGAAGAGATGTTGGGCAAAGACTTGATAGACCATGGAATAGATTGTTTCTGAAAAGGTATTATCAGTAGAAATTTCTGCGAGGTAAGAAATACAAATGTAAGATGAAACAATTAAAAAATTCTTCTTTCTCTATCACAATTTATGCGAGCATCATCGCAAGAATAGCGAATAAAATTTCGCAGAGATTAAAAGAATGGGACGAACCTTTATGGCGTGCACCCTAGTTCGCGAATAAAATTTCGTAAGAGGCAAATGTAAGACCTAATAGCGCGTCATATGAGGGGGTATCTCTTGACATGACTCAGCGATAAGGTTATACCGCTGCTGGAACCTGAGTCATGAAGATGTTGGGGTTAAAGAAAACCTATCCGGGAGAGAGATCTTGGATTTCCAGCTATATAAGGTTTTACCCTGGTTGAACGACCGAGAGTCTCTTCCAAGAAGTGCATAGTATGACCAAGGCGCCGAGGTACACGGTTGATCCAAGGGTGCCCGGAGCATACGAAACTCTCTTGCCATCCTTGGTAAGTCTTGGCTACAATGCACTTGGCCTGAAGAAAACCCCACTTAGGGTGCAGTCTTGTAACTATAAGCCATATAGGCATAAAGGACAAGAGGCTGCGAAAACAACTGGTTGTTGGAAAATCCGGATGGGGGGAGCTAGTCTTGTATGGCCGATGTGCCCTCCTTGAAGGGGCAACCAGGGGGAAGGTAAGGGCGGCACCCTCCATTAGGGAGATGATAAGTGTCTTAAGACGGCAATGTCATGGGGCTTATGATCGCAAGATCATTTAGGCCTATCATATTGTCGCGTGACGAAAATTATACAAAGGCAAAAATCCTAAAGAGAAAATGTTAAGATGAGATCAATGGGTTTTTGCATGAAAGTGTAAAGACGTCCTGTGATTTCATCGCAAGACGGCAATGTCGCGAGGCTTTATTTTCGCGAGAAAACCTAGACTTGTCATATTGTCGCAGAGATATTGAAAAGTACTGATAAGATAAGATCAATGGGTCAATACATATAAATGTAAAGACGTCATGCGATCTTGTCGCAGAAAAATATTAAAGGTTGGCAATATAAGACCTTTAAGGAAGGCATAATAAGACCAACAGATTAATATTGAACATTAATTATTTTATTTGTAAATGCAGGAAATATCTATTCATCGCAGGAGGCAGATTACTTCAGAAAATAACTATTCAACATCATATAATTCACCATCTCAAGAAAGATATTAGAGGGCAAGAAGAGGAATGAGCAAATAAATTTTTAATATCTTCCTTGAGAAGATTCAACACAAACAACATGAAAAGTTATCCAAGTTACATTCCTCGCAAGAAAGAAGCAGGAAGAGAAAGCAAAAATGAAACTCAAACTTCAGCGACAGGCTCATCAGTATTCTTCTCGCCAGATTTATTATTCTCCCCAGAAGATTTATCATTCTCACCAGCAGATTTATTATTATCGCCATCATTCTTTTCAGTATTGCCAACATCCTTTTCTTCGTGAATTTCTTCTTCTCTAGGAGAGCTTTCATCTTCTTCTTCTTCTTCTTCAGTAGGTGTATATTCTAAATCTTTATCCATAGGAATGGGAATTTCATCATCCTCAACTTCTAGAGGAAGAAAAAATTTAGGAGGGAGAGAATGGGAGATCAGAATCTTATTCAACAGAACTTCGACAGAAAGATGAACTTTGCGAAGAAAGACTCTATCACGGTTTATAATCTCCATATTCTTGAAGTACTCAAGATAATCAAGCCTTCTTTATTCCTTATCGCGAACGTCCAAACAATCAGAAATGAGAGTCTTGTTTTCTTTACGAACCTTATCTAATTTCTCAGTAAGGGCAGTAATAGCAGCAAGATGGCTTCTTTCAGATTCTGCGAATAACAAAAATGACAAGGAAATATTCAAATGAAGATCTCACGAGAAGTAAAACATAGGAATTTATCAGAAAAATTAACAATTGAGGCAGTCAACTGACTACCTTCTTTTTGAGAGGTTAAATTTTGGATTAACGCAAAGAAACAATTCTCCCACTGATTCATAGCATCGTCAAATTTATCGCCAACCATACCCTTCAGACGAGATTTCATGTTTTCTTCTTTGGTGCGAAGATAAAGGTTTTCTTTTGTTAGTAAAAAAATGAGATTTCTCTAATTGGGTGTAGGTACTGAATATCACAAGATACTAGTTTACAAACATCGTAATGAATATAAGAGGAAATAATTACAAAATGATGCGATGATAGAAGAAGCACGGGGAAGTATGAAGATTTGTGAAGATAGTATAATCTTGCGAAGATGAATTGCGATACTTCGCAATTCATATACAGCTGTACAAATTTCATTATAAATAGGAGTTCAAATGTAAAATTCGAGAGGTTCTTTTAGTGAGTATTAGAAATTATCTTAGGAGAGAGAATAGAGAAAATTGTAACTATTCTAGCTCCATTTAGATACTTCTATGTAATCAATTAAGAGAATTAAGAGAATTAATGATAAAAAGTGTTATTCATCATCAAGAACTTCTTAAATTTTAGCAATTCTACTGAGGGTGTAGTTTTAGGTTATTCTGCAACTACATAATTGGCGCTAGAAACAGGGAACTTGAGGATTGTGATAGCCAAAATTTGAAGGAATTGTGGAAAATTTGAAGATCAAATGGAGTCAGTAAATGGAGATTGCAAAAAAGAAGAATGTAATATGATCACAAAGACAATGATTGATGAATTTCATAATAACATGAAGATACAAGCGAGATTGTAGAGGAAGAAAGATCATGGAGGAGGAGAAAATAACAACTTTAGAAGAATGGGAAAAACAGAAAATCACATTTTCAGTAGCAGAAATTCCAAATGAAGACTTGAACCACACTTCACCATTGATGATCACAGTTCCGGTCATGCGAGAAGAGAAGAAGGCTATAGAAAAATGGAAATTAAACCGAATCTTGATTGATACAGGGAGTTCTGTTAATATCATATTCTATCATGCACTTAAAGGGATGGGAATTAAAGATGAAGAAATCACAAATTCAAAATGTCTTATTCATGGATTAGGAAAATCTACAACAAAATCTAAAGGGGAAATAATGCTGCGAATATTACTAGGAGAAATCGAAACATATGTAACCTTGAGTGTGATAGATATGGATTCTCCATATAACATGCTGATAGGAAGGCCGTGGATTCATGCGATCAAAGCTGTTTCTTCAACATTACATCAGAAAATCAAATTTCCTACACCAAATGGAATACAGGAAATAAAAGGAGATCTTGATAGTGCAAAATTTTGTTATCAGATTGAAGTAAAACAGTGTGGAGGGAGAGCAAGAAAGAAACAGTTTCATAGAAAACTTGCGAAAAAATAAAAAAAGGAAGAAGAATTCCGAGTGTATACAATAAGAGCAAAGGAAGGGAGAGGAATACCAAGTGAGATTCCAGAAAAAGAAGGGGAACCAGCAAAAATAATCAAAGAACCAACACCAATGGGGGAGCAAATTCCAAGCTATGTTGCAGCCGAACCAACCAAGGAAGTAAATATTGGAAGTAAAGAGGAGCCTTTATTCTTGCGAATTGGAACTAAGATGGATGAAGAAGAAGAGAAGAGAACTATTGATCTCTTGCGAGAATATAAAGATATATTCGCAGGAAGTGTATATGAGATACCATGAATTGATCCATCAGTGGCGTGTCATAGATTGAACATAGATAAAAACGTAAGACCATTCAAACAAAGAATAAGGAAGATATCACAAAATTATCATGTACAGATAGAAGAAGAATTACAAAAGATGTTGGATGCAGGAATCATAAGGGAAGAAAAATACCCAGAATGGATTGCGAATATGGTCATTGTTCCGAAAAAGAATAAAGGGATAAGAATTTGTATAGATTTCACTGATCTAAACAAAGCCTGTCCCAAAGAAAGTTTTCCATTACCAGAGATACCACAAATGGTGGAATCAGCTGCAGGTCATGATAGAGTTACTTCACTCGATGGATATAAAGGGTATAATCAAATATCACTCGCAGAAGAAGATCAAGAACATACTGCCTTTTTTGCTCCAAGAGGTTTGTATTGTTATGTGAAGATGCCATTTGGTTTGCGGAATGCGGGTGCTACATATCAACGTATGGTTGAAAAGGTGTTCTCAAAGTGGATACATAAAACTTTGAAAGTATATGTAGATGATATGTTGATAAAAAGCAAAGAAGCCAAAGATCATGTGCAATATTTGAGGGAAATATTTGAACAAATGAGAAAGTTCAACATCAAATTAAATCCTGAGAAATGTATAATTGGAGTTGCATATGGAAAATTCTTGGGATATATAGTATCAAAGGAGGGAATACAAGTTGATCCAGAAAAGGTACAGGCAGTTCGTGACATTCCAACACCTGCAACGATAAAGGAAGTACAAAAGCTGAATGGACTCTTGGCTTCACTTGGAAGGTTTATTTCGCGAATGTCAGATAAGTGCAAACATTTCTTCAACATACTTAAGAAGGGAGCAAAATTCAAGTGGACTGATGAATGTGAAAAAGCTTTTCAAGGAATCAAAGAATATCTCGCAAATACATCCATATTACAGAAACCAGAGAAAAATGAAGAGTTATTGGTATACCTCGCAACAACTCCATATGCTCTAAGTGCGTTCATTGCGAGCAGACGCAGGAGTAGAAAGGCCCATTTACTACATTAGTAAAACTTTTAACGCAACAGAGAAGAATTATTCTAAAATGGAGAAGTTAATCTTAGCCCTGGTTTATGCATCATTCAAGTTACGAATATACTTTCAAGCACATGTAATAAAAGTGGTAACCAAATTTCCAATAGAATCAATCATGAAGAACACAAAGAGGTCAGGGAGAATAGAAAGGTGGAATGCACAAGTGAATCATTACAAGATAAAATATGAAGTATTATCATCGCAAAAATCACAAGTCGTTGCAGATTTCTTGGCAGAATTTCCTTTGGAAGAAGATGAAGCAGTAGAAGAAATGATGGATGTTGAAGAAGAATTTGGGAACCCAAAAGACTTGCTAACAGAACCAAACAGATGGGAAATTTTAGTAGATGGATCATCCAATAGTGAGGGGAATGGAATAGGAGTTGTGTTAATTTCACCAGAAGGAGAAAGAACAGCATTCTCATTCAGACTAGAATTTGCATCTACGAACAATGAAACAGAGTACGAAGCTGTAGTGCATGCATTGAAGATTGCAATAGAAAAGAAGATTGAAAGTATAAGGATAACAAGTGATTCGCAATTGGTAATTTGTCAAATTAAAGGAGATTATACCACAAATGAATCTTCTTTGAAGAGATATAATAAAGTCGTTGATGAATTATCTGCGAGGATACCAAAATTAAAGTGGAGGCATATAACGAGGAAATATAATCGACTCGCAGATGCTTTTGCATTCATTCCAAGTATGATGACAAATCCAAATACAAGAAATATTAAAATCCAGACGATTCAACACCCATCAGTGAACAAAGAAAAAGAAATTGAGGAAGCAATTGCAATGGAAGTAGAAAGAGAATTACCAAACAGCATCGCAGATTGGAGGAAAGAAATTCTTGCATATCTCGCAACAGGAGAAATATCCAGGAACATATTATAAGCACATAAATTAAAGAGCCATGCAACAAACTATGAGTTACGAGAAGGAATTTTATACAGAAAATCTTTCAGTGGATCACCTCTCAGGTGCTTAACTCGTGAAGAAGGAGAAAAAATATTGAAGATGTTACATGGAGGAGAAGCTGGCAATCATAGTGGGGGAAGATCTCTAGCGTGTAGAGCAAAGATACAAGGATATTACTGGCCTTATATGCATACAGACGCAAAATTGTTCGTACGAAGGTGCAAGGAATGCCAACGACATGGTAAAAGAATTCATGCACCAGGGGAAACATTAACTTCTTCAACAAGCTGCTGGCCTTTTGGGAAATAGGGATTGGATATTGTTTGACCATTCTTACCTGGATCCGGACAAATAAGATACTTGATAGTTGCAACAGATTATTTCACGAAGCTCGCAGAAGTAAAAGCAGTACATCATATTCGTGATAAAGATGTTTTTACGTTCATATTTGAGAACATCATTTGCAGATACGGAGTTCCAGCACAATTAGTATCTGATAATGGAAAACAATTTGAAGGGCAGAATATAGAGATGTTACTCAGTGCTTTTAGGATAAAATGTGGGAAGTCAACTCCATTATATCCACAAGATAATGGACAGGCAGAGGCAACAAATAAAACAATCGCAGATACGATCAAAAAGAAATTAGAAGGACATCTCAAAGGGTGGTGCGAGCTGGTACCTAGTGCAGTTTGGGCATACAACACAACTAGAAGAGAGGCAACTGGAATGTCTCCTTATTGCTTAACATATGGAGTGGAAGCTGTATTACCAACAGAGGTTATAATTCCGACAACAAAGAAAGAAGCTTGGGAAAGAAATTTAAGTGCAGGGGTGATATTAAGTGAACTGGATGACTTGGAAGAAAAACGAGAAAAGGTGTTGCAACATATGAAAATTTATCAGGAAAGGTTAGCTCGAGAATATAACAAAAGAGTCATTGAACATGAATATCAACCAGGTGATTTGGTTATGCGAGAAACACCTCCATATCAGAAAGAAAATGGAGGAAAATTGGCACCAAAATGGGATAGACCATATGTTATCAAAGAGGTTGTGGGAACCGGAGCTTATCGACTGATGGATCCAGAAGGGAGAGACATGGGATTGAGACTTGGTAAACCTTGGAATAGATTGTATTTGAAAAGGTATTATCCATAAAACTCATGATAAGTTTTACGAATATTGTTTACTCGCAGGAAATTTACAAAAGTTACGAATTTATAAATTTTTATTGCGATTAACTTTTATTAAAGAAAGACGCATACATTAACTTGCGAAGAAAAGACCGCAATTTGCGAATAAAAGACCGCAATCTGTGATCAGCTTTCAAAAAAAAAAGAAAGCCGCAAAAATATTACACAGGCAAACCTTTGTGGCATACACCCTAGTTCGCGAAGCAACATTTCGTAAGAGGCAAAGTCCTAAAGTACGTCATTTAAGGGGGTACCTATAACCATGGCTAAGGGTAACCAGAACACCACCAAGGGCCCTTAGAACATGGAACTTTTATGGGGTATAACCCAATAACGGGATACCTATCCGGGTTAGACACCTTGGATTCTCACTTAATCTTGCGACATTATGCAATATTATGCGGTGTAGCAAGTTTAGGTTGGGCGACTAAGGCATATTGTCTTTCCCAAGAAGTGAAGAAAACGATCAAGGCGCCGAGGTACACGGTTGATTCAAGAGTGCCGGGTGGGGTTGAACCACATCTGCCATTTTTGACAAGTCTTGGCAAATGATGCACTTGGCCCAAAGATACCCCATAGGGTGCAACCTCGTAACTATAATCCCTATAGGCAAAAAGGATAAGAGGTTGCGATCAAAAACTGGTTGTTTGCAGAACCGTATGGGAAGATCTAACCTTGTATGGTCGATATACGCTTCCTTGAAGGGGCAACCAAGGGGAAGATAAAGGGAAGCACCCTCCATTAGGGAGATGATACGTGCTATAAGACGCAAATGTCACGAGGCTTCTTGTTTGTAAAAACATAAAGGCTTGTCATATTTGTGCACCAACTGAATTTGTGCGAGCATTCTAAAAAAAAAAAGGAGAACTCACAGAACATAACAAAGAAGTTAAGATGAGATCAATGGGTTATTGCATGAAAGTGTAACAACGTCCTGCGATTTCATCGCAAGACGATAATGTCACGAGGTTGTATATTCGCAAGAATGTTTAAACTTGTCATATTATCGCAAATACAAAAATATTATCACAAAAGAGGTGGAAAAATAAGACATTTACTTAGGAAGGCATGATAAGACCACAGCAATTAATGAAATTTATTTCATTAAATAATTTTTTACAAGAGTACATATCATGAAATTCTGACAAAGAGGACAACCCTGTCAATATCATTGAAGATTTTTTACAAGAATATATATCATGAAGTCCTAGCAAAGAAGAAACAAAGAAGACAATCTCATTGAAGAAACAAAGAAGACAATCTCATTGAAGAATTTTCACGAAGACATAACAAAAGATGCAATCTTACTCGCAATCAAATACAGACAATTCATATTCGTTAAATTTTACGAGAATTACATATTTCTTACACTTCTTCATATAATGAATACTTCTATACAAATCGAACACTTCTTATAATTCTTCAAGAAAGTCTCATATTTATTATACTTCTTCAACGGATATTTCATTTTGCGAAGGTTAAAGTTCTTGTTATACTCCTTCGTACATTGAACAATTCTTCACGAATTGAATAATTCTTATACTTCTTCATATATTGGATAATTATTCATGGATTGAATATTTCTGATACTTCTTATATTTATCCAAAGATATTTTATACTTCTCATACTTCTTAAGGATATTTCATACCTCGTATTTCTTATATTTCAAAGGGAGAATTTCTTAATCGCAACAAACTGAAGCTTCATAAATTAAATTGAGGAAGATATTCTAATACTTCCAACAATATTTGATCATTTGAAGAGCAATAATAAAGGGAAGGGGAATACTAAGCTAAGTCTTTAAGATGTATTATTTCTCTCCAAATGATCAAGTTATGCGAATAAGCTAAGTCTTCAAGTTATATTATTTCTCTTTATATGGTCAAATGATGCAAATAAGGAAAGCATTCAACTTAAGAAAGGTCGAATCATCTTCGCAGAATATCAAATGTACTTCTTAAAAAGAGCAAAAATAGTAGGCGAAATTGTTTGCAAAAGAAGAACCAGTAGCAGAAAACCAATAGTAGCTAAGAAAGAAAAGAAAACAAGAGAATCAATGATAATTCGAGAAAGAATATTATTATGCTTCATCAACACTCTGTACTGGATCTTTAGGACGAGCAGGGTCATTAGCAGTTTTCGATTTTTGCGAAATATCATCCTTTGAAGAATCTGCAACAGGAACATCCCCTTGAGGAATAGAATCTTTTTCATCATCAAGTCCTTCATCATCACTCTCATAATCAAAATCACTGTCAGGCTCACGAGCAACTTCATCATCAGATATCTTCAGAGGAGTAATTTTCACAGGAGGCAAATCTCTTGATAAGAGAATGTTATTCACAAAGACTTGAGCTTTCAGATGACTTTCACGAAGTATAGCTTTCTGATGGTTGGTGTCTTCGATATCTTTGGAATAAGCAAGATAGTTGAATCTCCGAGTAGCACGATCACGAGAGCTGATTAAGCGAGTAGAAAGCAAAGCATTTTTCTTATGAAGCTTAGAACAGGAGGCTTCTAATCCAGCCTTAGCATTGCGAAGATTGTTCTCAGATTCTACGAGTAAAATAAAATTCAAAGGGTCAAATTTACGAATATAACAAATTTTAAAGATACATCAGAGGCAGTCAAATTTTAATGACTACCTTCTCTTTGTGAAGTAAGAAATTGAGCTAAAGAGAGACAACAATTCTTCATCTGATCCATCGCATTATCAAAACCATCACCAACTAATCCTTTAAGTCTAGATTGAAGCTTTTGATCTTTAGAAAGAAGAAAATTTTTATCCTTCGTAACTTTGACATTAAGACTTTTTAATTCAGAATAATCTTCTTCAAGTTGATTCTTCTTAGTACTTAAGATTATATTCTTATTAATAAGGGACTTCTTCTCAACGGTAAAGGAACTTCTCTCTGCATCTGAAGACTTCTTTAATTCCTCAAGTTCACCTTTTAACAAAGAAAGAAGATTTTCTTGATCGCAACATTTATTCTGAAGAGTATTTAATTCTTGCGAAGAAACGATCATTGTATTCAAATACGAGCATTTCTCTTCTGATAAGGTTTTATTTTCTTCTAATAAGTTTTCTATTCTCAAATCGGTTTTGGTTAAAGAAGAAGTAAGTTGAGATATGTCATCATTCAATAATTTGCGATCGTAAATCAGTTGAGTATTCTCTTGAAAAAGGGCATCATAGTTATCAAGAACACACGAATAAAGATTAGATAAGTGGGAGAATTGGTTCAAGAGGCTTTCATGCTTGGTTTGATATTCTGTTGCATCTGATTCATGGCGAAGTACCAACCTTCTACATTTCTGGATGGATTCTATAAAGGGGAATGGGTTTTAATGGGTGTTTCAAACATATAAAGAATATAAGTAAACAAAATGGGAAAATATGGAGATAATAATCATACCTTTCAATTCATCATTCCTTTTGCGAATAATCGCACAATCAAGAGAATCATTTTGAAGCTGATAATTCTCTTTACGGAGATTCTCACATTCTGCTCTTGAAGACTTCAAAGATTGACGAAGTAATTCAACTTCTTTTTCCAAAGACTGACGTGAGGTAGAAATATCAGGATTGGTGAAACTATTTAATGTTTCGCAAAATTCGAACTGTGAACGAATATTAGTAGATTTTGCAGTATTGTTCAAAACCTCAGATAACATTCGGAAAGTCGAGTAAATTCCATCTCGAATTTGTTGAGGAAGAGGATAAGAGTTTGAAGGAATAAGAGCAAGTTGTAAATTGTCTGGAGCAATAGCACTCAAAGGATTGGGAGTTAATATAGGTTTTTCAAGAGAAGAAGTTGAAGAAGTATTTTGCGAGGATTGATCCTGAAGAAGTGTTGATAAATTGACATTGGTGGGAGATTGAAGACTGGGTAATGGAGTAGAGGCAGGAATTTGCGAAGAAGTGTTTTCACGAGGAGGAGAGGGAAATTCCTTATCAATTTCAGGAAGGAAATCATCAATTGAAATTATTGGTGTGGGTTTAGTCACTCGAGATCTCTTGTTGGGGTTTGGTTTTTCACCAGCCTACGAATTAAAATGTAGATTAAAAAACTGAGGCAACAATATATTGTTCAAAAAAAAAAAAAGACAGAGTATTTTAACTACCTTTTGATTCTCGGATTTTATTCTTCGAAGATTAGGACTTGAATTTTTGGGTGAAGGTTTCACTTGAGGAATAACTTTTCTGAAACAAATCAGAATCAAACAATAAATTATACAGAAATCAAAGAGGAAAACAAATGAAATACGCGAAGATAGAAGAAAATTACCTTGGAGAACTCATGGTGATATGAATAGGAAGAGAAAGTGGTAACGGAGAAAGTAATAAGAAGATAAAATTGCAGAGAAAGTAAGAAGAAGAAAAGGAAGAGAATATAAAAGATTTTATATAAGGGAACAACTAGAAAAGGATGGTTACAAAAGACGTGTCCAAATTCTAAAAGACTAAGTGACGGTTATGTTCTCACGATCATTTCTTCTAAGAAGAATTGACATGAGAAGAGGCAAGATGTAGGTACTGAATATCACAAGATACTAGTTTACAAACATCGTAATGAATATAAGAGGAAAGAATTAAAAAATGATGCGATGATAGAAGAAGCATGGGTAAGTATGAAGATTTGCGAAGATAGTATAATCTTGCGAAGATGAATTGCGATACTTCGCAATTCATATACAGCTGTACAAATTTCATTATAAATAGGAGTTCAAATGTAAAATTCGAGAGGTTCTTTTAGTGAGTATTAGAAATTATCTTAGGAGAGAGAATAGAGAAAATTTTAACTATTCTAGCTCCATTTAGATACTTCTATGTAATCAATTAAGAGAATTAAGAGAATTAATGATAAAAAGTGTTATTCATCATCAAGAACTTCTTAAATTTTAGCAATTCTACTGAGGGTGTAGTTGTAGGTTATTCTGCAACTACATTGGGAATACTGATCTTTAAGTTCATTAGCTTTTAAACTAAGAGTTAATCTGCCCTTGATAAGATTATCCTTCTCAGCAGCAGATGATTCAGTTACTTCCTTGAGTTCATCTTTAAGGGAGCGAAGAGATTGCTCTTGATTATCGCAAATTCTTTGAAGATTATCTAATTGTTGCGAGGAAGCCGCCATCAAACTTGAAAAATTATGTTTTTCTTGGGATAAAGTTTTATTCTCATCTGATAAAGATTCCATCGCCAAATCAGTCTTAAATAACAAATATGAAAGGCGAGCAACTTCGCTACATAATAAATTTTGGCTTTGTGACAATTGATTATTCTCATTAGTAAGATTATTTATGTGATCAATTGAGTAAGTATAAAGATTATCTAATCTACTATGTTGGTCCATCCAAGACTCTTTTTCAGCTCGAGCTTCTTCAGCGATTGATTCTAATTCAAATATCCTCATTAATCGATTCCGATTTGAAGCTAAATAAATAAACCAAACATTTAAATGGAATGGAATGTAAAAAATAAGGAAGACGAGAAATTATTAGAATGGAGAGACAAAAATATAGAGGCAGGAAAAATATACCTTTCAGCTCGTCATTATTTCTGCGAAAATTCCCGCACTCAAGTGAAGAATTGCGAAGCATATGATTCAGAGTGTTACACTCAGAAGTTTTAACTTGAAGGCTTTTCCTTAGAGCTTCAACTTCATATTCCAAGGATGCTCGCGAAGCAGAATTATCAGAGCCAAAATACTTGAGTAAAGTCTCACAGGCTTCATATTGAATAGAATCAGTGGAAGACTTTCTAGCGTTATCTAAGATATTAGATAAAATTTTAAAAGCAATATCAACTCCAGCAAAGGTTTTATTTGATGAAGGAAGAGATGCAGAGGATGAAGTAGCAATGATAGCAAGTTGATGATTTGAATCATCTGCAATGGATATATTATGAGAAGGAGGAGTTTTTGGGAAAGTGATAGTTGAAGGTAATATTGGACTAGAAGGAGCTTCAGCCACAATATTTGTAGGGATTTGATTTGTTAAATTTTCTGAAGGAAGGGGGGTATTAGTAGAGAGGTTCTCGCAGACAGAAGAAGGAGGATTAGATTGTAAAGGTGTGATGATAACTCTCCTATATGATAACTCAGGAATAATGATATCATCTTCAAAAGTTTTATTGCGGCGGGATTTTTTATGAGGTCTAGCGATGTTCTCGTCATTCTGCAAATAATAATTTAGATAAGAAACAGAGGCAACAATATTGTTATTAAGATAAAATGTGTTTCTTACTAACTTATCATTCGCAGAAACCTTCTTCCTCCTCTTCTCAACAAGCTTCTTGAGGGAGTTAGGGTTTGGAGTTTCAGAATGGGCGATTGGGTTAGCTCCTCTAAAGGAAAACATGACAAGATTTATAATGAATTAAATCAGGAAGATCGAAGAACAGAAGTGAAAAAGTAATTCAAATAGGTAATATAATCGAAATAGATACCTTGATGTTTCCATTATAACAGTAGCAGGTGAATATGAAGATAAAGAAAAGTTGCAGACGGAAAGAGAAATAAACAGAAAAAGAAGATGAAGAAGTAAAAAGAGAAAATTATTTTCGTAACTCGGCTCTACCTTTTATAGACAAGAGCAGTAGGACCCATTAAGAGGACACGTGTTAAAGAAGAGCTACAACACGTGTAGGCGATTAAACTAAATAAACAGAGGTTTGTCGAGAAGAAAACTTGTAAAGAGAGAAGTTGCGAGCATCATGAAGAGTTGAAAATTCTCATATCTTATCTTCTTCGCAGAAAAGACATGAGAAGAGGCAAGATGTAGGACCATAATATCTCCACAACGATATTCTCACGATAGAAACGACACTTCTACGAGGAACCAAACATTTCTATAATTATTAACAACACTTTGACGAGAATGTCGCAAGATAGATCAATGACATTTGGCGAGTGTCACAAAAGAATAATATAACGGTTGACGACTGAAGATATATGAGAAGAATAAGTCTGTTCCACGATGATTACAAAGTTGGCGATGGTGAAGACTAAAGTTATGGCGGTGAGATCGCAGAGTAGATCCAAATTAAGGGGAAATCTTAGCTGTCTTCCACTATGTATTTTCCTATATAAAGGGCCCGACTAAATCCAGAAGGAGATGATGTACTTTTGAGAGCTGAGAGAATTTTGAGGAGAGAGAAACTCCAGAAAGAAAGTTGTATTTCTGAGTTTTGATATTTCTTGTAAATCTTCCTGAAAGTGAATTAATAAAATTATTGTTGTTCATTCTCGATTATGGCTTAATTTTCATAGATTCTTGACAAGGGTGTAGTGTGGGAAATCCTGCAACTACATTATGTGCCTCCAGTCGATTTCTTGGAATTTCTCCTCTTGCCAAGTATGCATGAAGATCTGCTTGCTAATCTGTAATGTTTCTCTTTAATTCTTTTTCGCCAATTTCTACCATCATCACATCTTCCTCTTCTTCTTCCTTGTTTACCGCTGGTAATAAAAGTGTTTGAATTTTTATGCACCTTGCAGCTGGATTTGTCATCATACTGGATATGAAAGAAAAAGCATCTGTGAGCCTATTATCTTTCCTCGATATGTGTCTCCATTTTATTTTTGGAATTCTCGCAGATAATTCTTCGACTAATATTTTATACTTTCTTAAAGATGGTTCATTTGTTGTGTATTCTCCTTTTATCTGGCGAATAACTAACTGTGAATCGCTGGTGATTCTAGCATTTTCCAACTTCATTTCTACCGCAAATTTTAAAGCATGAATCATAGCCTCATATTTTGTTTCATTATTAGTGGATGTAAATTCCAATCTAAATGAAAAATCTATTTTCTCTCCCTCTGGTGAAATAAAAACAACTCCAATCCCATTTCCTTCTCCATTTGATGATCCATCCACCAATATCTCCCATATGTCGGGCTCTGTTAATAGTTCTTTTGGATCTCCATGTTCCTCTTCTACATCCATCATCTCTTCCACAACTTCATCATCTTCTAAAGGAAATTCAGCTAAGAAGTCTGCGATAACTTGCGACTTTGGCGAGGATAAAACTTCATATTGAATATCAAAGTGTCCTACTTGTGCATTCCATCTCTCAACTCTACCTGATCTTTTTGAATTTTTCATTACTGACTCAATTGGCACTTTTGTTAACACTTTGACCTTATGTGCGTGAAAGTAGATGCGAAGCTTAAAAGTTGCATGCTCCAATGCTAGGATTAGTTTCTCAATCTTTGAATAATTTCTCTCTGCAGAATTGAACGTTTTGCTGATGTAATAAATTGGTTTTTCTACCCCTGCATCTACTCGCAGCAACACAACACTTAGCGCATATGTGGTTGTTGCGAGATAAATCAATAGTTCTTCTCCCGGTTCAGCTTTCTGTAAGATAGTTATGTTCATCAAATGTTCTTTTATTCCTTGAAAAGCCTTTTCACACTCATCTGTCCACTTGAATTTTGTTCCCTTCTTGAGTATATCAAAAAAATGTTTGCACTTGTCTGAAGATCGCGAAATGAATCTTCCTAGCGAGGCTAAGAGTCCATTCAATTTTTGCACATCTTTTACCGTTGCAGGCGTTGGCATATCGCGAATTGCTTGTACTTTTTCCGGATCAACTTGTATTCCTTCTTTTGATACAATATACCCCATAAATTTTCCTGAAGTTACTCCAAAAGTACATTTATCTGGATTCACTTTAATATTAAATTGCCGCATTTGATCGAAAATCTCTTTCAGATCTTGCACATGATTCTCAGCTTCTTTGATTTTGATCATCATATCGTCTACATACACTTCTAATGTTTTATGAATCCACTTTGCAAACACCTTCTCCACCATTCTTTGATATGTTGCACCAGCATTCCGTAAGCCAAAGGGAATCTTTGTATAACAATATAATCCTCTTGGAGCAAAAAATGCGGTATGTTCTTGATCTTCTTCAGCGAGAGGGATTTTATTATATCCTTTATATCCATCCAACGATGATATTCTGGCATTTCCCGCTGCTAATTCAACCATCTGTGGGATATCTGGTAATGAAAAACTATCTTTAGGACAAGCCTTGTTTAAATCAGTGAAATCTATACAAATTCTTATCCCCTTGCTCTTCTTTGGGACCACTACCATATTTGCAATCCACTCTGGATATTTTGCTTGCCTTATAATTCCTGCATCGAGCATCTTCTCTAATTCTTCTTCTATTTGAGAATGATATGTTGTTGCGATTTTCCTAATTCTTTGATTAAATGGTCTTATATTTTTGTTGATTACTAATATATGACATGTTATTGATGGATCTATCCCTGGCATCTCATCCATGCTCTACGCGAAGATATCTTTATACTCTCGCAAAAGATTTATAGTTCTTTCTTCCTCATCTGCCTCCATTCTAGTCCCAATTTTCAGCATTTTAGGCTCTTCTTCACTCCCAATATTTACTTCTTTTGTTGGTTCTGCTGAAATATAACTGGCTTCAGGTTCTCCCATTGGTGTTGGTGTTTTCATAACTCTCGCGAGTTCATCTCCTTCTCGCGAGATTTCACTGGGTATTCCTTTTCCTTCTTTTGCTCTTATCATGTAAACTTTAAATTCTTCTTCCTTTTTGGTTTCTCTCGCCAATCTTCTGCGAGCCTTTCGCAGCTTTGGATGTTCTTCACAATTTCTTAGTTCAATTTGGTAACACAATTTCGCAAAATCTGTGTCTCCTCTAATTTCTCCAATTCCACTGGGTATAGGAAATTTGATGCATTGATGCAACGTTGATGCTACATCCTTGATTGCGTGTATCCATGGTCTTCATAATATCATGGTATACGGTGATTCCACGTCTACCACACATAACTTTACTTGTGTTTCAATCTCCCCTAGCGGAATTTGTACCATTATCTCGCCTTTAGGTTTTGTTAAAGATTTTTCAAAGCCATGAACATGATATGTTGAATAAGACATTTCTTCATCCTTATATCCCATTTTCTTGAAAGTATGATAAAAAGTTATATCTACAGAACTTCCTGCATCCACCAAAGTTCTATTCATAGCCCATTCTTCTACAGATTTTATTGATTCCTCCTTTCTCATTGGTATAGTGGATACTGTGATTACCAATGGAGATGTATGACTTAGATTTTCCTCTGGTATTTCTGCTGCTGTAAATGTGATTTCCTGCTTTTCCCAATCTTTCAATGGTGATATTTTTTCCACCGTCATAATTTTCCTTCCTTCAAAATCCCGTTTGTGTATCTTCCCCTTAATATTTTCATGAAATCTATCAATCATTGTTCTTGTTACCATACCACACTCCAATTTTCTACAATCCTCTTTGATTCTAATCATCCTTCCTTCAAATATATCACTGATTTGTTTTATGATTTTCTTAATCTTGAACAATTCTTATCTTTTTCTTCACCTTTTTCTATGATTTTGCTAATTCACTCCCTGTTTCGGGCGCCAAAATGTAGTTGCAGGATTTTCCACACTACACCCTTGTTAAGATCTTGCTATAATCAACTCACAATTAAAGATGAAAAATGACACTTTATTATTTTGTTCTCAGAAATATTTACAGAAATGGAAGAATTCAAGATTACAACTATTCTCTTGAAGTTTCTCTCTCCTCAAGACTTTCTTAACTCTCAAAAATACATCATCCTTTTCTGGACACATTTGGTCTATATTTATAGGGTAGTTACATAGTGGATGACAACTAAGTTTTCCTCTTATTTCGGGTTGATTCTGCGATTGTACTGCGATTAGTTACAATGTTCACTCTCGCAAGTTTTGTAACCATCACATGACAAATATGCTTTTCTCAAGTTTTCTTCACTCGTCATTTATTACGTCGCTCTTTTGACTGCTTTTTTGTGACACTCGCAAAGTGTAGTTGAAGATCTTGCGGTGATGCTCGCTGGGAAGTGTTATTAATCTCGCAGAGAAGTATTGTAGCGATATTCTGGTCCTACAGAAAGTGATGTTTGGACTGTTCTCTTTCCATCAAAGAAGATACGCTTTGATTCTTCAGATAATGGTGTGATTCCTGATTCTCATGATTCTTCCCTAGATGGGAACATCTCTGTTTCTCATTTTGATAAGCTCTCCTTGACTATGAATCTTGTCTTGGAACAAGTTCGTGCCCTAAAAAGTGAGCTAAAAACTTCTTCCAAGAGACTTGAATAAAAGATGGATAATCTAGAATATAGAATTGATCTAATCGAAGATGAGCTTGAAGAATACAGAGAATATGAGAAGAGTATACAAAGTAAGTGAAATGTTTTTATCTAGTAAATCTTCCATTGTTTCTCTTTTTTGTTTAGAAGAATAACTAGTGTTTTGGAATAGCCATTACTGTGATTACACATAGCTATATCCAATGTTTTCATCTTCTTGATTTTAGATTTCTTTTGGTTTAAAAACTCTAAGTTTGTTTGGAAGATGATGGTTGCAGTATTAATCTTTATGGTTTTATATATTGCAATATTTTGATAGGATATGTGTGTTTACATCCGTGAACTTGATTGTCCCATATTTTGTCAAAAGTAAAGTCGTTCATGAATCGATATGCAAATATTGATAAAAGGATGAATAAACTTTTGAGAAACACAAAAGTTAAGCCTATATTGTCAATTATTGATGTAAGATAAGTTAAAATATTTTGTGATTCAAGGATTATGTCTATTGTGTGTCATTGTGCAAATGGTGATGAAACATAGAATGAATCCTTGTGTTATCCACAGTATAGATCCTTATTGATCCATTTTTTATGTATTACTGTGAAGGCTCCATTGTGTATCTCATGTTGAGCACGATACAACTAAGTCGATTTCTTATTGGCATGGTTGGTTGTTCCATGAAATGCTATATGTTGAGCATTAAGAACTAAATTAATCAACTTGTGTGGTTATTTAGTTTGTATTCCATAAGTTTTCTTATGTTGAGTACATGTGCGGTTAAGGTTGTCATGTTATGATAATCTTAGTCGGGGTTCCATAATCTCTAATGTTGAGCCCAAATAAACTAAATCGATCATCTTATGTGATTATAGCTACGGATTTTCAACAAAAATGATGCTAAACTTACAACCTTTGGGATCATTGGATTACTTGAAAGTGACGAAGATTTCGAGTATTGTTGAAGTTTAAACATGTGGAATAGGAGCTACAAAGTTTATTTATATATTTTTTGTATTTCATATGTATTAATAGTTTTGCCAATAAAATTGACAAAGGGGGAGATTGTTAGAGCACTGCTCGGTCGAACTCGCATGCGTCGCTATATCAAGCATGTTTGTCAATGTTAGTGATCAAAACTATAAAGTTTTGATTTCTAGTCTACTATAGCTAACGTTTCGGACTAGAATAGAAAGTGTAGTTGAGCTCAAGAACTCCATGGAAATCATCATACAAGACGAAGGACTACTCAAGGAACCAGTGGATCTTCATCAACTAAAAGGTATGTGGAGACTTGAACTTATCTATCACTCAAAAGTGTATCTACTCTATCTCCTATCTTGAGACAAAAGTCGTTTTACTATATAGACTAAAGATATACACATGTGAGTATATCTCGCTTATCTATTTCTCGAAATGTTTTTTGGTAAAGATTTCGCTTTAGCCAAGTTCATCTTTTCCTAGTGACGAAAGTCATGTTATGTTTCACTCACTTTGGAAATTGCTCTGACGAAAACTAGTTCGTGAATAACAACTATATGACGTCCTCTGAGAATGTTTCAATGATTGAAATGAGAGTTTAGATAATATAACCACTTGGGGATATAAACATTGTTGTAGTAACACACATATATATATATAAGTCCTTATGCACTTGAACCGAAGTTTGGAAACTTTTTTGATCAAGTGAAAACTGGAACTTGAGCAGTCAACCCAGTCTGCGAACTCAGTCTGCGAACGAGTGTAGTTCTCGAACCCGAAAATTTCTGCTGGAGTTGAAGCTTGGTTTCATTCCGTGAACTCAGTCCGCGAACTGACGGAAGTTCTTGAACCCGAGAATTTCTGCTGGAGTTTGTGAACTCCAACCGGTTACTTAAGTCCGCGAACCCAGTCCGCGAACTTGAGTGGTTATGTCTAAAAACGATGTTCGTGAACTTATTTAAATTATCTAAGGAATGCCATTGCAAACCGTGGCTTTATAGTTCATTAATCGATTCGAGTGAATCACATCGTTTTTGTTTCAATTGTGTCTTGTGTAGTACATAAGATCTCATATCAATTGAACAACTCTCTAACTAGTTCATTTGAGTCATTTGAACAACTCTCTAACTAGTTCATTTGAGTCATTCTGGTGTCTGTGTTATTTGTTTTCCGCATTATATTTTTATATAATTGAAATAATATAGGTTGTGTGTTGTTCAATCGATTAGAATATCTGACCTATTGGTTGTTGATTTAAATCGATTGACACTTGGATATTGGTCTTTGGTACCATCCAAGTTATCTCTCTTTGATTAGACTCGCGAATCATATTTGCTTGAGTAAATCAAATCGAGAGATTGAGATAATAACTCATAAAGTATTTTCTATTGATTGAGTCTAGTTGACTCTCTAGAAAAACAACTCGGAATTGTCCATACAGACTGCTAAACGAAATATTGGGTAAGGTTGTTAGACACCTGCTTTTTCAAAGGTAACAATATTATGTTTTTGTACAATAACCGATGAGTAGAGTGTGATTACCACACTCTAGCAAAACTCCTTTTAAGTATTCTCATAAGTTGTTATTGCATTCGTATCTTCAACAACAAAGGTGCTGAACGAACACATGCAGAACCATAGAAGAACTTGAAGTACGAAGAATTCAACCAAGGAAATTAAGCATAGTTGATTAAGATGAAAAGTTCTTTTATTTGAACCCATATGTATTGTATAGTTTTATCTCTAAAATTGACAAAGGGGGAGATTGTTAGAGCATTGCTCGGTCAAACCCACAAGTTTTGTTATCTCAAGGTTGTTGTCAATGTTAGATGATTAAAAATATATCTTGATTTGTAGTCTACCAATTCAAGTCTCAGACTAGGTTAAAATTTTGTAGTTGAGTATCAGACATCACCCTTGAAAACTGAAGATCAATGAATACATTTGGAGAACTTTAGTATCAGGTATATGAATACTGAACCATTTTATTTTACTCACTATCTTACTATTCTATCTTTTTGAGACGATGTCGTATGACTTCTAGTAGATTTACAAAGAAGAAATTTCAAGTCAAGCTTTTCTTGTTGAAAATCTCGAAGTATGATTCTAATCAAAGATGTTCAACATTCTTTTCTTTTTTTGGTAAATCCAAAATGTATTAATAAATAGCAGTATGTACAGAGAGATTACAAGAAAAAAAGGTCAATAGACCCTAAAAAACTCATAAGCTACTTGAATCTAAAATAAGATACATTTGGAATGTTCAACAATCCTTAACAATATTAGTTCTAAACAATTTATTGTGTGAAATAATTTTTGGATCAATTGAAAATTACCCATGTATTACGTACGCGGGAATGTTTCAAACATCATAAGAGAGATATATTGAACTTTCTGATTATTTACTGAAGGTAAGTTGGTGAACCAGTTCACAAACCATAGATATCTGAGTTCAGAAATATAGGAGGGTTAGCGAACCAGTTCGTAAACCGCAAGTACAATTGAGGACTGTTCACGAACCGGTGTGAACTGAAATTTAAAAGTTGGTTTTAAAGGCTAGTGGTTGACGAAACCGTGGTCAACTGAGTTTGGTAGCCTTGTAGGGTTAGCCAACCCGGTTCACGAATCGTTGTACCAATTGTCCTAGTTTAAGTTTTAGTATATGCTCTGAAAAGACGAGGGTAGCCAAATACACCTTCAACGTATAAGTCCTCTACCGAACATGATCGTCTATAGAAAAATTCGAGACAATGCAATGATTCGGTTCACACTTCGTGTGATTGTCTATGGATACGAGATCCAGACAATACAACAACAAGATAACTGATGTGATTGACTATGGATACAAGATCTAGACAACACTACAAATAAATATTTTACTTGATGATAGGTTCGATAATAACCAGACTCTATAT
Source organism: Papaver bracteatum (assembly GCA_023529315.1). NCBI lineage: Eukaryota > Viridiplantae > Streptophyta > Magnoliopsida > Ranunculales > Papaveraceae > Papaver > Papaver bracteatum. The sequence continues at coordinate 2,699,024 of JAJJWX010002993.1, read as the reverse complement.
GTATTGCGGAGTTAATGTATATATGTAATTTACTTTTAATTATAATAAAAAAATTATAATTCTGGAACAGAAAAGTAAATAACACAACAAGATTTTGTTAACGAGGAAAACTACAAATGCATAAAAACTCTAGGACCTAGTCCAGTTTTGAATACTCTCAGAATAAAAGTCACTAAACTTATTTTTCCATTAATTAAATAATCATAAACAGTAGAGAAGTTACATAGTAGGCAAGCGAGCAACAAGCTGTGCCACTAGCCCTTTTTGAATAGCAAAACATATCTTATTAAAATTAAGTTGTTATACAAAGTCTAATACCAACTTTGTATAGTTGAGACCAAGCAGACTACCTTAGATACTTATTTACCTCAGTATCCTTTCGCCTTCGACTTCTAGAGTCATGCATGTGAATAGCAAGTCCTTTGGATCGTATTCCAAACATCAAAGAAAGAATATGTTTGGTAACCACTCTAATCAATCTTGCTACAAGATTTAGATGAGCCTTTGACAAAGGATCTTCCATTTAATCTAATAAAATCCTTTGTCTGGTTAGATCAATCTAACTTTAACTACCGAAATAGTCAAGTATAGATTCTCACTCAATAAATATAAATCTCAAAGAGAAATATAGAGAATGTCGATCTCATGCAACTAATCAATCAGATCTATCAAAGATATACTGATTCTAGTTGGATCCCAGCCGATCAAGGTTTGTGCACATAATTCACAAGATATGAAAACTAATAAGAAATCGTTTTCGTCTTCAAATCTTCTTTTATCTTTAAAAACGCACAACACACTTGTAATCAATCACGTACAAAATTGAGTCTGATAATAATGGATTATCACAAGATGTTTTTAGATCTAACAACAGTTTTAAAGATCCCGTCTATACTCTGATCTAGTTAGAGTGAATCTTATATCAGAAGAAAAGATTCTCAAGCATAAACAAACTTGGCGCAATCAAAGTTTTAACAACCGTTAGTCAATCAAATCAATCGGAAACTAATAACACTGCAATTATCTAGTTGCCCACCAACGGTACTCGTAGAGTTTCTTGATCCCACAAAAGTCTTTAAACGAGTGGTCGTAAGATATTTCACCTAATTAGGATACTTTCCTCTCTGAATAGACGGCTCCACCAGAAACAACAAGAAATGAAGTTTTTCTAGCTCTTAGGATAGTTTGCTAGAAATGCAAACTTAGGTATTTATAAACCAAGGATGTTTGGACACTAAGGAATTTCCAAAATAGAAAATATTCTCAAGATATGCAATGAATGCCGAAATTCAGTATTCCAATAAATGCTTGTGCCATAATCCGTCTATTTAAAATATGCTTCCGCCAAAACTGAATCTCTAAGATGTACAAACATTTAAATTAATTATTTTTCTCTTGACGAAGATTTATAATTCATTTTGGGATGTATATACACTCTAAGTAAATAGTGCATATAATGGAAGAAATTAAGTGGGTTAGAAGCTAATAAATAATATAGAAAAGAAAAAAATGATGTTTAATCTTAATTTAAGCTGACTTTGACCTCAGTTGACTTTTGGTCCAACTTATCTCATGCAAGCTGCTTCTCACGTTTTGGGTGCCAAAAGGCCCAAAACCATCGATGTTTTCTTTCGACCTAAACTAAACGTGTATATAGATATGCATTGGTTATATTGCACAACCTAAACCTAGAGAAAGGGATAGCCGAATCCTCTTTTCCTTTCCTGAACACGAACCCTAAATAGCATTAAACGATTATCTCCTTTTCCTTTCGATCTCCTTTCGTTCTCTTTTGAACTCAAAACCTAAGCAGCAGTGAACGGCCATTTTGTCTCTTGTTGTATTCATTTTTTTAATTTAAACTATTGAAAGACCAAGTAATGGATTTTTGGATGCGGTGCAACGCGAAGTGAACATGATTTTTCTAGCCATCGGTGTACTCGTCATATTAGGATTCTTAGCGATTCGAGGTAGGGGTTTCCGCGTAATACAAAATAAAACCTATTTTAGCATTATAATTGTGTTTTTATTGGATGTTTAGATTTTCTATGAATATTTATGCATGATTTTGGTTCTACCCATATGATATGATGATTTGAAGTTTGGTTTAATTAAATTACGAAAGTGTCGCTCCGGGATTCTGGACTAGGTTCTAGTGCCAGAATTTGCGGGGTGTGATAGCTTGTCTAATATTTCCAAAATCTCTCAATAGAAAATCTACAATTAGTAAATGCATATTACTAATTTTTATTTTCTAGAGCTATGCATTAATTGTTGGTAATTAAAGCATATAAAATCAAAAACCTTAATTAAAAAATTCTTAATTTATTTCGGCATAGGATCACCTTGAGTACCAAGGAATATCTTTGAACAATAAATGATAAGAGTTGCTGCTCGTGTTCAAAGTATGTTGACATCTTTTCACCGTAAATCCTTATTTCATATTTACATGGATTTGCTTTCTTGGAATCGGTTATACCACACTTCCAAACAATTTTAGAATTGGTTTGTCTGTATTCCAAGACTACTATGTGATTGATCATACCAATTCACATACATGGGTTCAGATCGGTTATACCTAAATATGGTAACTACTTGTGATAGGTTACACCAGTCACTAGGATCGGTTACCCCAGTTATAAGGAACGGTTCCATCTTCACATGGTATCTACTTGTGATCGGTCACACCGGTTACCAGGACCGGTTACACCAATTACAAGGATTGATCATACCATCACATGGTGATTAATTAGGACCGGTTACACCAATTACCAAGACCGATCATACCAAATTATAAGTCTAGGAATTATGATTAGTTATACCAAGATACATAACCCGAGTTAAGATCGGTTCTACCATCTCACACATATTAGTCATCCAAAGATATGCAATGAATAGCCGGACCAATAAGCCTATTGATTTCCCTTTAGATTCACAAAACAAGTTCATGAATGTACTTCCTTTAAACAAATGTAAAACATTGTTTCCTAAGATAAAATCTTCACCATAACCCATTCACATAATCATAACACTATATACAAGATTATGTCGATGTCATATCTACGAAGTTCAAAAGATAAGCGTTATACTTCGTAGTTTAATTCCTTAATACTATGATCATGCTATTATGATCATGTCACATCACTAGATTATTATCCAATATGTATAGTATATACAGCTTCGCAGTTATGTTTTCAATATAACATGACTTGAATGATACGTTAGGAATAAAACAGTTCAAGTCAACATTACTAACCTCAAGTGGAAGGATAATGTCATCAATGTAGTTCATTACTTTTTCAGGTCTTCGGAGTAATACTTTCATATCTTAACATTCCTAGACTTTGTAGTCTAACCTAATTGAAGTTGACTATAATATTTAATCAAGCGACTCTATATGACTTTTGATACTAAATATGACAACCAAACTTGACATACCAATGCTTGGTGAGTTCAACCGAGATGTGCTCTAACAATCTCCCCGTTAGAGCACTGCTCGGTCGAACTCGAATGCATTGCTTTTGTAGTTGCATGAAATACCACAATACATCCCTCACAAGAATTCATAATAATTAACACATCTTTATGATCAAGAACAACACTTTTTATTAACTGATTTTAGGAATGTTACAGGAAAGAAATGAAATCAAGATTACAACCTCTATTTTATACTTTTTCTCTCCTCAAAAATTTCTCAACACTCCCCCAAATTAATCTCCCTTTCCTCACGCCTATTCAGCTCTTTATATAGGATATTACATAGTGGATGACAGCTAAGTTGTCCTTTAATTTCGGATCTGACTTGCGATATTCTCGCAAGAGTTCTAATGTTAATTTCGCAAACATCATAAATCTCGCAGGATTATCATACTTTTCTCGTGTTTAAGCTATCGTCACCTGTTACGTCATTTCTGATATCCTTCTGCGATGTTTTCGCAATGTTATAGATGGCTATCTCGCAAGTTAGTTGTTGTTACGATATTCTGATCCTACAGCTATCTAAAGCATGTTTATCAATGTTAGTGATCAAAACTATAAGTCTTGATTTCTAGTCTGCTTATAGATGTCTCGGACTAGGACATAGACTGTGTAGTTAAGCCTTATACTTCACGACGTTCATCATTTAAAGACAAAGAACTACTAAGGAAAGCTTGTGGAACTTCATCAACAAAAGGTATGTGGAGACTAAAACTCATCTATTACTTAGAAAGTATATTTCTACTCTATCTCCTATATTGAGACATAAGTCGTGTTACGATATAGTTTTCTATTATACATATTTGAGATTTCAAACTGAGTTTATCTCGCTTACATATTTCTCGGACTATGTATTGGCAAAGCTTTCGCTTCGACCAAGGTAATCTTATATTCTTGACGCAAGTCTAAAGATGATCATGTGAAAATTGCCGAGTAATATCTTAGTTCTAATATGGTTTGTGTGATACAATCATTTGGTGTAGACTTGGAATGTTTCGTTATGATTATTACAATAACTTGAAAATTACTTAGATGCTAATAGTGTGTGAAAACGGCTATTATCATCCTCTAATAAAGTTTCAATGATTGAAATTAGAGTTTAGAACACTTAACCATTATTGGATATGTCATGTTGTGTACTTTTGCACATATGTAATTGTTTATGGGTGAAAACTATTCCTGACGATATTGGTAATTTGGGATGTGGATGAGGAATGAATCTAAACCTTAAACAAATGCACTGCGCGGTGAGTGCTTGTAGATTCGAGAGATCAATCTGTGAAAGTCCGGCCTAAACCAAGAAATGGCCATTCCAGACTTGTTTCGGTCACAAAGTGAAATAGATGGGGTTGATATTAGGGAGGGAAGCGAAGAAGGTGTTGAGATTGTAAAGGTGTTGGCTATGTATGACTTGTATCAGAAAGCTGAACTGGCTTGCAGGATGTAAGCTATCAGTTCCGGTGTTTGCATATGATTGTATCAACACTTGCCTATGTTATCTCGTCTTGTTCTGTCCTTGTTAAAAAATAGGTCGGAGAACCTATTTATACAAGTCTTTTAGCCTAACCTTCGTATCTCGTGGGAAGTGGAGAAAGTGGAGTGACGGAGTTGTGGAGTAGTGTGTTGGTGTCACATGACCAGGCTTGCCCACTTCTCCCATCATCACTAACCGTCCATGACTTCCTGACACGTTCTTGTGATGGCACGTTGTGCGCTGCATGCTGTAAACCGCCAGACCAATAACCCAGTATGTATCCCCTAGTTTGTGACATGATTGATGTCTTGAACGTGTGGATCATGGGACCCACAGAAAGTAGCATGTAATGCTAAGTTATTTAGGAAATTGATACTTGTGAAGTATCGTGTGTATACTATGCATCTAATGCATCGAGTATATTCAGCATGTATGAAGCATCGTTGTTTGAGAGTCTCAAAATAACCTCATATCCAGCCTACTTTATGTGATGGTTTGCAGGTTGCGCAAACAAGTCCTCCCTTGGCCGACCACATAGTATGGTAGAGTGACGGATAGTAATCACCATGACTCTGTACTGACTAATTAACTCTTGACCAGGGTTGTATAACCAAGTCGGTGAAGTTGGACAGACGAGATGACTTTTGAGACACTCATCTGCAACCGTTGATGAAATTAGGTTTTTAGGAAAAAGTGCGCAAACACCACTTTCCAGCTTGGTCGAATCCAAGCTTGGGACATGGTTTTGGTATGGGCGGTCGGTCACGTATGCTGACGGCATGCTGGTACACATGTTCATACCTCAATGTCCCATGGAAGTGAGATCTGGGCCACTCAATTTATCCGGCAAAGTTGAGTGGTCGAGATCAATTTGCGACAGTAAACTGGTGCCGCAAAAGCCGCACACTGTACCAACTTCGAGCGTGCGTTCCAAGACGACTAGGCTTGGTCGGTCTTGGTCGATTGCTTCAACGTATAGGTGGTAGGATGGTGCTCACGCCTATGCCTTCCCGTCCCATAAAAACATGATTTAAGCCACTCAATTCGTCCGGAGAAATCGAGCAGTTGAGATTAGTTTGCAATTTGGAAGGAGCGACCATGCATGTTGGAGGCATGCGAACCGAGGAGAAAAAGAGAGTTCGGTCTTGGACGATTAGGTGTAGATATAGGTGGGCCCGCAGTGATCGTGTTGATACTTACCGGACCTGCTTAGCCTATTCCTGGACCCTTCGTCCGATCAGGAGAAAATTGACGCTTATGATCGCGACATAAACCCTAATCAGGGTATTGCCGGCCGCGTGTTTTACCCAGTTTGGAGCGTACGAACTTGGAAAACCAACTATAGTTGGTCCTGACCAATTGGTCAGGAATGTAGGTGGGGCCATGGTGATTGTGTTGACATGCTCCGTTCCCTTTGAATCTACATCTGCCCTCCATCTATACCTGCGAAGATGGATGGTTGAGACTGTTTTGCGATACATGTAATGTGCCGCAAACCCTAGTTTAGGGTTTTCCGTCCATACTGCTATGGTTTTGACGTTTTGGCAAGCTAGGCCAATCTTTTGGGGAGGCCGACCATACGGGGTCCGCATTGGTTCGACAGCGGATATTCCATACCTGCTTGGGGGTTATGGAATCGATCTGGGCCATCCAATCATGATGGTGGAGTTGGATGGTCGTGATCATATCCAGACTGATACGGTCAGTCCGGATGCTCAATCGGGCTAGTATAACACACCGAGAGTGGCTCAATTGGGCTAGTATAACACACCGAGAGTTGCAGCCTGTACTGGTATTTCGTACATATTTCATTATAATGCTTGGAGATTCGTGTTGCTCTACTGAGAGAAACACTCAGTCGTCATGCCGCACTGATAATAAGTACATGAAATACAAGGTTGGTTGCGCATTAATTAATAATGCTGTAAATTCACAGGGTATATGGGATTGTTGCTACATGCTCCAACCTGGATGAATTTCGTGTATTTTATTCACGGAATGGGATTGTTGCCACATGCTCCATTCAAGGTCAATTAGTAAAGTGAAGAAGTATTCAACACTTATTAATAGCCTTATCTTTTACAAGATGCTAGCGCATAATTTTTAGGTTTTATAATTTTACCCTTAAATAAAAATCCACCATAAACATTAAGTCCCCTGCCTAGCACATAATGGTTACACTATTGTTGGGTAGGTATGAGATGGTGACAAATTCGTACACTGAAATGACCAAGCTAAAGTGAATGCATATTTACCGGATAGGTCGACATCGTCAGGCGTCGCCCCGGGAGTCCTGATTAGGGTTTGGAGGAGAAGTACGACCTAGTCGACGTTGAGACCTCATTCATCGGACGAGTTATGTTGTAGTTGATCCGGTCTCCCTTAGGGTTTCCTTTAGTATGCATGCGGAGTTTAAAACTGCCGATAGATTTTTTTATTTTTATTTTGCAGAAAAACTCTATCTCTCCAACATGCCGAGCAACAGTAGATCGTCTTCTTCGTATCACCCAGGATCTTCTGTCAAGCGTATGCGATCTGCGTTCGAGTTTCATGATGAATCCATTGCTCATGTTTTCCGAGTCAAGAAGATCATACCGGTTCGTGTTCTTTCATTTTCTGATCAATTACTTGTTCCTCATAATGATCAGGTGAATAATCCTCTCCCTCTTGCAGAGATACCCCACCGGAACATGTGTGATAGTTATTGATGATAACGACTTAAACAGTCCTCTTCCTTCAAACTCAAACACTCCTACCCTTTTGGACCTCGAAGATGCTGATCTGGGTATCTCATCTTATGAATACCCCAATGCAGGTCTTTCATTTGATGTTCGCATGAAGTGTTTATCTTCCATCTACCGAGACGTTGGTGGGTTCTTAGTGCGGAAGGAGTTTGTACCTTTGTACACAAAGTTATGGATAAATTACGGCCACATCGTAACTAGGAATGTGGTCCGACACTGTTCATCTGCTCTGGTCACCACTGTAAACTGCCTTCTTCCCATGGTTGCTGAGATGGAGAAGATTTCTATCCGCAATGTTTCCGAATCAAGCCTCGAAAAGTGGGATGATATGGTATCTACCTGCGAATCCATGGAGTTTAACGCGGGTTGGTTGCGGCAGCGTCTCGATATCATCAAGGTCGATCGAGCTGGTATCCTCGTAAATGTTGTTCCTGCTGCGAAAGCTATCTTGGAAGAGGAGAAGGATCTGGCTGCGGAATCAAATAAGGTAGAGCAGGAAATAGAAGACTTGAAGAAAAGGAAATATATGATGCTCTCAAGGGACTATAATCTTCTAGATGGCCTCTTATAAATCGCATGTAGCTGTATTCCCTCGTTGTTAATGACGTTTGTGTCAAAGTTTTCTTTTGAGCATCTTTGCAGAATAAATTGCACTGTTTTTTGATTGGTGAAACAGGTTTTCATTAATGCATTTATGGATATAACTGAGTATTCAAACATGTAATGAAAATAAATGCATGTATTGTAGCGTCATGAGACAGAGTGAACAGTGGTCATGCATGATATGCTTTGAGCCATTTTCCATTGATGACTGCTTCCAACCTACCTCCGTCCACCTTGATGATCTTGTAGTAGCCAATATTGTAAGCCTTGGTCACTGCGTAGGGACCTTCCCATTTTGGTGAGAATTTTTATGCGGACATGTCTTGCTGGATGTGCTTAGCCGTTTTCAATACCAAATCTCCCACTTTGAAAACACGTTATTTCACAGTTTTATTATATGCCCTGGAAATTCTGTTCTTGTACACCTGGGTGCGTTCTTCCGCTTTGTTTCTTCTGAAATCCAAAGTGTCTAACTCTCTATTCTGGAGTTAGAAGCTTCATCCTCGTCCCAGTAGATCCCGATCGCTGCCGCAATCCTGGATGATGAGATTTTGATCTCTGCCGGGAGAATTGCGTCCGCTCCGTAAATAAGTGAATATGGGGAAACTCCAATGGAGCTTCTAGATGATGTCCGGTATGCCCACAGTGCCATTGGTAACTAGTCGTGACATTCCCTAGGATTGTCATGTACTATTCGACTGATGATCCGGATTAGCGTCTTGTTGGTACTTTTAGCTTGTCTGTTCCCTTGAGGATAGTAGATGGTAGAGAAAACCTGTTTGATGCTATATCCTTCAAGTAACTCTCGTACCTATTTATTAGCGAAGGGAGTGCCGTTATCAGTGATGATATGCTTAGGTACACCAAAACGAAAAAGGATGTGTTCCTTAATGAAAGCCGCAATTGTTGCTCATGTAATTCCTCGCAAGGGAATGGCTTCTACCCATTTGGTGAAGTACTCTGTCGCGGTTATAATGTACTCGTGCTGCTTCGATGAGGGCGAGTTGATCTTCCCGATAATGTACAGTCCCCAGCTGTATAATGGCCACGGACTGCTTATTGAGTGCAAAGGGGTGGAAGGCGCATGAACAAGGTTCCCATGAATCTGGTATTTATGGCATCATTGAACAAAAGTGGTCGCGTCATCCTCCATGGTCGGCCAATAGTATTTCTCGTGTATCTGGAGAAACAGTTTCCTCTTCCCTTTATGTTCCCCTTCGTGTGTTTCTTTCAGAATGACTGGAATTTCCACCCCAGCCAGGCATCTTAACAGATTACCTCCGAAACTATTGCGGTACAGGATCCCTTCGTAGAATACGAATCGCTTGGCATTTTTTTTTATCTTGATGGCATCCTTTTGATTGACAGAAGTTGTTCCATTACGAAGATAATTGATGTATGGCTCTCTCCAGTCCCCAGTGTGGTTCACACTAAAAACTTCTAATTGGTGTGGCGGTGCTTGACAATTTGAACAGGACTTCTGAAGTAGTCTGGATTGAGTCTCCATCTCCGGCCAGTAATAGCCCCGACGTTGGAGTCGTCGGTAAAGTGTTACTACCAGTGATTGTCCGCAAATTTCATTTTGAACACAATTCAACTGTAGTTGTGCTTCATCATATCCAAGGCATCTTGACAGAGAGCCGTCCGGATTTCGATAATACAGCATACCATGAAGTATGAAGAAGTTATGTAGGGTTTTGAGACTGACCTTCCCTTGGGAGACCGAGCTGTTGAGCTCTTGAGTGATCGGAGTTCGCCAATCATCAGTCTTTGTATCTTTGTATTGTGATAGCCATGTCGATTCTATGGTTCTCCTTTTTACTGTCAAGGTTTCTTCTGAACCTTCGAACTTCAATTTGGAAGCCAGTGTTGCCATACAATCGGCGTGTTTGTTGTTGTTGCGACCGACATGGGTTATGGTTGCGTCGACAAAATAGTTTAGTAACCTTTGTGATTCTGATCAGTATGGATCTAGTGTTACTTCCTTCAATGCATATACTCCATTCATCTGATTTACCAGTAACTTGGAGTCACCTTTTATCTCCAGACGCGTGACTCCTGCTTGCTTAGCTATTGACAGCCCTATGAGGAAAGCTTCATACTCTTCTAAGTTGTTGGTGCATTCGAAGTCCATCTTGAAGGAATTTGAGAACACTTCTCCAGTTGGAGAGACTAACACTACACCCTCTCCTCCAGTATTACTACTAGGGGTAGCAGAGCCATCAAAATACATGATCCATACTTCTTCTTCCAAAACGGAGACATCTGGAAATTCTCCAGGAAGGTCTTCGTGTAGTCCTGTAGTGCCTTCTCCAGGAAATATTTCCAGTAAGTCTGCAACTGCTTGACCCTTGATATCTCTAGGTGACGCACATAATATGTCCAGCTCTGACATTTGGAGAAGTTGTCCTTCCCGTTAGGACCGGCTTTGAAAGTAAAAACTTTTGCAGGATCAGATTTATACACGAGTATGACCCTATTAGACAGTAGGTAATGCCTAAACTTCTGAATGGAATGGATCAAGGGAAAACATGCTTTTTCCGCCCTGGGGTATCTGAGTTTGGCGTCTCTTAATATTCGTCTGAAGTAGTATATAGGATGTTCGACTCCCTCATCATCTTCCTGAGCGAGTAGAGCCCCTACGGCGGTGTCACTGAAGGCGGTGTAGAGACGCATCAGCTTCCTTGGACAAGAGACTTCATGATGGCTGGGGATGAAAATATTCGTTAAATCTTCTAAAAAGCTTCCTGCTGGATTGCGGTCTAGACGAAGCTATCTCCTTTCTTCAGTAAGGGAGTGAATGAGGTGGCAAGTTGGGCTAGACCAGGTATAAAACGTCGGATGTAGTTTACCTTGCCCATGAAACTTTGGAGTTCCTTCACAGTTCGGGGAGGTGGCATTGTTAGGATAGCCTGAGTCTTGGGCGGGTCCACCTTGATCCCTTCCGCGGTTACTTGAAATCCCAGAAATTTTCCTGAAGAGACACCAAAAGCGCATTTCAAAGGATTCATCTTCAACTTGTATTCTCGACACCTCTCAAACACTTGCCGTAAGACGTTGGCATGATCTTCTCGGGCCCTGGACTTGACCACAATATCATCTACGTAATTTTCTAATTATTTATGCATTATGTCATGGAAGATTTCCATCATAGCTCGTTGATACGTTGCGCCGGCGTTCTTTAAACCGAATGGCATAACAGTATAGTAAAAATTTCCAAGAGGGGTTCGGAAGGCTGTCTTACTTGCGTCGTGCTCATACATCCTTATCTGATTATAGCCGCTGTAACCATTCATGAAGGAGAACATGTCGTGTCCGCTGGTAGCATCTACTAACATGTCGATGTTAGGTAGAGGAAAGTCGTCCTTGGGGCAGCACTTGTTCAAGTCTCTGAAATCCACACAACACCGAATCTGTCCGTTTTTCTTTTTTACTGGTACCACATTAGCAAACCAGGTTGGATGATGGATAGGTATGATGAAGCCAGTAGCTAAAAACTTCTGAATTTCGTCCTTGATTTGCTCTTCCACTTCGTGTCTGAATTGCCTCGGAGATTGCTTGACCGGTTTGGATCCGAGTATGACATGAAGGTGATGGGTGACCAATTTCTCGTCTAGACCTGACATTTCCTCATATGTCCAGGCAAACACATCTTGGTACTCCTTGAGTAGTTGGACAAGACTCACACGCTCGGCCACGGACAGATTTGAGCTGATAGAGACAGGCCTGGAGATTCTTCATTCCCTATGTTAACAATCTCGAGTTCATTAGTTGTTGAGTTGGTGTCATCTTGTAGCTGTCGCGGAGCGTCTAACACCTCTTCTTGTGTTTTGTCATTCGTGCGGCATTCAATTATGCGGAGAGACTGGGTACCAATCTCTTTTGCTAATTGCTAACAACGGCGCCGATATATTATCTTCCCCTTCTGATCACGGCTTTCCTCGAAAGTGCGTTCCATTTTGGCGTGAGCATGGGTTGAAACTTCATCGGGTAAAGGTGGACGCCTCGTCAGAAAAGGTGTGTCATGGCACTTAGTCCCCAGTGATGCAAGTCGGTATTCTTCCTGGATTGAGGCCCACGTTGGTAGTGGGGTGCACGGGACTTTATCCGACCTACCCCGCAGAGTTTCTTTTGGCTTGAACAGTTCCACTCCGCATATTTGCGCGTACAGAGACAATGATGCAGGACTACATATGACTTCCTCATTTAGCACGGTCTTCAGGCATTGGTGATATGTTGAAGGGATGACCTTATTGTCACGAAGCCACGGTCTCCCAAGTATCATATGGTAATCTGGCTCCTTTTCTATGACTTCAAATTTTACTTTCGACTGAATAGGTCCTAGTGATAAATTCATATTAACATACCCATACGTACTAGTATGGTTTCCTTCGAAGTCCGTCATTGTGGTGGGATGTCGTACAATTTTGCATGGATTAACCTTGGTCATCCTGAGAGTCTTGAGAGTAATCACGTTCGAAGAAGCTCCTGTGTCGATGAGGGCCTTCCTGAATTCTAAACCCTTGATGCGCGCGGTAACATATAGGGCCCGATTGTGACCTTCCTCTGCCATCATGTCATCTTCTGTAAATGTAACATTATTTATGGATGTTTCCGATGTGATTAGGACCACCGGACGTGAAGGAGTCAGGTGTATGTCCATATCTATTTTATTAATTTCAGCAAACATCTTCGCCTGTTGATTCTTCGAGAGGTGCAAGAGTTCACACAAACTTTCCACTAGAGATGCCGCTTCCTGATCTGCTGGTCTCTGGTTCGTAGTAAAGCTGTTGATATGGGGAGAACTAATCTCCGGTGTAGAGGTCTCCGGAACGCTCACCTCTGACATCATCTTGATGAGGAATCAAGTATGCTATTTATCGTTTCCTTGATCAGCTCCATGTTCTTTGTATGAATCTCCTGTACCCGTGCTAGTTCACATAATGTTTGGAATCTCCTGACCATGCCGTCAGGTACGTCGTTAGGAGGAGGGGTATCTCCGTTGGAGTAACCATCAGGATTCGAGACTGTCGAGGCGGTCCTAAGACTAACCATCTCCAAACTTATTGAATGGTATTAAAGAAATTGACTTTACAACTGAGAGATTAATCTCCCACTGTGGTCGCCAATTGTTTATGGGTGAAAACTATTCCTGCCGATTTTGGTAATTTGGGGTGTGGATGAGGAATGAATCTAAACCTTAAACTAATGCACTGTGCGGTGAGTGCTTGTAGATTCGAGAGATCAATCTGTGCAAGTCCGGCCTAAACCAAGAAATGGCCGTTCCAGATTTGTTTCGGTCACAAAGTGAAGGAGATGAGGTTGATCTTAGGGAGGGAAGCGAAGAAGGTGTTGAGATTGTGAAGGTTTGTTCCCTCTTCATGTGAACGTGGGTCGTGGATTCACAAGATGGGGAAGAATGCTCCGTCAGAAAAGATGCATCGTGGGTTTTAGCCCTCAATGATGCAAGCCGGTCTTCTTCCTAAATTGATGCCCATGTGGGGGAGTGGGACGCAACGAACTTGTCTGATTCTTTCTGTGGAGGAGCGTCGATAAGGGCCGTCTTGAACTTTGAATCCTTGATACGTGCGGTGACATGTAAGGCACGATTTTGACCTTCTTATGGTTGATTGCAGCAAAACGTCTCTGCTCGCTGATTCTTCAAAAGGTGTAAAAGTTCGCATAAATTTTCCACTAGAGAAAACACTTGTTGATCCATTGACCTCTGGCTCATAGTGAGACTATTGAATTGAGGGAGATCGTTGTGAGGATCAGTCCCCAGTGTAGGAATCTCCATGATAGGACCGCTCATATCTGATATCGCTTCTTTGATCAGGTCCATGTAGGTCCGCGCCGTTGAAGTACCTTCTCCGGTGCGTTGAATGCGTTCCTTGTTGGCTCCAGGGGCTGTCGTGGCTCTTGTGGCAATCGATTAGTTAATGTCTTAATAAAAGTGAGTACCTCTTTCTGAGTTATGACCATATCCATTTGAGTCTTAGCAAGAACTTCATGCTTGTCCATCAAGTCTGCAATGATAATGGGAGATAGTCCTCCTCTCGTCCCTCCGGATCATCGTCCTGATGAAGGAGTGAAAGTTGTTGCTCTGGTGACCACCGGAGGCGTTACTCTTGAGGAGATGCCGGGATTCGCGACTGCTCTGGCTTTAGTGATGGGAGGCGTTACACCAACTTGAATATCTCTTGCTCCGCTAGTGTTGGTGATAGAAGTGACGGCTCCACGAGATGTATTGACCACGGTAGCTCCATTGACAGGTACATCGACACCGGGAGTGTTATCCACACTAGCTCCATCAAAATTGATTTTTGATCCAGACTTGAGTTACACCATCTTGAAATGAATTGCTGATTAAATTTGTTCTAAGATCTATCCCCTTGAAATTGCAAAAATTGAATCGGGTATTGAAAGATGAAATTGGGAATTGGAAATTGATATTGCAACCGAGAGATTAATCTCCCACTGTGGTCGCCAATTGTTTATGGGTGAAAACTATCTCTGCCGGTTTTTGTAATTCAGGGTGTGTGGATGAGAAATGAATCTAAACCCTAAACAAATGCACTGCACGGGAGTGCTTTTGATTCGAGAGATCAATCTTGACCGATTGGTCATGTGTGTAAGCGAGCCCACGGTGTTTGTGTTGACATGCTTTGGGCCCTTTGAATCTACATATACACCCTCCATCTATTCCTACGAAGATGGATGGTTGAGACTATTTTGCGACACATGTAATGTGCCGCAAACCCTAATTTAGGGTTGCATGTCCATGCTTCCTTGGCTGGACGTATTAGCAAGATATTATATCCTTTTAGGGAAGCCGACCATGCGGGTCCCGCATTGGGTCGGTGGTGAATACTCCATACCTTCTTGAGGGTTATGGATTCGATTTGGCCATCCAATCATGCTGGTGAAGTTGGACGGTTGTGATCATTTCTAGACTGATATGGACAGTCTGGATGCTCAATCTGGCTAGTATAACACTCCGAGAGATGATTCTCTTTGTTAAAGAATGGGGTAGCCTGTACGGGCATTTCGTGCATGCCTCACTGTTGGTACTTGGATATTCATGCTACTCTGCTAAGAGTAACAGTCAGTTATCATGCCGCACCAATAATCAGAGTTCTGCTGAGAATAGCACAGGAAATATAAGGCATTTATGCATTAACTATTAATGCTTAGATTCACAGAATATTTGGGGATTGTTGCTACATGCTCCATTCTAGGTGAATCAATAAAGCGAAGAAGTAATCATCACTTATCAAATAGCCTTATCCTCTGCAGGACGGCTGTACAAAATATTGGTTTAACAACTTTAGCCCTGAACTAAAATCCACCATCAACAGTTGTAAATCTCTTTCTCTCTTCTCTTCTAGCTCATCCAGTTTGTTTAGGATCATGCCAACACTAAGATTCTTCTCCCAAGCCTCTCTCTTTGTTGTGGGAATAACAACTTCTGTTGGTAAACACTGCCTCAACTCCATATGTCAGACAAAAAGGTGACATTCATATAGCTTCTCGCCTAGTTGTGTTGTAAGCCCGGACTGCATTATGTACATATTCACACTATGCTCTATGATGTCCTTCTAACTTTTTCTTTAATATATCTGCGATTGTTTTATTTGTTGCTTCATCTTGTCTATTGGCCTTTGGATATAGAGGGGTGGATTTTCCACACTTTACCTTGAATGCATTGAGTAACATTTCTATATTCTGCCCTTCAAATTGCTTCCCATTGTTAGATACCAATTGTGCTGGAATTCCAAATCTGTAAATATTTTCAAATATGAATGTAAAGATGTCTTTGTCGCGAATATGTTGTACTGCCTTTACCTCTGCCCATTTCGTGAAATAGTCAGTTGCGACAATTAGGTATCTTTTTTGTCCATATCCTGGCACAAATGGTCCCACAATATCTAAGCCCCACTTTCCAAAAGGCCATACACTTGTTGAAGATGATAATGGTGCTCCAGGTGCATATATTTTATTTCCGTGCCGCTGACAATCTTCGCAACATCTTGATATTTGCTTCGCATCTTCATGTATATATCGCCAATAATTACCTTGCATTTTTGTTCTGTATGCTAAAGATCTTCCTCTACTGTGACTGTCAGCGTCTCTACTATGTAACATTTTTAACACCTTTTCTCCTTCTTCTCGTGTCAAACATCTAAGTGATGGTCCATTAAATGATTTTCTATACAATATTCCATCTCTTAATTCATAATTTGTTGCATGACTCTTTAATTTGTGTGCCTCCAATCTGTTTCTTGGTGTTTCCCCTCTTGCAAAATACGCATGAAGTTCTGTTCTCCAATCTGCGATATTGTGTCTTGGTTCTCCTTCACCCCCTTCTCTTCTCCAATTCCAATTCCATTACCTTCCCTATTCGAGGATCCATACACCAATATTTCCCATCTATTTGGTTCTGTTAACAAGTCTTTTGGGTCTCCACGCTCTTCTTCTATATCCATCATTTCCTCTACAGCCTCATCATCTTCTAAAGGAAATTCCGCCAAAAAGTCTGCGACAATTTGTAACTTTGGTGAAGATAACACTTCATATTTAATTTCAAAATGTCATACTTTCTCATTCCACGTCTCAAATCTGCCTGACCTCTTTGAGTTCTTCATTACCGATTCAATTGGTACCTTTGTCAATACTTTGACTTTATGTACCTGAAAATATATCCGAAGTTTAAATGTGGCGTATACCAATGATAGAATTAGCTTTTCAATCTTTGAGTAATTTATTTCTGCGGTATTGAATGTTTTGCTAATGTAATAAATTGGTTTTTCAACTCCTGCGTCCATTCACAATAGCACAACACTTAATGCATGCGAAGTTGTCGCAAGGTAAATCAATAATTCTTCTCCTGGTTCCGCTTTTTGTAAAATAGATATATTCATCAGATGTTCTTTTATTCCTTGGAAAACTTTCTCGCATTCATCTGTTCATCTGAATTTTGTCCTCTTTTTGATTATGTTGAAGAAATGTTTACATTTATCTGATGATCGTGAAATGAATCTTCTCAGCGAAGCTAAGAGTCCATTTAACTTATGTACATCCTTCACCGTCGTTGGTGTTGGCATGTCACGAACTGCTTGCAATTTCTCTGGATCAACTTGTATTCCTTCCTTGGATACAATGTAACTTAAAAAAATTCCTGACGCAACTCCAAAAATGCATTTTTCAGGATTCACCTTGATATTAAATTGTCGTATCTGTTCAAAAATTTCCTTCATATATTGTACATGATCTTTAGCTTCTTTATTTTTTACTAACATGTCATCTACATACACTTCTAACGTTTTGTGTATCCACCTTGCGATCACTTTCTCCACCATTCTTTGATATGTTGCTCAAGCATTTCGCAGACCAAATGGCATTTTTGTATAATAGTATAATCCTCTTGGTGCAAAAAAGGCAGTATGCTCTTGATCTTCCTCAGCGAGAGGAATCTGATTGTAACCTTTGTACCCATCTAGAGAGGATATTCTATCATTTCCCGCCGCTGACTCAACCATTTGTGGGATATCTGGTAATGGAAAACTATCTTTCGGACATGCTTTGTTTAGATCAGTGAAGTCTATACAAATTCTTATCCCCTTATTCTTCTTTGGGACTACAACCATGTTTGCTATCCACTCCGGATATTTGGATTGTCTTATAATTCCTGCCTCAAGCATCTTCTGCAGCTCTTCTTCTATTTGGGAATGATATGTCGTTGTGATTTTTCTTATTCTTTGTTTAAATGGTCTTGCACCTTTGTCGATTTCCAAATTATGACACGCCATATACGGATCTATTCCAGGAATATCATCCATGTTCCATCCGAAAATATCTTTATACTCTCGCAAAAGATTAATAGTTCTTTCTTCTTCATCTGCCTCCATCTTGGTCCCAATTCTTAGTACTTTGGGTTCTTCTATAGTTCTAATATTCACTTCCTTTGTTGGTTCTACTGCGGTGTAACTGGCTTTAGGTTCTTCCATGGGTGTTGGTTCTTTTATCACTTTCGCAAGTTCGTTTCCTTCTTCCGAAATTTCGCTGGGTATTCCTTTCCCTTCTTTTGATCTAATCATGTAAATCTTAAACTCTTCTTCTTTCTTTGCCTCTTTCTCCATCCTTCTGCGAAGTTTGCACTTCTTTGGACGCTCTTCATAATGTTTCACTTTAATTTGATAACACGATTTCGCACTATAAATATCTCCTCTTATTTTACCAATTCCACTTGGTATTGGAAATTTGATGCATTGATGTAATGTTGATGCTACGGCTTTAATTGCGTGTATCCATGGCCTTCCTAACATCATGTTATATGGCGATTCAATGTCCACCAAACATAGCGTCACTTGTGTTTCGATTTCTCCCAGCGAAATTCTCACTACTATTTCCCCTTTTGGTTTGGTCGTAGATTTGCCGAAACCATGAATATGATGTGTTGAATGAGACATTTCTTCATCTTTGTATCCCGTTCCTTTGTATGCATGATAAAACATTATGTCCACTGAACTTCCTGTATCCACTAAATCTCTATTCACCGCCCATTCTTCCATGGATTTTGCTGATTTCTCCTTTTCTTTTCGTGCAACCCTTATCGTGATTACCAAAGGAAATGTGTGGCTCAAATTTTCTTTTGGTATCTCTGCTGCTGTGAATGCAATTTTATGCTTTTCCCAATCTCTTAAAGGTGATAGTTTCTCTACCTTCATAATTTTCTTTCCTTCGAAGTCTCGTTTATGAATCCTCCCTATAATGTTTCATGAAATTCATTAACCATCGTTTTTGTGATTATGTTACACTCTAACCTTCTTTTATTCTCATTCATCTTGATTATCTTTTCTTCAGTTGGTTCGTTGTTTTCTTTGATCATTTTCTTAATTTGGACAATATTCACAACAATCTCCACAATCTTCAATCTTAAGTTCCCTGTTTCTAGCACCATTATGTAGTTAAAGGAAATCCCACACTACACCCCTCATAAGAATTCATACAATCAAGTCATTTTTGGATGAACAATCACAATCTTTATTGATTAATCACACAAATTTTTCAAGAAAGGAAAGAAATGAAGCTAAGAAATAAACAACTTCTCTGGACTTTCTCTCTCCTAATGACTTACTCAATGCTCGAAAAAGATCTCCCTCCCTTAAACCTGTTCGGCTCTTTATATAGGGAATTACATAGTGGATGACATCTAGTTCCTCCTTTATTTTAGGATCTGGCTTGCGATACTCTCGCAAGCTTACAAATATTAATTTCGCAAACATTATAATTTTTGCAGGATCATCACACGTCTCCCGTGTTTGAGATGATGTCACTTGTTATGTCATATTTGTTGTTTATCTGCGACAGTTTCGCAACGTTGTAGATGAAGGTTTTGCAGGAACATTGTTGTTGCGATATTCTGATCCTACAACCACAACTAGTTCAAATGACTCAAATGAACTAGTTAGAGAGTTGTTAAATTGCTTAGATCTCATAGAAGTATACAAAACACAATCGAAGCAAAATCGATTTTCATTCACCCGAATTAATTCATGAACATTATAGCCACGCTTTGCAAAGATTGCATTCCTTATTATATAAATATTTTAGTTCATGAACAAACCGATTTTTGAAAGTAACCTCCTTAAGTATGCAAATGGGTACACATACTTAAGTACCCGTATTGAGTTTGTTTTTTACTACAAACTCCAGCAGAAATTCACGGACATGAAACTTCCGTCAGTATGCGTATGGGTACGCATACTTACCGGGATTTCCAACAACCGCCAGTACGGGTACGCATACTTTAGGTTCCCGGTTTTGGACTTTTACACTTCTGTGAGAACACACTATGTTTATATCCAAACATGGTTACTTTTTATAAACTCTCATTTCAATCATTGAAACTTTCTTAGAGGATGTTAAAATAGGTTTTATCCACAAAATATTTTCATCAAAGCAATTTTCAAGTTATTGAAATAATACGACTTTCGTCACGATTAAAGATGAACTTGGCTAAAGTAAAATCTTACCAACACATATTTTTAGAAATTGATAAGCGAGATAAACTCGGCTCGAAATAGAAAATGTGTATAATTGAAGTATATATAGCATTACGACTTTTGTCTCAAAATAGGAGATAAAATAGATAGATTTTTAATTGATTGATAAGTTCAAGTCTCCACATACCTTTTGTTGATGAAGTTCCACAAGTTCCCTTGATTAGTTCTGTATCTTCATTCGATGAACGTCGTGGAGTCTAAAGCTCAATTACACTTACTATCCTAATCCGAGACTTAGCTATAAGTATGTCCCACCCCGTGAATTATGAGGCTAGAACCTAGCCCAGAACCCTGGCGTGCGACTGTCGTAGGTCCAAATTTTCCTTTTAAAAATAGGAATAATTATGAACTAAGACGAAATTTCAATAAATAAATAAATTGTTTACAAAACACCTTAAATGGTAACTGTTATAGCAGTGCTCGGTTGAACCCACCAAGCGTTGGTATGTCAAGTTAGGTTGTCATATTTTAGTGAGCCAAAACTCATTTAAGAAGTCGCTTGATTTAAATGTACTAGAGTCAACTTCGTATAGGTTAGCTTGAAAGTATTAGGGTGAGACATTACAAGTATTGTGAAGACTTGAAGAAGTGAAAAAGTGCAAAGCTACAACGACAACATCATCCTTCCACTTGAGGTTAGTGATATTTGACTTGAACTGTTTCATTCCCTAACGTATCTTTCAAGTCGTGTATATTTAAAATATAAAACTGCGAAGCATGAACACTCTAGATAGACATAGTATTAAGGAATACAATATGAAGTTTCTTGCTTAACCATTGAACTTTGTATATAAGACATCGACATAATTGTATGAATGCTATTGTGATTATGTATGGGTATGAGGTGAGGATTTCATCTTAGGGAATAATGTTTGCATGTGTTTTAAGGAAGTAAGTTCAAGATATGTGTTGTGAACCGAAAAGAAAATCGTCAGGCGTTATTGGGGTTGTTCTTAATTGCGTATCTTATGAACGACCAATATGTGTGATTAGTATAACCGCTCATGATTTATTTTTGTTCTTGGTAAAACTATTCACATGAGGCCTGAATTATGTATTGGTATGACTTTTATTAGTAAAAACGATCTTAAGTAATCACCTGGGGTGTGATCGGGTTGTGTATGTCAAAACTTATTACTGGGAGAAGGGGAACCGATACTAGTCAGAGGTGTAGTGCATCACAAGAGGAACCGATCCTTGTATGAGGCGCAATAAGGTTTATGGAAGAAAGGGGAACCAATCCTATGAACATGTGCAACACGTTTTGGGAAGGTGGAACCGATCCTATGGACATGTGCAGTGCATACAAGTTAGATACCAAATATATATGGGGAACCGATCCTAGTACCTATTCAGCCGTATCTATGGTAAGCTAGTGTAACTATGCACAATACTCACATGGAGGTAGAACCTAAACTTGTTTTGGTAGAACCGTAAACCCATGAGTTGTGATTGAGTGGTACTTGATCAATCACATAGTTCTTGAAAGTCAGATGAACCAATTCTAAACTTGTTTGGAAGCGTGGTAAATCGGTTTCAAGTGAGCAAGTATGAAAAAGGACTTGCAAGAGTAAGATGTCGTCACTCTTTGAACACGGTGCATTAATGCTTATTCTTTATTGTTCAAAGATATTCCTTAAAGGCTAAGAAGGAAGTAAATCCCAAGATCGAATTAAATAAGTTAATAATCTTTTTAATTAAGGGTTTTTAATTATATATGGAAAATAAGAATAAGTAATGTGCATTTACTAATTAGAGATTTTCCAAGGAGATTTCGATCATTATTTTTGGACAGTGCATTCACAGGAATTAATGAAAACCGAATTTGGTGGAGTAATGAAAAATATCTTGAGAATATTTTCGGTTTTGGAAATTCCTTGGTGTCCAAACTTCCTTGTCTATAAATACTTTGATTTTCCATTTCTAGAAAACTAATACTGCGTGACATAGACTTTCTCTTTTGTCTTTGTTACTGGTGAAGCCGCCTATCAGAGAGGAGAGTAATCTAATTAGGTGAAATCTCTTACGGCCACTCAATTTAAAGTCTTCTTTAGGATTAAGAAGCTCTAGCGCGACCCGTTGGTTGGAAACTAGATATTGTGCTTTATCTTTAGTTTTCGTATTGATTTGATTGACTAACGGTGGTTGAAATTTGATTGCACCTAGTTTTTTTATGCTTGAGAATCTTCTTTTCTGATATAAGATTCACTCAAACTAGTTCAAGGTTTCGACAAGGATCTTTAGATTGTTGTTAGATATAAAGATGATCTTGTGATAATCCATTGTTAACAGACTCCGTTCTGTGTGTGATTGATCACAAGAGATTCAAGTAGTTGTGTGCAGGTGTTTATTGAAGATTTGAAGACAAAAAAGATATTGGAGATTTCTGACTTGGTTTTTATAATCTTTGGTGTGCACAATACTTGTTTGGGAAAAAGAGGATCCGACTATAATTAATTTATCCTTTTAGGTATTTTGATAGAATAGTTGAGGAAGATCGGCATCAATACGATTCTTTGTGATTAAAGGTATTAATTGGCTTAATCTTAACGATTACCTTTGGGTGATTGAATATAAGATAGATCTTGGAACCTGGCAAAGGAGTTTATGTTAAGATAAACAAGGGAACCTTTGTGCAACTCATATCACTTGGTTGAACAGAGTTGATACCAAACAAATTTGTTGTTCCTTTACTGTTTGGAATACGAACCAAAGAAATTGGTCCAAGTACGTGACTTGTTTACAGGTTGGAGGCGTGGGAATACAGAAGGAACTAGGTGAACTATAGGTTTAGTTTCTTGGTCTCAACTATACGAAGTTGTCTTATTTTTTATAGTGTCTTAATCCTCAGAGTATTCAATTCTGAACTAGGTCCCGGGGTTTTTCTGCATTTGCAGTTTCCTCCTTAACAAAATATTGTTGTGTCATTTACTTTATATTTCCGCATTATAATTGTTTTTATTATAATTAAAATAAATTGCACAAACGTTAATTCCTATTTACTTGATACGTGAATCCTATTGTGTTTGGTTAAGTCTGAACCTTTGTATCAAGTAAACACACTTTGTTATAGTATTGTGTCGATCTAGTATCCATAGATGATCACACAAAGTGTGAACCGATTTGTTGTATTGTCTCGACTCAGTCCATAGACAATCACTTTCGGGGAAAGGACTTATAGGAAGGAAAAGTTATAGCTTGAGGTATATTTGGGGTACCCTCGCCTTTTCAATTGGTATCCGATCCGGTGAATGTGTTTGGTGCGATACATCCTATAATAATTGAATCCATGTCTGATTTAGTTAACGTGATAGCAAGAGATGATGACTCAAAATTATTTAAAGGTATGTCAGACAATGAAATTATTGAGTTGCTTCGTTCAAAAGAAATTTGAACATTCGACGAATGTCGTTTATATCTTAATCTCACTAAAGATGCTTCTAGCAAGATTGATAGAAAACTTTCTGAATTTGCAGAAATTGAAAGACAACTCTCTGATTTAAAGAATAAAATTAAGATATATGAACTAAAGGAAGATGAGTCTCTATCCAAAACGCTTAAGATTCTTGAGGACTCCAGTAGAGTTTAAAATGAAGCTGATGAGTTCCTCAGAGAACTGGATGACTCAAAGAAAAATAGTATTTCTAAAGGAAATCCACTCATTCATGAGTATTTAATGAATTTTACTTCTGAAGAATCCAATAATCTTCTTGAAGACTCTCTCTATAATGAATCATAAAAATTCTCTCATGAAGATTATAATGACTCTGATATAGGCTGTGAGTCTACTAAAGTGATTTATGATTTGTCCAGTGAAACTCTTTTAAATAACAATTTCATCATAACACCTTGTGTGCCAACTCAATAAAAAAACAATCAATGTAAGATTAGTCAAGAAATCGATTATAGGTTATCCCCTAACAAGTTCCGGTCATTGAGAATTAGTGTTCAGATCCGGATCCACATCCGAATACAAGATAGAGTTGGTGATAAAAACAAAGAAATATGGAACTATCTCTTTCTCTACTTCTATCGAGTTCTTAGAAAATTCAACAGCTCACGGAGGTTCGAAATTTTTCTCCTAGTAATTCTTGCATGTTCGATACAAGGGAAAAAACTTATATCATTCGATTCTACTCATCAAAAGGAACAAAGGGTTAGTCTTATTTCTTTCTAAATCAACGCAAGCAAAGAGATTCATCTCTCAAGAAGCCCTACCGATTGTAAGTGGTTCTTCACTTCTCTTGATAATTCAATGGATAATCGAACTAGGGGTAAAAGGAACTTTGTTAGAGGAGAAGGGTCAAATAAGAATTCGTTACTTTACTCCACCATGAATATAAATTATGAAAACATGCCTAGTATTACCTATGATGTTAATTCTCAAAATTATTTTGTGAATAATGAATGTCTTATGAAGTTCGGGTCAATTAAAGAACCCATCATGGAAATGTTATTTGTCAAAGTTTCGGATATGAATTATATGAACTTTGTGAAGCATCGTGAATAGGGTATCATTCATGAAAGTTCCTTCAAGGCACCTCCGGACCTTGTGAAACTATTTTATGCTAATATGCATGAAATGAACTTTCAAGGGTGTACTTTTCGTACTATGCTTGGTACAAGGTCGTTTGAAGTCAACAAACAAGTAATTTCGGAATTGATTCTTTATACCTACATGAATACCTTCTTTCCATATTCTATGAAAGGTACAGAGTCGACAACAATACCATATCTTCATTAATTGGTAGCACATGGTCAGGTAACTATCTTCTTATTCAAAATATTGAATTTCATCTCAAAGTCTTTGGAAAACTAGCTTGTGCTAACATATGTCCTAGCAATATGCATAAGACAAAATGAACTAGAGATGTTGCTGAACTTGTATACCATCTTGTCAGAGGAGTCAAGAATTTTGATTTCTGTGGCTAAATGATCAGACAAATGATCACAATCCAAATAGGTAAAATAAGAACACCTGGTTTTGCTTGTTTGATTACAAGAATATGTAGTTCATTTTGGATTGTCTGGTCAAATGCAAGGGAAAATATTCCAAATAAATTAGGTGAAGGAATTCTCAACAGCATGAGAGGGCAAGTCTTTAATGCACTTCCATCTATAAGAGTAGAAGGGGATCCACAAACCCTTAAAAGAATACTATAAAGGAAGAAAAATCGCATTATCGAACTAATTGATCATGCTACGGAGATACATCAAGATCTCACCTTTGCTCTGAATAATATCTCTGACAGATATCAAGATACTTCCTCTGAAGGAGAAGATACTGATTTGGATATCTCGGACTAGTGTTCAAATACTGAGTATATAATTTTATGTACATTATTGTAGGTTGTCTGTGAGAACTGTTTTCTTATATTTTAAGAATAAGAGTTGTAAAAACTTATGTATGTGTATGAGATGTTTGATTTCGGTTTTATACCTTGATATTCGATCTCATAATGTGTTGTGTACCCTTATGGTTTGGGTGAATTTTTGATTTAGCAGGATTAAGCCCATGTTGGTAGGCTTTATCAAAGGATCATGAGGGGTTCTTGTAGAAATAATATGTGAAAAAGTCACAGTATGTTGAATCGGTTTTGGTTTAGCATAAAAGCATATGTGTTTCGACGGTTTTAAATTTTTGCTTGCAATTGTTAAAACTGATTTTCAACCTTTCTCTGGTAAAGGTTGGTTGTTGTTATTTTTTTTGTTTTTGGCATAAGAATGACAACATAATGGTATTTCAATATCAATTCTGCCGAAAGAAGAAAGCGATGCAATCATATTTGGAGAAGTTGGATGCGAAATTGAGGTAACAATCTTGTTAGTTAATAGTTTTCCTGTTTTAAGAAAAGCTTATTTTTATTTGATATATATATTGCTTTTGCTTAAACGAAATAGTTGGTACAATTGATTTGTTTATTCCATTATGTATGTATGGATATGTGTGTGATTCAATTGTTTCCGGTTAAGTAAAACTTTTGTTATCTTACTTTGTTGTGTGATATCAATAGTTTAGGCTTACGAAATTTGGTGCAATTGCGGTGCTTTAATGTCTATGTTAATTCAATTGCTTCCAGTTAAGTAAAATAATTGTTATTTTGCTTTATTATGTAGTATCAATTGTTTAAGCTTACAAAATTTCGGTGCAATAGTGAACTTTAATTTATGTGTGTTGTTTCAATTGCATCCGGTTGAGGTGAACAATTATGCAAGTTGATTTATTGGTTTGTATGAATTATTTATGTCTTGACGAGTGAATATGTTGACGGGACGAGTTGTTTAGACTAATTCGATTCCGGATAAGCTAAACTAAGTTAATTCTGATCTTAGTTAGACTTATCAAAGTGAAGGTTTCGGCTATTCATGTCTATCCGAAAGCCTAAAAAAGTAAATGCTAGTTAACTAACCTAGTATTTGGCTAGTTAACTGACCTGATGAGAAAAATAGAGTTTATCTTTGTTTTGGTCTTATCGAATGAAGTGGTTGTATTTATACAATCGGGTTAGCAAAGGAACTAAGTTGCTTAGTTGATTTTTGGTTTGCTAAACTAGTTGGGAAAATTGCTTCGGGCAATTATTTCCATGATAACATATCAAAACGTAATTACTTTGTAGTTTCGGTTTTGATATTGGTTATCAAAAATGGTGTGTAAAACCCTCGTGCTTTACTCAACAGGTTGCAAGTCTATTTTGAGATTTGTAAGATCCTTTTCGTGTTGTCCTTTATTTGTTCGTTTCTTTGTCATTTTTGTGACAAAATGGGGGAGAAATATATGGAGTAAATAAGTGATGCTGGTATCAATCTTATGGTTGGTTAGTGTCACTAGGGAAGAGGACAATGGTGCTTCAAATGTTTATCTAACGAATGAGGAAAAACACAGACTAAGGGGAAGTAACATATCATATGATTGGGATAACAAAGACGTACGGATTGAAAATCTACCTATCTCACCTTTAGGGGGAGTATGAGCTTTGTTATTATAATGTCAACAACGGCATTTTAAGGATTGAATTAATGCAGGTTATGTGATGTTGAATTCGGGAATCAAGCGTATGTGTAATGAATTATTGCAATTTATTTATCCATATGATTGTAAGAGTTTTTTCACTAAAATTGACAAAGGGGGAGATTGTTAGAGCATTGCTCGGTTGAACCCACCAAGCGTTGGTATGTCAATTTTCGTTGTCATATTTTAGTGATCCAAAACTCATTTAAGAAGTCGCTTGATTTAAATGTACTAGATTCAAGTTCGTATAGGTTAGCTTGAAAGTATTAGGGTGAGACATTACAAGTATTGCGAAGACTTGAAGAAGTGAAGAAGTGTGAAGCTACAACGACAACATCATCCTTCCACTTGAGGTTAGTGATATTTGACTTAAACTGTTTCATTCCCTAACGTATCTTTTAAGTCGTGCATATTGAAAACATAAAACTGCGAAGCATGAACACTCTAGATAGACATAGTATTAAGGAATACAATATGAAGTTTCTTTCTTAACCACTAAACTTTGTATATAAGACATCGACATAATCTTATGAATTCTATTGTGATTATGTATGGGTATGAGGTGAGGATTTCATCCTAGGGAACAATGTTTACATGTTTTCTAAGGAAGTAAGTTCATGATATGTGTTGTGAACCGAAAAGGAAATCGCCAGGCGTTATTGGGGCTATTCTTCATTGCATATCTTATGAACGACCAATATGTGTGATTAGTATAACCGCTCATGACTTGTTTGTGTTCTTGGTAAAACTATTCACATGAGGACTGACTTATATATTGGTATGAATTTTATTAGTGAAACCGATCTTAAGTAATCACCTGGGGTACGATCGGGTTGTGTATGTCTGAACTTATTACTGGGAGAAGAAGAACCGATACTAGTAAGAGGTGAAGTGCATCACAAGGGGAACTGATCCTTGTATGAGGTGCAACAAGGTTTATGGAAGAAAAGGGAACCGATCCTATGAACATGTGTATTTTTGGGAAGGGGGAACCTATCCTATGGACATGTGCAGTGCATACAAGTTATATACCAAATATATGTGGGGAACCGATCCTAGTACCTAGTCTGCCATATCATTGGTAAGCTAGTGTAACTATGCACAGTACTCACATGGAGGTAGAACCGAAACTTGTTTTGGTAGAACCGTAAACCCATGAGTTGTGATTGAGTAGTACTTGATCAATCACATAGTTCTTGAAAGTCAAATGAACCAATTCTAAACTTGTTTGGAAGCGTGGTAAATAGGTTTCAAGTGAGCAAGTATGAAAAAGGACTTGCAAGAGTAAGATGTCGTCACTCTTTGAACATGGTGCACTAATACTTATTATTTATTGTTCAAAGATATTCCTTAAAGGCTAAGAAGGAAGTAAATCCCAAGATCGAATTAAATAAGTTAAGAATCTTTTTAATTAAGGGTTTTTAATTATATATGGAAAATAAGAATTAGTAATGTGCATTTACTAATTAGAGATTTTACAAGGAGATTTCGATCATTATTTTTGGACAGTGCATTCACAGGAATTATGAAAACTGAATTTGGTGGAGTAATGAAAAATATCTTGAGAATATTTTCGGTTTTGGAAATTCCTTGGTGTCCAAACTTCCTTGTCTATAAATACTTTGAGTTTTCATTTCTAGCAAACTAATCATGCATGACATAGACTTCCTCTTTTATCTTTGTTTCTGGTGAAGCCGCCTATCGGAGAGGAGAGTAATCTAATTAGGTGAAATCTCTTACGGCTGCTCAATTTAAAGTTTTCTTTAGGATTGAGAATCTCTAGCGCGACCCGTTGGTGGTAAACTAGATATTAAGGTTTATCTTTAGTTTTCGTATTGATTTGATTTACTAACGGTGGTTGAACTTTGATTGCACCTAGTTTGTTTATGCTTGAGAATCTTCTCTTCTGATATAAGATTCATTCAAACTAGTTCAAGGTTTCGACAGGGATCTTTAGACTGTTGTTAGATCTAAAGAAGGTTTTGTAATAATCCATTGTTAACAGACTCCGTTCTGTGTGTGATTGATCACAGGAGATTTAAGTAGTTGTGTGCAGGTGTTTATTGAAGATTTAAGAAGATTTGAAGATATTGAAGATTTTTGACTTGGTTTTATAATCTTTGGTGTGCACAATACTTGTTTGGGAAAAAAAGGATCTGACTATAATTGATTTATCCTTTTAGGTATTTTGATAGAATAGTTGAGGAAGATCGGCATCAATATGATTCCTTGTGATTAAAGGTATTGATTGGATTAATCTTAACGATTATCTTTGGGTGATTGAATATAAGATAGATCTTGGAACCTGGCAAAGAAATTTATGTTAAGATAAACAAAGGAACCTTTGCGCAACTCATATCACTTGGTTAAAGAGAGTTGATACCAAACAGATTTGTTGTTCCTTTACTGTTTGGAATATGAACCAAAGGAATTGGTCCAAGTACGTGACTTGTTTACAGGTTAGAGGCGTGGGAATACATAAGGAACTAGGTGAACTATAGGTTTAATTGCTTGGTTAAGTCTGAACCTTTGTATCAAGTAATCACACTTTGTTGTTGTATTGTCTCGATCTAGAATCCATAGACGATCACACAAAGTGTGAACGATTTGTTGTATTGTCTCGACTCATTCCATAGACAATCACTTTAGGGGAAAGGACTTATAGGAAGGAAAAGTTATAGCTTGAGGTATATTTGGGGTACCCTCTCCTTTTCAGTAACAATCCATAATCGAAAATAATTAAACAATACATATCGACGATATTAAAATACCGATTTCCGAATCCCCTTGATTAATTATAATTTCCTTTCTTCAACTAGTGTCTCTGAATACTCTGTGGGAAGAGAGGGAAAAAGGGGTGAGAAACCATAACCCAGTAGGAAATTTCCAAAAATAATATAGTGCCACATAAAATAAACCAAATGATGCATCAAATGAAGTCATAATAAAATAAGTACAGTTTTTCAATTATTTACTAATTTTTATTTCGAACTTTTACACGATCACACTTCCAATTTAGCTTCTTAAATTATTTAGAACACTTTATTATTTTCGTTCAACCAAATATCCCTTAACAATTTCTTTATGTTCGTTCCAAATTTCGTAACTTCTAGATGTTTCTCTGTTCATTGTCTTACTAGGCTTTTCCAACAAATCCTTAAAAACTTTAAGACTTACAACCCCACTATTGGCAGACACGCTATTCGAATAGTTGTGGTTCTGAACTCTGAAAACTCGACAACCCTAAAATTTGTATCCATGGAACGCAGCCCAAATCACAAACAAACTTTAGACAACCCCATATCATTATCCATGGACCGCAGTCCAAATCATAATCAACACCTATTGCCCACCGGTGCTCACAAGCTATTTCTTGCTACTGTGGCCCTGATCTATTGGATCTAACACCATCTACTTCCCACCGGTACACATGAACTATTTTAATAGTCGAGGCCCTGATCTCTTAACAAGTAGATTACCCAAATTCACTATACCGTTGACCGACCAATATTTCTCAAACCAGAGATTATTAACGATTTTATTTCCTTAAGTTTTTCTCTTGTAGATAATATTTTATGTTTGTCATTAATAGCTTCTCAATATACAGTTTGAAACTCTTTGACTCTGTTCATGTTTCTCAATTTTGTGTGTAACGTTACTGTTAACAAAAATGTGTACCATTCAACTATCTTAACTTGTTTACTATACTTTTACATTGGTTAACATCTGAACACAGAAACATTAGCAAGGGAACTCAACAAAATAAATTAATGGATTCAAAAGAAGGGGATTAGTTTGTTAGAAGTTAAGATGAGTGAGTTTTTAAGTTCCAACCTAGTCAAAACCAAAATGTTAGTTTCTTTTGTTGTGAAACAAAATGGACAACACACATTTAAAATTCTTATTTTTGCAAGTGTTGTATAAGTAAATAGTACGCCAAAAGATCATAAACATGGAGTGAGTAGACATTCAATTTTGGAAGAAATAGTATAAGCCATATATGCTTAAGAAAGGAGTTTCACGATTTCAACCAATGAATATTTGTTAAGGAGTACAACACGTGTGTTAAATAACACACGTTTTCCTTGTTAAACAAGTCTTCTGTTTTAGGAAATTGGTTAAGTTTGGAAATCATCTTACCTTGAAGTTCAAGGAAGACTTTGTATATATAGGTCTCTTGTAAAACCAATTGATGTACGTGTTTATAATAAAACAATCTCTGTTAAACCTTCTTCCATCTATCTACTTCTTCTTCTTTAGTTAACCTAAAACTATAAACCCTAATTAGTTTTAGCTTGGTATCATCCTAGTTGATCCTCATGTCTACCGCTGCTTCTACAAGTAATGTTGTTTCAACTGTAATAAACTCGTCTCAATCAATGATGGATTCCTCTGTCTTCTCTCAACCTCACCACATCATAACTGTCAAACTTGATGATACAAATTACTCTCTCTGGCATGCTCGGTTTCTTCCATATCTCCAGGGTTATGAACTTGATAGCTTTGTTACCGGCGCCAACCCTTGTCCATCTCCAACTCTTCCCAATAGCGACGAACCAAATCCAGCATACGCACCTTGGTTGAAGCAAGACCGTATCCTCCTTGGTTGGATTTTCTCCTCACTAACCCCTGCTGTTCTCCGTCAGGTTCATCGTCTCACAAGTTCTCACGCTGTTTGGTCTTCCCTTGAATGACTTTTTGCCTCAAAACCGGATGCGCACATTCATCACTTGCAATGTGAACTTAGGGCTTTGAGAAAAGGTTCTCTTTCTATGCGAGATTATATTGATCGAGCTCGAAACATGGTAGACAACCTTGCAGCTGCTGATACTATTGTTACCGAGTCGGAGTTACGTCATTGTATTCTTGCCGGATTAGATACTGCATATGATGCAATTGTTACATCTCTTACAACTTCTATGGGAGCCATGAAACTAGAGGATTTTATCACCTATCTTCTAACGTTTGAACTACGTATTGAAAACCAAGGGAAGCTTCTGAATTCCCAGCCTGTTGCCAACGTTGCAGCACCAATCCCAGATCGTTCGTCTGCTTCAAATTATTCTCGCCCTTCTGCTCGGCCCAGTACACCTCAAGGCCAGAACTCGTCCTCACTGACCAGACCAGCTCGTCAGTAGAACTACTCTTCTTTGCTCGGCCTAGTTCCGTCACAGACCCAAAACAATCGTACAGTGATGCGTCGACCCTGCCAACTATGTGTTCGCAAGATCCATGAAGCTAATGATTGTTGGAATCGTTTTGATCACAGTTTTCGTCCTCCTCGACGTCAGCCGCCAACCTCTGCTCCTCGTGCTTATACTTCTCAAACTGGTTTGTTGCCTACTCCTCCATGGACTCCTGACAGTGGTGTTACTGATCATATAATGAATGATCTTTCTAGTCTTCAATTTTCCAATGAATACACTGGTCCTGATCAAATTCAAATGGGTAATGGTTCTTCTATTCCAATTTCCAATATTGGATCCTCTTTTTTAGGAACTCCTAACCGTAAGTTGCAACTTCGTAATGTTCTTCATGCACAAAAAATTTCGCATAATCTATTGTTTGTTTCTCAGTTTACCACTGACAATAAGGTCTTATTTGAATTTCATCCAAATTTTTGTCTTGTCAAGGATCGATGTACGGGGAGGGTTATTCTTCGCGGCAATGGGAGGGGTGGTCTCTATCAACTTGATTATTCATTTCAATCTTCTAAAGCCTACATAGGGAAGCATGCTACCTTACAAGATTGGAACTCTAGATTAGGACATCCAATGATGCGCACAGTGCGTAAAGTTGTTTCCCAGTTTTCTCTTCCGGTTTCTAGTCAGACTATTAAGTTTTTTTCATCTTTTCATGAACATAGGAGTCATAAATTACCTTTTCATTCTAGTAAAACTACTTATTTGAATCCATTAGATTTAATTGTCTCTGATGTCTGGGGACCTTCTCATATTTTGTCTAATGAAGGATACAAATATTATTTCATATTTATTGATGCTTTTAGTCGTTTTACTTGGATGTTTCCTATGTCTCAGAAATCCGATGTCTTTTGTATATTCTTCTTGTTTCAAAAGCATGTTGAAAATCTTTTTAATCGAAAAATAAAAATTTTCCAGTCCGATAATGCACTTGAGTATCGTAAACTTACTCCACATCTTCAGCAACTTGGAATTTTTCATCGATTTTCATGTCCACACACCTCTAAACAAAATGGTTTGGTGGAACGCCGTCATCGTCATATTCGTGAAACTGGTCTTACAATTCTAAACATGGCTTCCATGCCATCCTCATATTGGTATGACTCTTTTTATACTGCTTGTTTTTTAATGAACCGTGTTCCGTCCACTTCTATTAATAACTCTTCTCCATATGAAGTTCTTTTTGGTCTCCCACCAGATTATACTTTGCTTCGTGTGTTTGGTTATTTGTTTTATCCTAACTTACGTCCATATAGGTCTCATAAAATGGAACCGCTTTATTCTCCTTGTGTTTTTATTGGTTATAGTCCATCTCAAAAAGGCTACAAATATCTTCATATCCCTACAAGACGGATATATGTTAGTCGTCATGTTGTTTTTGATGAGACTACTTTTCCCTTTGCCACTCCATTACACCCTTCTCCGGTGTCGACTCCTTCGAAGGTAACAACTTCTACCCCTTTGAGTTATACTTTACCCCCGGATTTTTCTACTCGTTCTCGGTCTCTGTCAGATCTGCACCAGCCGACATCACCGACAGCACCAATCATTGGCACAATAGAGCCGTCATTTCTGCTCCAGCCGACAGCACCAATCGTTAGCACCAATCATCATCCGACAGAACTAATCATTGGCATACCGTCAGCCGTCCGTGATATCTTGCTTCAGCCGTCATCAACATCTCCAATCATTAGAGATTCTGATTTAACCGACAGTTATCATTCTTCTGTTCTTCAGCCGCCTCAACCAACAGTTCCAATAACAACTGTGTCGGACCCAGCAGCCACCAATTCTCCCATTTCTGACGATGTTCCGTCGAAAATTTCTGTGTCTAGTGAATCAGCTAATACATCTAGTCCTGATTCTACTGTTGTCACTCATCCAATGGTGACAAGGGCCAAGGATGGTATTTTTAAACCAAATTCGAAATATGCCCTGGTATGTGATTCTCTTCTTGAGCCTACTTGCATTTCACAGGCTCACAAAGATCCCCAATGGCATGTGTCTTCTGATGATGAGATTAATGCCTTACTTCGAAATGGTACGTGGTCATTAGTAAAATATGATCCTTCTATGAATGTTATTGGATGTAAATGGGTATTTCGTATCAAACGCAATCCTGATGGTACGATTGCACGTCGAAAGTCATGGTTGGTTGCAAAAGGCTATAATCAGCAAGAGGGTATTGATTACTCTGAAACGTTTAGTCCAGTTGTTAAACCATGTACCATACGTATTATTCTTACATTGGCTTTATCTTCCAATTGGTCTATTTATCAACTTGATGTGCAGAATGCCTTTTTACATGGAGAACTTCAAGAAGAAGTGTATATGAAACAACCACCTGGCTATGTGGATCTTCGTTTTCCTACGCATGTCTGCAAATTACACCGTTCTCTTTATGGTCTCAAACAAGCTCCACGTGCGTGGTATCACAGGCTTAGTGCCTTTTTACTGCAAATTGGTTTTGTCACTTCGAAGTGTGACTCGTCCTTGTTTCTCTACAACGGTTCTCATGGTACGATTTATTTGCTCGTCTATGTAGATGACATTATTGTTACAGGTTCTAATTCTATCGGTATTAAATATATTCTTGATTGTCTACAACAATAATTTGCAATTAAAGACCTTGGATTCTTGTCTTATTTTCTTGGAATTGAAGCAGTTCGAATATCTTCAGGATTGTTTCTTTCTCAACAGAGGTATGCCCATGATCTTCTTATTCGTGCAAAAATGGATGGTGTTACGCCTATTCAAACACCACTTAGTACTTCTGGGGACATATCTTCTGATCGTAGTACTTTATTAACAGATGCTACTGAATATCGTAGTATTGTTGGTGCCTTACAATATTTGACTTTTACTCGTTCGGATTTGGCTTATGCTGTTAATAAGGTTTGTCAATTTATGCATGCACCTACTGTGTTTCACTTGGGCTTAGTAAAGCGCATACTTCGCTATCTTAAAGAAACATCTACTTTTGGTATCCTTCTTCGTCCATCTCCTTCTCTACAATTATCTGTCAGTGCATATACTGATTCAGATTGGGCTGGCTCTCTTGAAGATCGACGTTCAACCAGTGGTTATTGTATATTTTTGGGTGGTAACATTATCTCTTGGAGTGCTCGTAAGCAGAAAACTGTGTCACGTTCTAGCACGGAAGCGGAATATAGAGGTCTTGCTATTGCTACTGCTGAAATTATGTGGATTCAATCACTTCTCTCAGAACTTTGTGTTTCCACTCAATCACCTCCGGTTCTATGGTGTGACAATCTTGGTGCAACTTATCTTACTGTTAATCCTATATTTCATGCAAAGAACGAAACACATCGAGATTGATTATCATTTTGTGCGTGATCAGGTTTCTTTAAAACTCCTTGATGTCAGGTTTATAACTTCTAAGGATCAAATAGCAGACATCTTCACAAAACCTCTGTCTAAAGACCGGTTTTCTCTCTTAAGGTTCAAGCTTACGGTTCAAGATCACCCGTTGCGCTTGCGGGAGGGTGTTAAGGAGTACAATACGTGTGTTAAATAACACACGTTTTCCTTGTTAAACAAGTCTTCTGTTTTAGGAAATTGGTTAAGTTTGGAAATCATCTTACCTTGAAGTTCAAGGAAGACTTTGTATATATAGGTCTCTTGTAAAACCAATTGATGTACGTGTTTATAATAAAACAATCTCTGTTAAACCTTCTTCCATCTATCTACTTCTTCTTCTTTAGTTAACCTAAAACTCTAAACCCTAATTAGTTTTAGCTATATTTAACACCAATTTATTTTGTAAGCCAGGGAACAAGACGATCAACAAAATCAAAACAATCCAATGATCAAACTACAGTTTAAAGTTATGTATGTATATATATATATATCCGTAAATACCAAAAATCCATCAAACAAAGAGATACGATGCAGATAAAAGCCATGCTAAAATAGTTTAGTTTTGAATATTACATAAAAACCCCTACCTCAATCTCTTAAATCCAAATCCAATGACAGTACATTAACACCTTTCTGTCAAAAACCAATTAACTCCAACAAACTATTAAAATCTTGACCAAGTCTCGCCACTATGATGCACAGACACACACCCGCTAAACATCAGTTTCTGGATCACTCGGTGTAAGGATGCACAAATCCAATGACAGTTCAATAAAGATGCTGCAAAAGAGGTATAAACTAAGCGGTTAAGGTATATGGCAGTATGAGAGGAAACCAAGAGATTCGAGAGGTGGAAGAATTTTTTGGAAGACGTGAATACAAATAAAGCTAAAAGTGACGGCCACTCGTCTCGTTGGGTTTCCCTTTTGTTTTGTATTGAAAAAAATGAGACGTAAAGAGATCATTAGGTGAAAATAGTGTTCGGGCAATCCATCGGGTTTGATAAGCAAATAGGCCACTTAAATGTGGGCTAATCTCAAACCCCCTTAGATTAAGCTATAAGCTTTTATATTTCACCGATCGGATTACGACTCAAGACCATCATTTTTCTTTGATTTTACTTAGAAAACACATCCTAAAATGAATGTACATATATGATAGAGGGTTAGTTTTGGCGAAAGCGCGTCTCAAAAAGGCGGATTATGACAAAGTAGACTAAAAATCAAGACTTATAGTTTTGGCAACTAAACTTGACAAACAAGCTTGAGATATCAACACTTGCGAGTTCGGCCGAGCACATATCAACTTTTTTAGAGATACTTCATGACCAAAAGAAAAGCACAAATCAACTTTTTCATAGAGATACTTCATGACCAAAAGAAAAGCACATATAAACTTTTTTAGATGCAATCATATAGCCGAAACTAAATGCATTCATCAAGGAGTTTATAAAGATACAAGATAACCCCTACAATATTCCACAACCACACTCCCCACAAAGATTTGGCAATTGAGCACAAGTTCAATTAAGAACTCTCCCCCATATAATGTCATTCCCGAAAGAACAACAAGAGCGACCTTACTTTTACAAAAAAAGAAGGATTTCTTTGGACATTAACAAATCACATGAAACATGAATTTGTATCCAAAAATCTCAATTAAATTAACCATAAGAGAACCCATGATTAATTTAATCGGAAATGCTCAAATAAGAAAACTTACGGAGCCGCACAATATTTACATAAAGATATGGATCAGAGAAGATCAATACTGCGGAATAAACAAATATTCATTTTATTTTGGGATAATTAGAGTTTGATACTCAAGTTTAGACCAACACTAGGCTTTGGTCTAACATTTGTCCAACGTTAGGCTTTGGTACCTGGACCAGACGTTGACCCATGTTGACTAGGTTAAGTCCTAACTTCTGTTTAGTAATTATTAGAAAATTAATATAAAATTTAATTATTAAAGAATTTACTATAATACCCTTCAGTTTTCTTTACAAAAATCTTAACTTCTCAACACAAACAATCCATGGTGCAAAACTAATCTTCCAGTCATTCCCTGTAACAAACTGTTTACAAACTCATAAACATCACCCTGTTTACAAACT
Organism: Papaver bracteatum; assembly: GCA_023529315.1. Taxonomy (NCBI): domain Eukaryota; kingdom Viridiplantae; phylum Streptophyta; class Magnoliopsida; order Ranunculales; family Papaveraceae; genus Papaver; species Papaver bracteatum. Next base: position 2,660,954 of record JAJJWX010002993.1, on the reverse strand, counting down.
CGAAAGACCCTGCAATGAATCAGCATATCTTTAAAACAATATCATCAGCATACCCATCTCTTTATTATCTTCAGTTTTAGATATAACCCAACTCTCTAACTCTGATTATAGCTTATACCCACTATCTATATCCCTTCAAAACTCTGAATACTCATCTTTCTTCATCTATGTTCTCAATTAACATATCCCACCCTTCTAATCGAACCCAGATTTCACTAATTGAGCCACTTCCGAACTTTTGCTCTTCTCGTTCTGATTCATCTTTATCAGCAGCTCTATATTCTTTCTTTCGTCATCTCGGCATCCAAGTTTGTCTGAATCGGAAATCTCTCTTAACCCATTGTCGGAAGATTCTCTTGGTGAGATAGGTTCGATGTTGTTCCGATATTAAATAGGTTTTTGCTTTGAATCTGAGACAGGGAAAGAACATTGATGCTGATATTGAATATCAACGGCAACGAGCACTTACAGCTTCTCCATTCACTGGATCATCCATCAGAATATTTCCTTCACACTTGAGTGTTGTCGATGAAGTCGCCGACACTACTACCGATCATTTCTCTGTTACTTTGTCACTGCCATTACAACCACCGTCACAACTCCATTTCACCTTCAAACCCTAATTATGAATTTTATCTTCAATCACTATACCCAGACTATAATTCCTTCTTGTCAATCACTGATTGAAATTCAATCGAATTCCTAAACCCTAACTCCTCAATTATATTCTTGTTCTTCAAGACTTAAAGAAACCCTAATTTCTTCGATTCTTAAACAATCAACACCATAACATCAATCAATCAATAACCCTTTCGTTCTTAAGCTATCAATAACTCGACTATCCTATCAATTCTGTTCAATCTCAAAAATTGATTTAAGAACCCTAATATGATATTCGCATATGCATCTCCACGATCTTAATATCGATCTATGCTACAATTTACAGCAACCTCATCACCTTTAACGTATATACACTTACATCAATTTGTATCCTCTATATCAAATCTCAATCAAAACTCACAATCGTCGCTCAACTCAGCAGCAGAAGAGAATAAAGAAGAAACAAGAAGAGGAAAGAAGAAGAAAAATAGAAGAGAGAACTCGATCTGGTTTTGGTTTAATCCAAGACGGTAAAATTGAAGGGTACAAACAGTTAATCCTAGATTCAATTTAGGGGTACATTTGTAAACTAATAATTTTAGAATATTTTTATTTTATAAAATTAAGTGAAGCTTGGTCATAAACAGTCAATGCATGTCAACGTCTAGTCCAGGTACCAAGCCCTAACGTTGGACAAATGTTAGACCAAAGCCTAGTATTCGTCTAAACCTGAGTACCAAAATCTAATTATCCCTTTTATTTTTCATCACTATTTGCATAATGACATATAATAGACTTTAATATTTGTAAACAAAAGTTCATCCTATCTTCCATCAATATTTGTATAATGACATAATAGGCTTAACTTTTGTTTGTCAAAAGTTCATTCAATCTTTTATCAATACTTGCAAACTGACATATGAAAGACTTAACTTTTGACCACGTATGGGATAATCATAGTTCACGGACGCAAACACACAAATCCCATAACAAGTTGCAATATATAAAACCACAAAGATTAATACTGCAAAATCATCTTCCAAATAAACTTTAGAATTTAAATAAATAAATCTAAATATATTGCAAGATGAAAATTGTTGGAAATAACTATGTGTACTAACAATAATTGCTATTCCAAACCCTAGTTATCCTTCTTAAGACACAAGAATAAATTCTCATAAGAAGTTTCCTAGACATTAAGACCTTTGAAAAATTATTTATTATCCCCGAACTCCTTATCGTCAACAGCCATTGGGACATAAGGTTCATGAAGAAAGGAGTTGATATTAACAAACCTTCTTGAATGATGTCGAACCACGGCCTTCTGAATTTCAAGAGTCTTAAAACAAAAGCCTTTATTTGTTGCACTTCCTTTATTAATTCCTTCAATTTTTCAAGAACACCAGAAAATTTCTAAAGATTTGAAGGGACAACCCTTGGTTTTCTCACATTCCTCATTTTTATTTTCAAATTTGAGTGAACGGGAGGGTTGTCTTTTTCTTGCATGATTGGTGGCTTAATAATCATATTAACATCTTTTACATCAGAATTTATGATACTTGGAGTCTCCATAACAATATGGGTTTGTGAGAGGAATTTCTCAAAACAAGCTCTACAAGAAAACTTGTGATAAAAGAGTTTCTTAGAGAAGGAAAAGGGAATGTAGGGTTACGATACCTTTATACACTTAAAGGATTCACGTACGCACAACTCATACCCTAAAGAAGGCAGAATTGTCTATAATACCCATTTTTTTATTAATATAATAGAGCAAAAAAAATTCAAAATCAATTAGATAAGAAAATATGAAAGAATTCCAAAACAATTCAAAAGCAAAATTAAACACACTTTTGTTTTTTAAAAGCCTGTGAAGTGCCAACTCTTGTCTCTTTTGAACCAGGCACATGAGACAAAACGCTTAACCAACACAATTACCTGGTGTTCAGGTGAACAATAATATGTCCATCATACTTTTCTTGATTGGAATTCCTAGTTCTTTGTTTCCTAGACTGTTCAGACCGAAACCTTTCTAATGGTCTAGAAACATATTTGGAAATTAAATTCTTTGGAGAAGAGATAGGATTACATACCTCAGTCGATTTCTGAACAAGTTTCAGTTTGTTAGCTAATCGATTTGATCTTCGTTGAAGTGTGTTGACATATCTTATCTTATGTTTGTACTTGAAACATTTTGATAACTCATGACCTTTGAGAGTACAATAAGCATATTTCAACCTGGATGAAGGTTTATACATCACAGTTATGCAGGCTGCTAGACACAGGGTGGAACCTATAAAAATGGAATATGAATTTCTAGTGGGCAAAGAGAGATCCATATTATCCTCTAAGATGGTTGAAGTTTCTCTTGGAAGAAATATCAAGATTGATGAATGTATTGCTACAATTATCAAAATCAGCATTTTCATAGAAGAGTGCAATATTTGATTTTTCGTCTTCATTAGAATCATAATAGTCAGACATTTCATCAAGAGTTGCAGCAAGATCTTTGTTTCCAGTATACTTTCTACGATTTGGACACTCATTTTCAAAATGACCAAAACCTTTACACATGAAGCACTATGGCATATCATTGATGAGTGCCAAATATTGCATATTCATACACCTTTTCATTGGCACTTAACTCATCTTTCGCGCTTCAAAGTCATATATTATCCCAAATTCTGCATTTTTACCATCTTCAAGAATAAATATTTGTATTAATTAATTTTGTGTTTTTAAGTACTAAATAAAGCTTGGAAGAATTGAGAAGACAAAAGAGAAGAAAGTTGGAAGTGTTGCAACCCGTTCGCGCATTAGTGGCAACCTGTTTACAATACATGGGATTAAACTACCCATAATCCAAAACCCATGATCCAAAAACCAAAGACCCAAATCCATTTCCACCTCACCACCATTGGATTCCAAAACATCCACCTCACCACCATTGGATTCCAAAACATCCACCTCACCACCATTGGATTCCAAAACATCCACCTCACCCCATTGGATTCCAAAACATCCACCTCACCACCATTGGATTCCAAAACATCCACCTCACCCCATTGTATTCCAAAACATCCATCAAGTGAGAAAACATGTTTTGTTGAGTAAATAATTGCCAAAATTCGAATCCAAGTGAGAGAGAATTTTTGTGTATAAATAGAGAGGGTTGTTGTGTTGAAAACTCATCCAAGAATAGCTTGTTCATGTTAGTTTATCAAATTTAAGTTTTGTTGTAATGTTCTTCATGTTCTAGTTTCATTTACTAGGGTTTAGATGAAGCCCTAATCTCATTGGTATGTATTCATATCTTGTATCTTGTTCTTGAAAGTTTAGAATTGTTTAAAGATATAATTTAATCCAAGTTTGTCAACATCTTGCTCTCACAATGTATGCCATGTATCCATTGTAGTTAGAATATCTCTATGTTGATTATGCTACAACTCATGCTTAACCAAATATTGATCTTTAGATTAGTTGTGCTTAATTAGACAATTAATGCTTTGGAGAAATACTTTAGTTGTGATTAAATTATCCATTGGAGAAATACCTTAGTTATACGGTAGGCTTGAATCTACTATAAGGACAAGAATAATATTACAAGTTGAATGCATATCATAGGTTATTGGTGGATTTGAATACCCTAGTATCCATATTATCATTGTTTACATATCTTGCTATTTGCATCTTTTACTTTTATTATTTCAGTCACTTGAAAATCATATCGTCGTATCGACAAAAACAAACCCCTTTTGGTTACTCTCTGAATCAGGATTTAGAATCAACTTCTACACTCTCCAAGTCTCTGTGGTTCGACATGTGCTTGCCCTGTGTTGCTTGTCGACACTTTGTGCACTTGCGGTTATACAATAGTAGGTATCTTTCCGATCCTACCAAGTTTTTAAGCGCCGTTGCCGGGATTTGGTAGAAGTGTAGTTCAAGTTTCATCTCATGTCACTTGTTCATAAATTGTCTCCTGGAACTGTAGCATTTCTTTGTAGATAAAACGATGTACAAAAGTCGTCGTTATTCTTGTAGCGTATTCGGGAACACCAAAAAAAAAAAAAAAAAAAAAAAAAACGCCCGCCCGAACAGTCGCATAAAACTGTCGCACTTCAACAACAGCTATTCACCGTGTCACTGTTAAACAACGACAGTTATTCTCTCGTAATCGTTCGAAGCGTCTGTTCTTCGTGTTCTTCATCATTATTATTCTTTGTAGCAACGATAGTTCATCATTCTATTCTTTCAGCAACGATAGTTCACTGTTACTGTTACTATTCACAGTCAATTTTACTTTTTTTTTTTTTTTTTTTTGATTTGATTTGATTTTATTTTATTTTGCTTTTGCTTTAAAACTTCGAAACCCTAACTACCTCTTTTGAGCTCAACAGGTGCCTGAGTAGCTGTTGTAAAGGCGAAGGAAAGGAAGCGGAAGAAGTTTTTATTTTAATAAAAAAAAAAAAAAGAGTTTATTTTATTTATTTTTAGTTTGTATTAGGATTCCTTTACTCTTGTAATTTTCTTTTTCTTTTGCACTTTACTTTGGACTTGGACATTCTATTTTTATTTTTATTTTTAAACCCTACGGAAGGGTATTATTAAATATCAACTGTTTTGCTAGAGAAGGACGGTGATTACAATATCACCTCGGCCCCTCGGGTTCGTTCATGACATAGGAGTCGTGGCCCGAGTCGACAACAACGGTTCATCCCCCGTCTGGAACGGGAGGTAAGTTTGTCGAAACACTCGCGAATCCCTTGTTAGCGAGTTACTGTATTCCTTCGTTTGCATATATGTTGAGGAATTGAATACGGCTGCTTTATTTTCCTAGTAAAGGGCAAGGACTGGCCATACAAGATAAGGGTTCGGATTTCATCACCGTTCTCTTCTTGCCCGCCTTAGGAAAACGATACATACGCGAACCTAAGCTTTAAAATTTTGAATAGAACAAGACCTATAAGGTAACGAGCTTAGTAGGAAAGTCATTTGAAAAATATTGGTTACTCTTTAAGCATACTTCGAAGTTCATGACGGTTTCACGTAAATTGAATGCGTGATTTAACCGCCTTGTAATACGGTGAGGCCTTGGGTATCAAAGCTCTAGCAGCTTCCCTCGCCTCTATTCAATTTACTTAAACTCGGATTGATTCCGAGAGGGTTTGCTCAGATTATAACGAATTCCCTTTCGAAGGATTAGAAGCTGGTCTAGAAAACAATCTAAGTGGAGCCATCATGCTTTTTGTTTGCTAGAAATCAGTAGGTTTACTGTGGTGGAGTCATCCTTGTTTGTGATTGCATAGAACTTGCCTTCTAGGTGAATGGTTAACATGGTTGATGTGCTAGCTAGGCTATGATTGTGTCTTTTAGAGACCATACACGCCGACTAGTTAGAATCAGTCAAGAAGAGTTAATTGAAATACATAGTTCTGAAGCAGACAGTCCAAACCCATCTGAAACAATGGGAGAACCAGTAAACCCAATCCGTAGTCTAAAGGACTACATGTACCCAACGAGGACAACCCAGTCCTCGTGCATTGTCTTACCAGCTATTGATGGACAATTTGAGCTAAAGGCAAGTATCCTCAATATGTTGCCTAAATTTAAAGGGGTTGAAGCTGAAAATCCCTACCACCATGTGAGAGAGTTCGAGGAAATTTGTGGGACTCTTCGGATCAACCAAATGACGGATGAGCACCTCAAAATGAAACTTTTTCCTTTTTCTTTGATAGACAAAGCCAAGACTTGGCTGTGTGCTCAACAGCCACAGTCATTTCATACATGGGATGCTCTTACGAAAGAGTTCTTCAAAAAGTTCTTCCCAAACCATAAGACTACGACAATTCGTCAAAGTCTGAATAGTTTTGTGCAATTAGAGGAGGAAACTTTGGCAAAATATTTGGAGAGATTCAATGAATTATTGCTCCAATGTCCTCACCATGGTTTTGAAAAATGGAGACTTGTGCAAATTTTGTATGAAGGTTTAGATGTCAAGAACCGAACTACATTTGAGACCATGTGCAATGGTCAATTTATTGAAAAAACTGCTGATGAGTCTTGGGATTTCTTAATCGAAGTCGCTGAAAAGACTCAGCAGTGGGAATCCCCCCGTGAACCAAATAGGATTACCCTTTCATCCAATGTTCATAGAATTGACTCGACTTGAAGGAAGTGCAAAGATGGCATCCTTGGCCAGGAGAATAGAAAAGCTAGAGCTAGAAAAGAATGGAAAAACTAATATCCCTACTCTCCGTAGTCAAATTGAAATGGCCACTTGTGCCGCATGCCATGGTTCAGACCATCTAGTGGACACTTGTCCAGACCTCCATGCATTTCAAGAGTCTAAAACCGAGGAAGCCAATGTATTGTACCAAAGGCAAGAGAACAACCCATATTCTCAGACCTACAACCCGGGGTGGAGAAATCACCCTAACTTTTCATGGTCTAAGGGGCATGTGCAAGGGGAACATCAAATAATAACCAAGGATACCCTTATCCTAGAAACCCCCAAGTGCAACCACATTCTCGGTACCTGCGAGAAAAAGCCTAGCTTCGAAGAAAGTTTCGGTTTGTTGACCCAAAATTTGGTACAACTTCAAAAGACCACGGACCAACGTTTTCAAGTCTAGAACTTAAAATGGGTCAAATTTGTGAAGCATTGAATGAAAGAGACAAAGGCAAACTTCCTAGTCAACCCCAACAAAATCCAAAAAATGTATATCGAAAGGAAAATTCAACTCGAAATGAGGCCTCCAATAATCAAGTAAATCTTTGTCACCACTCTTCGTAGTGGTAAAGTTGTTGAAAACAATGTAGGTGTACCACGGTCGAGTGAGTCTACATCGGACTCACCGGTGCATAAAATACCACGAAAACACCTATTGTTGAAAACAAATCGAGCAACATAAAAATTCCCATAATTCTAATGTCTCTACACCATCTCATGTACCTGTTGCTCCATTCCCACAAAGATTGGTGCAACAAAAGAGAGTACACAGTACAACGAGATTTTAGAAATGTTCAAACGAGTTAACATCAACATCCCATTTCTTGATGCAATCAAGCAAGTCCCTGCTTATGCTAAATTCCTTAAGGATCTATGCACACAAAAGCGAAATCTTCATGTGCATAAGCGTGCTTTTCTCATTTGAGCAAGTGAGTGCAATCATTCAAAGCAACACACCACCTAAGTTTAAAGACCCGGGTAGTCCAACTATCACATGCAAAATAGGTGACCATACGGTTAAGAAGGCGTTGCTAGACTTAGGGGCAAGTGTGAATTTTTGCCATATTCGGTATATGTGCGGTTAGGTCTTGGAAAGTTGAAGGCAACACCTATAACTCTGCAATTGGCGGACAGATCCGTAAAGTGCCACGTGGTGTGGTAGAAGATGTTTTGATTAAGGTTGATAAATTTTACTTTCCTGTGGACTTCATCGTTTTAGATACTCAACTTTGTGCAAAACCACGACAGTCACATTCTGTCATTTTGGGACGTCCTTTCTTAGCGACGTCAATGCAATCATTAACTTGCCGTAATGGAGTGTTGAAGTTGTCATTTGGTAATATGACTGTGGAGTTGAATGTTTTCAATGCTATCCAACAACATTTAGATCTTGATGATGATAATGATGTGCATGAAATCAACATGATTGAAAGTTTGATTCAGGAGTCGCTACCTAGTAGCATGTCTGTTGACCCTTTGGATGCTTGTTTGAATAATTTCAACCTGGATCTGTTTGATGATGAATACATAAGTGAAGTGAATACTTTTCTTGAATCCAAACCACTCATGGACACGTCTAAGTGGAAAGCTAGAGTGGAACCACTTCCACTCTTGGAATCCAAGTCTGTTCCATCTCTTGTTGAGCCGCCAAAGCTCGAACTGAAACCATTACACGATACTCTTAAATATGTTTTTTGGGACCTTATAATACTTTGCCTGTAATCATTTCATCTGCCTTAGATACAAAACAGGAAAGAAAACTTTTAGAAGTGCTTAAGGAGCATAAAGAAGCATTAGGATGGACCATCTCGGACCTTAAAGGCATAAGCCCCACTGATTGCATGCACCATATAAACCTTGAGGACAATGCCAAACCATCCAGGGAGATGCAAAGGCTTCTCAATCCTAACATGAAAGAGGTTGTTAAGAGTGAGATCATAAAGCTTCTTGATGCGGGTATCATATACCCAGTTCACGATAGCAAGTGGGTCAGTCCCATTCAAGTGGTACCCAAGAAGTCGGCATTACGTAGTTCAAAATGAGAAGAATGAGCTTGTCCCCACCCGTGTAACTACGGGTGGCGAGTTTGTATTGACTATAGGAAATTGAACACAGTAACTAAGAAAGACCATTTTCCGCTGCCCTTCATTGATCAAATGCTAGAAAAGTTGTCGGGACATAGGTACTATTGTTTCTTAGATGGCTATTCAGGCTACAACCAAATTCACATAGCACCCGAAGATCAGCATAAGACCACATTTACTTGTCCGTATGGAACATTTGCTTATCGTCGTATGCCTTTTGGGTTGTGTAATGCACATGCTACTTTTCAAAGATGTATGATGAGCATATTTTCAGACATGATAGATAAGTTTCTTGAAATCTTCATGGATGATTTTTCTGTCTTTGGCTCTTCTTTTGATGAATGTTTGCATCATCTTACTCGTGTGCTTATTCGGTGTAAAGAAAAGAATTTGATCTTGAATTGGGAAAAATGTCATTTCATGGTTGACTCAGGCATTGTTCTAGGGCATATCATCTCAGAAAAAGGAATAGAAGTAGATAAAGCCAAGGTTGATATCATTCAACACTTACCTCAACCTCGCTCTGTGAGGGAGGTTAGATCATTTTTAGGCCATGCTGGTTTCTACCGTAGATTCATCAAAGATTTCAGTAAGATCTCAAGGCCACTGTGTAATCTACTCAGTAAAGATGTTGCATTTGTGTTTGATGATACTTGTGTGCATGCTTGGGAGGAGCTCAAAACTCTTCTAACTTCAGCCCCTATAGTCCGACCTCTAGATTGGAAATTTCCATTTGAAATCATGTGTGACGCATCTGATTTTGCTGTTGGAGCTGTCTTAGGTCAGCGAGTCGACAAACACCCCTATGTGATCTACTATGCTAGTAAGACACTGAATGAGTCTCAAATGAACTATTCAACAACCGAAAAAGAGCTGCTAGCTGTTGTGTTCGCATTAGATAAGTTTAGATCTTATTTGATAGGATCTAAAATCATCATTTATACTGACCATGCCGCATTAAGATATCTTTTATCTAAAAAAGATGCCAAGGCTCGTCTAATTCGATGGATACTCTTGTTACAAGAGTTCCACCTCGAAATTCGAGATAAAAAAGGCTCAGAGAATGTTGTTGCTGATCACTTATCTAGATTGAATGTCGAGTCTACTGATGAATCGGGAGAGATTATTAGAGAATCTTTCCCGGATGAACAACGATGCTAGTTTATGAAATGCCATGGTTTGCCGACATCTTGAACTACCTTGCTACAGGTAGGATGCCACTCCATTGGTCTAAACAAGACCGGTCTAAGTTCTTGGCCGAAGTGAAACATTTCCTATGGGATGACCCATATCTGTTCAAATCTGCCCTGACCAAATCATTAGGAAATGTGTCCCCAACTCTGAACAAAGGGATGTCATCTCTTTTTGTCATCATCAAGCATGTGGAGGCCACTTTAGTGCAAAGAAAACTGCTGCAAAAATCTTGCAGAGTGGTTTTTACTGGCCAACATTGTTTAAGGATAGCCATGAATTATGTATTTCTTGTGACCGGTGCCAGAAATTGGGAAGTATATCAAAACGAAACATGATGCCCTTACAACCCATTTTGATTGTTGAGCTATTCGATGTATGGGGCATTGATTTCATGGGTCCGTTTCCTAACTCTGAAGGAAAGTTGAACATTCTTGTTGCTGTTGACTATGTTTCTAAGTGGGTAGAAGCAATTGCAACCAAAACTAATGACCACAAGGTGGTACTTTCGTTCTTAAAGGAAAACATATTTTCTCGATTTGGCACCCCTAGAGCTATAATCAGTGACGGTGGTTCACATTTCTGCAATAGGCCTTTTGAGTCCTTAGTCCGTAAGTATGGCATAACTCATAAAGTTGCAACCCCATATCATCCACAGACCGGTGGCCAGGTAGAGGTTTCAAATAGGGAGATTAAGCACATTCTAGAAAAGACGGTTAACCCGTCTAGAAAAGATTGGTCTTTAAGATTGAATGATGCTTTATGGGCCTATAGAACTGCATACAAGACCCCCATTGGTATGTCCCCTTACGACTTGTGTACGGTAAATCTTTTCATCTCCACTGTAGAGTTAGAACATCGTGCATATTGGGCTGTAAAGAAACTGAACTTTGATCTAGATAAAGTGGCACCCAAAGGAAGCTTCAACTCAATGAGTTGGAAGAGTTAAGAAATGATGCATATGATAATGCAAAAATGTACAAACAAAGAATGAAGGTGTGCCATGACAAACGCATTTTGCGCAAGTCATTCACTCCAGGCCGAAAGTTCTATTGTATAACTCACGACTGCACCTTTTTCCAGGAAAATTACGTTCTAAATGGACAGGCCCGTTCGTGGTGCGAACAATTTTCCCCCATGGGGCTGTAGAACTAGAAGATGTAACAACCAAGAATGTCTTCAAGGTCAATGGGCAGAGACTGAAGCCGTTCCTTGAACCAATCCACACTGAGATTGAAACAACTCATCTTGCTGATCCAATCTATGTGGACTAAAAAGTTCACCCCATGTACATACCACGGATATCTTCCCCTGCTTTGGTTGCTTTGGACATACTCTCTCTCTCTGGTTTGGCATCTGGTAATCTCTTTCCTTTGAATCTGTTTTGTTCTCATAGTTTGTTGTGGTTTTACGTTATCTTTTGAAACATTGAGGACAATGTTAGATTTAGGTTTGGGGGAGTATTTGCATATGGCGTTTTGAAGTCTTTTGCATTTTTTATGACCAGCTGTGGAGCGGGTCTTTTGTAGGATCCTTTGTAGTCTTTTGCATCTTTTATGACCAGCTGTGGAGCGGGTCTTTTGTAGGATCCTTTGTAGTCTTTTGCATCTTTTATGACCAGCTATGGAGCGGGTCTTTTGTAGGATCTTTTGTAGTCTTTTGCATTTTTTTTGTAGTGTGTTTTCTCTGACCAGCTGTGTAGCGGGTCTTGCAGTCTTTTGTTTTCTATGACCAGCTGTGTAGCGGGTCTCTAAAAAAAAAAAAAAAAAAAAAAAAAAAAAAATGATGACCAGCTGTGTAGCGGGTCCCTAAAAAAATATTTTGTCTCGGATCTTGTGTTTGGTATCTGATGATCAGCTGTGTAGCGGGTCAACAAAAAAATGTGTAAAAATTCAACAAAAAAAAAAAAAAAAAAAAAAATGGTCACAAATTATCAAGGTTCTACGAAATTCCGAAGTTCCTCATCTACCGTTGAAGACCGAAGACGAAGACATTTCTATGGATGCTCTGAATTTGGAGAAGGTTTTGTGGGTACATCTTTGGTAGGCCCTCACGAGACTACAACTCGTCCACTAGGGACACCTAGGGGTTTAAAGGCTTGATGCATACGCTAAATGCATTCGAGAGACCAGCGACAGTGGTATAGTTAGGATTTCTGGATTTCTGTTTCACTTGAGGACAAGTAAAATTCGGGTTTGGGGGTATTTGATGAGTGCCAAATATTGCATATTCATACACCTTTTCATTGGCACTTAACTCATCTTTCGCGCTTCAAAGTCATATATTATCCCAAATTCTGCATTTTTACCATCTTCAAGAATAAATATTTGTATTAATTAATTTTGTGTTTTTAAGTACTAAATAAAGCTTGGAAGAATTGAGAAGACAAAAGAGAAGAAAGTTGGAAGTGTTGCAACCCGTTCGCGCATTAGTGGCAACCTGTTTACAATACATGGGATTAAACTACCCATAATCCAAAACCCATGATCCAAAAACCCAAGACCCAAATCCATTTCCACCTCACCACCATTGGATTCCAAAACATCCACCTCACCACCATTGGATTCCAAAACATCCACCTCACCACCATTGGATTCCAAAACATCCACCTCACCCCATTGGATTCCAAAACATCCACCTCACCACCATTGGATTCCAAAACATCCACCTCACCCCATTGTATTCCAAAACATCCATCAAGTGAGAAAACATGTTTTGTTGAGTAAATAATTGCCAAAATTCGAATCCAAGTGAGAGAGAATTTTTGTGTATAAATAGAGAGGGTTGTTGTGTTGAAAACTCATCCAAGAATAGCTTGTTCATGTTAGTTTATCAAATTTAAGTTTTGTTGTAATGTTCTTCATGTTCTAGTTTCATTTACTAGGGTTTAGATGAAGCCCTAATCTCATTGGTATGTATTCATATCTTGTATCTTGTTCTTGAAAGTTTAGAATTGTTTAAAGATATAATTTAATCCAAGTTTGTCAACATCTTGCTCTCACAATGTATGCCATGTATCCATTGTAGTTAGAATATCTCTATGTTGATTATGCTACAACTCATGCTTAACCAAATATTGATCTTTAGATTAGTTGTGCTTAATTAGACAATTAATGCTTTGGAGAAATACTTTAGTTGTGATTAAATTATCCATTGGAGAAATACCTTAGTTATACGGTAGACTTGAATCTACTATAAGGACAAGAATAATATTACAAGTTGAATGCATATCATAGGTTATTGGTGGATTTGAATACCCTAGTATCCATATTATCATTGTTTACATATCTTGCTATTTGCATCTTTTACTTTTATTATTTCAGTCACTTGAAAATCATATCGTCGTATCGACAAAAACAAACCCCTTTTGGTTACTCTCTGAATCAGGATTTAGAATCAACTTCTACACTCTCCAAGTCTCTGTGGTTCGACCTGTGCTTGCCCTGTGTTGCTTGTCGACACTGTGCACTTGCAGTTTATACAATAGTAGGTATCTTTCCGAGCCTACCAATCATCATCATAAGTATCGTCGGTATCCCTGTTTTTAGGAGGAACACGATTATGAGGCTTACTTGATTACTTCGGTTTGTCTCTAGTGAACCGTTTACTTATCTTCAAAAGAAGATCTCTAAACTGTCTTATGATAAATGATACGGACTTGTCAAGATATTTATCTGAAGAATCAGTCTCCGAAAGATCATCATTAGAGATGCCAACACTTTTACTTTCATCAATTAATTTTGTGTTCTTTTATGCTTTGAAAGCAATATCCTTTCTTTATTTGGATATACGCTCATAATAAAATATCTTTAACTTCCCAACAAGAGTATTTCTGGAAAGCACATCAAGGTTATTTCCTTCAACGATGGCATGTTTCTTAGAATCGTATCTAGATGGTAGAGATCTGAGAATCTTCATCACAATATCCTTTTCAGGAATAGTCTTACCCAATGCAAAAGATGCATTAACAATTTCAGACACTTTGTGATTAAACTCATCAAATGAATCTTCATCTTCCATATAAAGGTTTTCCCAATCAGAACATAGGTTTTGAATCCTAGCTTCTTTTTCACATGTATTCCCTTCAAATACGGTTTCTAAGATATCCCAAGCATCTTTAGACCGAGTGCACGTAGTTGCATGGTGCTGAAGATCTAGGGTAATGGCATGGATGATTACATTCAATCTGTCAGAATTTTACTTTGCAGCAAGAATCTCGGAAGCATCATAATCACCAAAATCCTTTGGAACAGTTACAGTGCCTATTATAACAACCAAAGGATTATAGCCATTAATAACATAAACCCATGATTGAAAATCACGCCCTTGAAGAAAGGCACGCGTCGCAATTTTCCACCATAAGTAATTCGATCCATCGAAGACTGGTGGTACGTTTATTGAGATAACACTTCTCTATAGAGTCAGATCGCTACAAAAACATACTTATGAGGTCTTAAACGTGTTTTCCTGCTCTGATACCAATTGAAAAAGCGGGGGTACAACAACCTCACCCAATATTTCGCTTAGAAATCTATATGGACTAACTCCAATATACTTTCAAGAGAATCAACTAGACAATTAGACTCAATCTTAAGAAAAGTGTATCAAAAAGTTATATCTTAATTTCTAGATTCAATCCGCAATCAAACAAATAGGAATTTGCTAGCTTGATTGAATACAAGAGAAATAACTTGAATGGTACCAAAGACCAATGTTCAAGGATCAATCAACAACAAAAGGTTGGATTTACCAATTGACCGATTCAACGCACAACCTGTGATATTTCAATTATATAACAAAATATAATGCGGAAAAGAAATAACACAGACACTGGAAGTTTTGTTAATGAGGAAACCGCAAATGCAAAAAAACCCTGGGACATAGTCCATATTTGAATACCACACTGTATTAAGCCGCTATAGACACTAGCCTACTACAAAGCTAACTTCGGTCTAGACTGTAGTTGAACCCTAATCAATCTCATACTGATTCAAGTTACAGTTGCGTTCCTTACGTCTCTGATCATAGCAGGATACTATGCACTTGATTCCCTTAGTTGATCTCACCCACAACTAAGAGTTGCTACGACCCAAATTCGAAGACTTGATAAACAAATCTGTCTCATACAGAAAATTCTACTAGAAGAGATAAATCTGTCTCCCACAGAAATACCTACGAGTTTTGTTCCGTCTTTTGATAAATCAAGGTGAATAGGAACCAATTGATAACCCGGACTTATATTCCCGAAGAACAGCCTAGTATTATCAATCACCTTACAATAATCTTAATCGATTAACGATACAAGATATTATAGAATCACAAACGATGAGACGAAGGTGTTTGTGACTACTTTCCAATCTTGCCTATCAGAGATATAAATCTCAAGCCAATCTTACGATTGTACTCAATCACGATAGAAAACATCAAGATCGAATCACGCAACTACAGAGAAAATAGTTGGGTCTGGCTTCACAATCCCAATGAAGTCTTTAAGTGGTTAACCTACAGGGTTTTGTGAAAAAACTAAGGATAAAGGAGAATTAACTCTAGCTTATACAACTAGTATCACACAGGAGGTGTGGGGATTAGGCTTCCCAGTTGCTAGAGTTCTCTGAAAAGATGAGGGTACCCAAATATACCTCAATCTAAAAAAAATCCACCTATAAGTCCTTACTCCGAAAGTGATTGTCTATGGACTGAGTCGAGACAATACAACAAATCGGTTCACACTTCGTGTGATCATCTATGGATATGAGATCGAGACAATACGATAACAAGATAACTTATGTGATTGACTATGGATACAAGATCGAGACAATACAACAACGAAGTATGGTTACTTGATAATAGGTTCGGACTTAACCAAACACTATAGGATTGCTATCAAGTAATTAGGAATTAACGTTTGTGTATTTTACTTCTAATTATAATAAAACAATTATAATTACGTAAATAGAAAAGTAAAAGACACAACATGATTTTGTTAACGAGGAAACCGCAAATGCAGAAAAACCCTGGGACCTTGTCCTGAATTGAATACTCTCATAATTAAGCCGCTATACAAAATCAAACCAACTTCGTATAGTTAAGACCAAGCAACTAAACCTATAGTTCACCTAGTTCCCTCAGTATCCCTGCGCCTCCAACTTGTAATAAGTCACGCACTTGGAACAATTCCTTTGGTTCGTGTTCCAAATAGTAAAGGAACAACAAATTTGTTCGGTAATAAATCTTTTCAAACAACGTGATATGAGTTTGACAAAAGGCTCTTTCGTTTATCCCAATAAACTCCTTTGTCAGGTATTTAGATCTATCTATTAAAAAACTACTAAAATAATTATTTAGACTATGCAATCAATACTCTTAATCACAAAGAAATATATTGATGCCTATCTACTCAACTAATCAATCAAGGTTATCACAAAGATAAACTGATTATAGTTGGATCCCAAGCCGATCAAGTTTTGTGCACACCAAAGATTATGAACTCAAATAAGAAATCTTATTTGTCTTCAAATCTTCTTAGATCTTCAATAAACACCTGCACACAAATAACTTGAATCTCTTGCGATCAATCACATAAAAAACAGAATCTATCAACGATGGATTATCACAAGACATCTTTAGATCTACAAACAGTTCTAAAGATCCCCGTCGACACTTTGATCTAGTTTGAGTGAGTCTTATATCAGAAGAGAAATTCTCAAGTATAAACAAACTAGGTGCAATCAAAGTTCAACAACCTGTTTGTACCATAAGTAAAAATGCCACTTATGAGCTCAATTGATACTCGAACCATCTTTTGGTCCGCATCCAAGCCCGATAACCAGTCAACCGAGGAAGCCCACCAGTCTACCCAGGATTACATAAATTAAATGATCGGTCAATGGTCAAAGT
Organism: Papaver bracteatum; assembly: GCA_023529315.1. Taxonomy (NCBI): domain Eukaryota; kingdom Viridiplantae; phylum Streptophyta; class Magnoliopsida; order Ranunculales; family Papaveraceae; genus Papaver; species Papaver bracteatum. Next base: position 2,643,956 of record JAJJWX010002993.1, on the reverse strand, counting down.
CGGTCAACTGTCAAAGTCAACGTCCGATCAAGGTTAATGGTCAAAGTCAACGGCCGGTCGATAGTCAAATTCAACCGTCGGTCAACTATCGAAGTCAGTCGCACCCCTATCCAATTTTCAGTCTTGTAGCCAGCAGTGCTGCTAACCAATTTCCAGCCAAAAACTCTTTCGCACTGCCAACCATTCTCCACCCATGCTGCCAATCAGCCTCCATCCACACTGCCAACCATTATGCATGTCAACCATCAATCCAGTCTGCCAGTATGCAGATTTAATCATGGAAGCATAAATGTGCGGTTTTATGCGAATTGAATTCCAGCAGTTTCAGCCATGCAGTATTGATTCCATCCGTTTCAGCCACGCAGTACTAATTACAACAGTTTCATACATGCAGAGTTAATTCCAGCTGTTTCATACAGAATTGAGAGGGAGTCATGAATGAGGAGTTAATGCAATTTATGTTTATATTGAAATTAGATGTAAAACTGTATAAATAGGGAGGAGCAGAGATCATTAGAGTGGTAGGGAATAGGATAGAAAAACATACTTTGTAATAAAAAAGTCAATAAAACATTTCTCCCCAAGGGGATTCATCAGTGGACGTAGGCAAACAATGTCGAACCACGTTAAATCTCGGTGTCTCTTTATTTGCTTTCCAAACTGTCTCCAAACCCTAATTCACACCAAACTACCCATTCATCGTGTTTCGTGCCCAAAAGTAATTTTGGGTACAAATATTGGCTCCGACTAAGGGGAAATACGAGAAAAGAAATCGTGTTTTCCCATTGAGAAAAGTTGTAGAAAATGCTTCAAAATCGTGTCCGTGAAGAAGCAGTTTGAGTGTGTTGAAAAATCAATGTTGCAGTCCAGTTGATCGCAACTGCTGCAGTCCAGTTTGATCGTAATAGTCGCAGTCCAGCCGATCGCAGCTGCTGCTGACCATATAATTGCACATACGACAGTCCGGTTGATCGCAACTGTTGTAATCAAGATTTGCTATTTCAGATTTGCTGAAGCTATTACCTTCGGAAACCACTAAAACTGCATCGCTACAAAGACCGATGAAACCGCTCTCAGTACGTTCGGTCCTCGGTGAAAGACGCCAAAAAAAATCATCAAAATTGTTGCTGGATGTTCGATCTGCAACATGGCTTGGTCCAGTTTTGTTTTCAATTGCTGCAGTCCAGCTGATCGCAGCTGCTGCAGACTAATTAATTACGTTTACTGTAGTCTAGTTGATCGCAACCGCTGCAGTCCAACATCGCAGTTGTTGGATGTTCGATCTGTAACATGGCTTGGTCCAGTTTTGTTTTCAATCGCTGCAGTCCAGCTGATCACAGCTGCTGCAGGCGAGTTAATTACGGTTACTGCAGTCCAACATCGCAGTCGGAAGCCACCACAGTTGATTCACTGCAAAAATCACCAAGATTATTGTCAGGATGTTCGATCCGCAGCATGTTCAAGTCCAAAGTTCGGAAAAAAAAAATTGCTTATCAAATAACGCATTATCCACATGTTCGAGTTTACTGTATGAAAAAATCGATACTGTCATGATCGCAGAGGATTCAAGTTGCCTACATCTCAAGGCGCTTAAAAACCCTAGAGAAAAGCCTCCAGAAAAGCATCTCCAGAAGTTCCAGAAAGGGCCACAAAAGTGTAGCAAAACCACGGTGAAAGGTCCATGAGAAACAACAACAGGAAAAAAACCGTTGCAAAGGCAAACAACAAAGACAACACTTCCACCAGCCGTTGCGGAAACTACAAAAACAAAGACAAGCCAAATGAACGGAGGAAAGATTACTGTTCGTGAAAACCGTGGCGAAAGGTTTCAAATTCAAAAAAAAAAGAAAAAGGAAAAGTTGGCGGTAATCCTCACCCACGTCAGGGGTTCACTCACCCACGTTTTCTTTCAGTTACCCACATTTTTATTCAGTTACCCATGTCAGAGGTTATTTTCACCTCTGTTATACAACTCTCACCCACGTTTCCGCTCAGTCACCCACATTAGAGGTTCCGTTAACCCACTTCAACAAAAGTTTTTGTTCACCCACTTCCGTCAGGGCTAAGGAAAAATTTGATGCGTCAATGGTACATCAATATTTGATGACCGGATACTCAGACCGTTGATGCTCAGTGGTACATCCAATTTCGATGCTCGTGGCTACATCAAAATTCAAATTAAAAAAAAAGAAAAAGATCAAGCCGGCGGCAATACCCGGCGGCCAATACGAGCGACAACGGCAGCGGCCAAAGCCGGCGTCCAACAGCGAGCGGCAATCGGCGATTGCTGTACGATTAATCTCGACGATTAATTAGCGAGGGGACGATTAGTCGGCAATTAATCGGTGGCAAGTGTTTCTGATTCGTTGCGCAGTTTATTTCCATGGCCCTTGGATGATTCCATCCAATTTCTCTTGCCTTGCGGATATGTACACCCACTTGGGCTTGGTCTAAAAATTTGTTTGGTTGATATCTTCTTCGTCTCACGTCCGAATTGGCTGATTTTTGGCTCGTTGCGATCGCATTTCAATATCCTACGACATGAAGGTAAAATTTTTTAATTGGAGAAAATTATTTTTTGTGTACAATCTCGTCATCAACATGTTTGGAGCAAGGCGCTAACCAACCAATTTTGTTTCTTCGATAACTTCTTCTTCGTGCTTCCAAACTGAGTGATTTTTCGGCCCGATGAGATCGTATGTCAATTCCCAACATCGTGAAGGCGAAATTTCAATTTTCGGAGAAAATTGAATTTTTAGAAATGACAGCACCAGAAACGGTCACATTTAATCACTATCGAAACTGCCGCAGTCCTTTTTAATTCATACAGTACAGTTAGTCGAACTGCTGTAGTCCGGTTTTCCCCAAAACCTTTTCAATACAGTTTTCCTCACAACTGCTTCAGTCCAGTTTTATGCATAACTATTACAGTATAGTTGATTACAGCTGCTGAAATACAGTTCTGTGGCAACTGTCTGCAATCCATTTATGATTTAACTGGTGCATTCCAGTCCCGCGGAAAAATCTAGTTACTGACTCAAGCAGAGACACTAAGGTAACTACACTAGTTATCGTTGCTGGAAAACACCAACATAGCCAGTGGGCATCCTAATCACTTCATAAACGAAGTCGCAATAACATTTTCAATATGGTATGTATACAATTTACATATTTTTTCATATTTTCATATATTCATGCATACTTTTGTTCAGTGAGACCTTTAATGTGGCGAGCATTTTCCCATGAAGGTATGCACACATTTCAATTATGCGCGCATCTGGAATAGTGGGATTGCCCCCCCCCCCCCCGCGCGAATTCCAGATAGCAGACATCTTCAAAATTCCATGCGCGATGTAGGACCAGAATATCCTGTGCGAATGAAGAAACACGGGAAGAGTGTGATTATCCTGCGATGGTTACAATGCTTGCGAGAATGGTAATTATAACTACTGCGATAATATCGCAGATCATATCTGAAATTAAAGGACAGATTAGCTGTCATCCCCTATGTAACTATCCTATATAAAGAGACCTATTAGGTTCAGAAAGAGGATGATGTATTTTTAAGTGTTAAGGAAGTCTTGAGGAGAGAGAAAATTCAAGAGAGCGGTTGTATTCTTGATTTCTTCCATTTCTTGTAAACATTTCTGAGAATCAAATAATAAAGTGTTGTTTTTAATCTTCAAATATGTCTTAATTACAGTAAATTCTTATCAAGGGTGTAGTGTAGGATTTCCTGCAACTACATTTTGGCGCCCGAAACAGGGATTGAAAATAGAAAATTATAGGAAAAAGCAAGATTAAAGATTAATATTCGAGTTAAGAAGATGATTGAACAAATTGGTGAAGCAGTTGAAGAAAAAATAATTGAACTAAAGGAGGATTACAGGAAGTTGGAGTGCAATACGATAACAAAAAGAATGATCAACCAATTCCATGAAAATATTAGAGGAAAAATTCATAAACGAGATTTTGAAGGAAAAATAATTATGACGGTGGAGAAAATATCACCTATGAAGGATTGGGAAAAGCAAGAAATCACATTCACAGCAGTAGAAATACCAAAAGAAAATTTGGATCATACATCTCCATTGGTAATCACGGTATCTACTATGCGAATGAATAAGGAAAAATTAACAAGATCTGCAGAAGAATGGGCCGTGAATAAAACTTTGGTGGACGCAGGAAGTTCTGTAGATATTATATTCTATCATACATTTAAGAAAATGGGATATAAGGATGAAGAGATATCTTGTTCAAATTATCACATTCATGGTTTTGGAAAATCTATAACAAAACCTAAAGGCGAAATAACGGTACGAATTCCGCTAGGAGAGATTGAAACACAAGTAACATTTTGTGTGGTGGATGTGGAGGCACCATATAACATGATATTGGGGAGACCATGGATACATGCAATCAAGGATGTAGCATCAACATTACATCAATGCATTAAATTTCCTATGCCTAGTGGAATTGGAGAAATTAGAGGAGATACTGATCTTGCGAAGCTGTGTTATCGAATTGAAGTGAGAAATTATGAAGAGCGTCCAAAACTGCGAAAGGCTCGCAGAAAATTGGCAAAAGAGGCAAAAAGAGAAGAAGAATTTAAAGTTTACATGATAAGAGCAAGAGAAGGAAAAGGAATACCCAGCGAGATCTTGCAAGAAGATGATGAGCCCGCGAGAGTCATGAAAACACCAACACCAATGGGAGAACCTGAGGCCAGCTATACCGCAGCAGAACCAACAAAAGAAGTAAATGTTGGAAGTAAAGAAGAACCTAAAATGCTGAAAATTGGAACTAAATGGGTGCAGATGAAGAAGAACAAACCATAAATCTCTTACAAGAGTATAAGGATATTTTCGCGTGGAATATGAATGAGATGCCTGGAATAGATCCATCAGTTGCATGTCATAAGTTAGAAATTAACAAAGATGTGAGGCCATTCACGCAAAGGATAAGGAAAATCGCAACAACTTATCACTCAAAATTAGAAGAGGAGTTACAAAAAATGCTTGATGCTGGAATTATAAGACAAGCAAAATACCCGGAATGGGTTGCAAATATGGTAGTGGTTCCAAAGAAAAATAAGGGGATCAGATTTTGTATAGACTTTACTGACTTAAACAAAGCTTTCCCTAAAGATAGTTTTCCATTACCAAATATTCCTCAAATGGTTGAATCAGCAGCAGGAAATGATAGAATATCTTCATTAGACGGGTATAAAGGTTATAACCAGATTCCTCTCGCTGAAGAAGATCAAGAGCACACCGCATTTTTTGCTCCAAGAGGATTATATTGTTACACAAAAATGCCTTTTGGGTTACGAAATGCTGGTGCAACGTATCAAAAAATGGTGGAGAAGGTGTTTGCAAAGTGGATACATAAAACCTTAGAGGTGTATGTAGATGACATGTTAATAAAGAGTAAAGAAGCTAAGAACCATGTGCAAGATTTGAAGGATATTTTTGATCAAATGCGACTCTTTAACATCAAGGTGAATCCTGGGAAATGCATTTTTGGAGTAGCGTCAGGGAAATTTTTAGGTTATATTGTATCAAAAGAAGGAATTTAAGTTGATCTAGAGAAAGTACAGGCAATTCGCGATATGCAAACGCCAGCAACAGTGAAAGATGTACATAAGTTGAATGGGCTCTTAGCCTCGCTAGGAAGATTTATCTCGCGATCTTCAGATAAATGCAAGCATTTCTTCAATATACTCAGGAAGGGTACAAAATTCAAATGGACAGATGAATGTGAGTAGGCTTTTCAAGGAGTTAAATAATATCTAATGAACATTTCTATTTTACAGAAAGCAGAGCGGGGAGAAGAATTATTGATTTATCTTGCGACAACATCGCACGCATTAAGCGCTATATTACTGCGAATGGATACAGAGGTAGAAAAACCATTTTATTACATCAGTAAAACGTTTAATTCTGCAGAGAGAAATTATTCGAAAATTAAGAAGCTAATTCTGGCATTGGTTTATGCAACTTCAAACTTCGTATATATTTTCAAGCACATAAAGTAAAGGTATTAACAAAGATGCCCATTGAATCAGTAATGAAGAACTCAAAAAGATTAGGCAGAGTTGAGAGATGGAATGCACAAGTTGGGCACTTTGAAATCAAATATGAAGTCCTATCCTCGCCAAAATCCCAAGTTGTAGCAGATTTTTTAGCATAATTTCCTCTAGAAGACGATAAAGCTATGGAAGAAATGATGGACACAGAAGAAGAACATTGAGATCCAAAAGATCTATTAAAAGAACCTAACATGTGGGAAATATTGGTGGATGGATCATCAAATGGGGAAGGAAATGGAATTGGAGTGATCTTTATCTCGCCAGAAGGAGAAAAAATGGCTTTTTCATTTCGTTTGGAATTTACATCCACTAATAATGAGACAAAATATGAAGCTATGGTGCATGCTCTAAAGTTCGCCGTAGAGATGAAGTTGGAGAATGCAAGGATTACCAGTGATTCATAATTGGTTATTCGCCAGATAAAGGGAGAATACGTAACAAATGAGCCATCTATAAAGAAATACAAGAAACTTGTTGAAGAATTGTCTGCGAGAATTCCAAAAATAAAATGGAGACACATATCAAGAAAAGATAACCGACTCGCAGATGATTTTGCGTTTATATCAAGTATGATGACAAACCCAGCTGCGAGATGCATAAGAATTCAGACACTTGTATCACCTTCAATTAATAAAGAAGAAGAATAAAAGGCGGATGTAATGATAATAGAAAATGATGCAGAAGAACCAGCCAGCGACATTATCGCAGATTGGAGAGTAGAACTTCACGCATACTTGGCGATAGGTGAAACACCAAGAAATAGATTGGAGGCGCACAAATTAAAGATCCGTGCAACATATTATGAATTAATGGATGGAGTATTGTATCGAAAATCTTTTAATGGGCCATTACTTAGATGTTTGACAAGGAAAGAGGGAGAAAACGTGTTAAAAATGTTGCATAGCGGAGATGCTGGTAATCATAGCAGAGGAAGATCTTTGGCTTATATAACAAAAATGCAAGGTTATGATTGGTCGTATATGCATGAAGACGCAAAACAATTATCAAAGCGTTGCGAAGATTGCCAGCGATATGGAAAAAGGATACATGCACCGAGGGCACCATTATCATCTTCAAAAAGTGTGTGGCCTTTTGTAAAATGGGGCTTAGATATTATGGGACCCTTTGTGCCAGGTTCAGGCCAGAAGAGATACTTAATTGTCGCGACAGATTACTTCACAAAGTGGGCAGAAGTAAAAGCAGTACAGCACATTCGCGATAAAGATATATTTACATTCATCTTTGAAAATATCATCTGCAAATTTGGAATTCCAGCACAGTTGGTTTCTGATAATGGAAAACAATTTGAAGGACAAAACATAGAATTGTTACTCAATGCATTTAAGATAAGATGAGGAAAATCTACTCCATTATACCCACAAGCTAATGATCAGGCTGAAGCAACTAATAAGACAATCGCAGACATCTTAAAAACGAAATTAGAAGGGTACCATAGAGAATGGTGTGAACAGGTACATAATGCAGTCTGGTCTTACAACAAAACCAGGAGAGAGGCAACTGGGATGTCACCTTTTTGTCTAACATATGGTGTTGAAGCAGTACTACCAACAGAAGTTGCTATTCCTACAACAAAAGGAGAGGTTTGGGAGAAGAATCTTAATGCTAGCATGATTCTAAGAGAACTTGATGAATTAGAGGAGAAGAGAGAAAAATCATTACAACATATGGAAAATTATCAGCGAAGGTTATCTCGCAAATATAACAAGCGAGTCAAAAAAAAAACGTGAGTTTCAACCAGGCGATTTAGTTCTGCGAGAAATACCAGAGTACCAGTGAGAACGTGGTAGAAAATTGGCGAGAAAATGGGATGGACCGTATATCATTAAAGAGATAATTGGAACAGGGGCATACAGGTTGGTGGACCCAGAAGGCATGGCTGTTGGTCAAAGACTGGGTAGACCATGGAACAGATTATTTTTAAATAGATATTATCAGTAACAGATTTTTAATGAAACAAAGAAGAAATAGGCAAAACAAATTTTTATAGCTGCGAGTTTATTCGCAAGGTTATTTAAGATTACATAGAGAATGAAAGATTGCGATATACGCAAAAGAAACAAAGAACGGGACGAACCTTTATGGCGTACACCCTAGTTCGCGAATACAATTTCGCAAGAGGCAAATGTAAGACCTAAAGTACGTCATATTAGAGGGTATCTCTTTGCGTGGCTCAGGGATAAGGTTATACCGCTGCTGGAACCTGAAACACGAATACTAGAGTCTATCTCTTTGAGATACCTATCCAGGAGAGATACTTTGGATTTCTAACTATATAAGGTTATACCCTGGTTGGACGACCGAGGGTCTCTCCTAAGGGGTGCAAAGTATGACCAAGGCACCGAAGTTTTGGCTATGATGCACTCGGCCTCAAGAAAACCCCACTTAGATTGCAGTCTCGTAACTATAATCCATGTAGGCATAAAGGATAAGAGGCTGCGAAAACAACTGGTTGGTGTTAAGACTGGATGGGAGGAGATAGTCTTGTATGGCCGATATTCCCTCCTTGAAGGGGCAACCAGGGGGGAGTAAGGGCGGCACCCTCCATTAGGGAGATGATAAGTGTTTTAAGACGGCAATGTCATGGGGCTTTGTGTTAGCAAGAACATTTAGGCCTGTCATATTGTTACGTGAAAAATACGGAGGCAACTAGTCATAAGAAAAAGTTAAGATAAAATCAATGGGTTTTTACATGAAAGTGTAAATACGTCCTGCGATTTCATCGCAAGACGGCTATGTCATGGGGATTTATTCTCGCAAGGGGACTTAGACCTGTCATATAGTCGCAGAGAATTGATAAAATACAAGAGCTAAGGAAATATCAAAGGGTCTCTACATGAGAATGTAAGGACGTCCTGTGATTTTGTCGCAAAAATAAATGTGGCGAGATAAGACCTTTAATTAGGAAGGAAAAATAAGACCACAAGAATAACCCTACCCATTAACTATTTTATTTTTCTCAGATGCAGGAGATATTTATTCATTCCAAGAAAGATAATGAGGGGCAAGTATGGGAATTGATAAATAAAATACCATTATCTTTCTCGCAGAGTATTGATAAGAACAGAAATTCAATAGAGCACCAACATGAGTTTTAAAATTGAAAGAGGTTACATCATTCGCAAGAAAGAGAACTAAAAGAAATCAAAAACAAAATTCAAGCATTATCTTTGCCAGAGTTATTAGCCTCGCCAACATTCTTCTCATGATCAGTTTGAGTTTCTTCTTCATTTGATGACTCATTAACTGTTGTTCCATCGCCAGTAGATACTTTAGTAAGAGGAGATTTTTCTTTATCCGCCGAATTTTCCTGAGAAACATCTTCTTCATCACTTACATACTCTAGATCACTAGCCATGAGAAGAGGAATTTCATCATCATCTACTTCCAGAGGATTGACTGATTAACACCCCATATCCAAGAACGTTGCACCACCCCACCGTCTGGGAATCCTCTGGCCAAGGATTAGCCAGCGGGGTAACATATCCCAGGATATTCACGAAGGCGAAACCTTCGGCATTATATTCAAAAATAAGGTCAGCGGGTCGATGGAATGAGGGACGCGCGTACATAACAGCACCCCATATCCTAGAACGTTGCCCACCATCTGGGATTAGCCAATGGGGAAACAGATCCCGAAGAATTCACAAAGTTAAACAACGAACAATGATCCATTCCATAAAAGTTGATTACAAGCTTAACAAAATAAGAGCAAAAGAAGTTCCAACGAATAAAGCAAGAGAAGAAGTTGAACAAATATAGCAAAAAAAAAACTAGCTAATCAACAAGGATCAACACTCAGAAGAAACTACTTGGACGATGCGGCGGGACTTTGCCTCTGAAGCGAAGGAACGCTCCCACCCGAAGAAGGACCCGAGGAACCAGATGGGGCCGAAGGCTGAAGACGACGAGGATAATGCTTTTCAATACCATGCTCGGTCAGGAGGTCATGCTCTATTTTGGACAGTACCTTGTTCGTCTCTTCTGTCAGCTGACAACGAGCCTTGTACGTAATAGCAACGTTCCGCAACTCGGCCTGGGACAACATGGTAGTCAAGCGATTCACCTCCGAAGAAGCCAAACGAGCCCCTTGTTCATGAGACGTGGCCAAGCCTCTGAAATATGAGGTCTGACCCTCCTGTTTCATAAAGGTAATTCGAGATTGCTCTAACTCAGATTCAGCCTTTCCAAGTTTTTCATTTGCAGAGAGAAGCTGTCCCTGGAGCTCTGAAAGACAAAAACGAAGAATAAGAACCACGAAGCACTAAAATCACACCTAGCAAAGCAAAAATATACCTTCGACTCTAGCAGAAGCTATTTCATACTCGTTAACAACCGCGTCACGAGCCTCGTCAAGAAAGTCATACTCATAGGATATTTTCTTATAATCCTTCTGAAGAATGGAAAGAGCAAATTGACTCTCGTCTAACTCTACCTGCTTCATTGAATCCAAATGACGAAGATGATTGACTTCGTTATTCAGCTCCTCTATTCCTTTATTAAGGCGGTACATATTAACTTCAAGATTTCTTTCAGACTCGGCTTGACGAGCCACGTCGGCCCGGGACGCGGCCAAGGCTTTGCCAAGGGAAGAAGCCTCAGCCCGAGCATCGTCTCTTTCTTTAGAAAGACGTTGTATGTACTCCCGTACGTCGGAATCCTGGGAGGAGCGTGCCTGCCGTAGATCTTCCTCCAGAAGATTCATCTTAGTTGATAAAGATGAAGCCGTCTCGCGGGCTACACGAAGATTATCACGCGTCCACGTTAAAGTACCGTTAAAAATACGACGATCCGCGTTATACTTATTTTGCATATCAACTATCTGAGTGTGCCTTAAACGCCACACCTCGGCCTTGGCATCCCACCTCACGGTCTCACTCTTAAGTTGTTCCACTAACTCAGCAATACGAGTTTTCTGCCGATTCCTCTCATTCCAAAGCCATATCAACTCGGGAACTCCACCCACTGAACATAGGGTGGGGGTACTGAGGCGGAACAAGAACTACTAAAAAAAAAATGAAGGCAAACATAAACGAAAGACAAACCTGTGAAAGACGAAGCAGTTTTCTTAACAGTCTCCAACTCACTACGAACCAGGGCGAGCTCCAAACGAAGCCCCTCTTCCGCATCGCCTAGACGCTCCTTCCCCTTGAGACGGTTATTCAGCTCACCAATCTCCTTATCCCTAGCAGAGATAACAGCCTCGGTCGCGGCTATCTCCTCCTCTCGGTGACGGAGCTTACCCTCTAACTTAAGAGACTTGGCCTTAAAAATCTGGTACAAGGTATGATTGCAGTGTTCGCTCCTCATCACCTACGAAGGGTACAATGTTATAATACCGAGGAATGCACACACAAGGCATTAGTATAAGAAAAAGACGGCGTACCTCTAATATCCGCTGGTGCGGATAACCATACTGATATCCGTCAGCTATGGACATCATGTCGACAACTGTTGCTGGAGGGTCAACCACTAAGGTAGCCTCCAGCGACCTAAGATTTCGATCCCAGACCTCCGCAACGTGACCTTCAGCAGATAATTGCATCATCTTACGGGTATAAGCATCGGAATATTTCTCCCCTACAACAACAGGGGCAGGATTCGGGACGAACATCAAATTTTTCTTCTTCAGCCAATCAAGAACAGCATCATCACCCTCTAGCATCAAAGACCGCGGGAACTCATCTGACGAGGAGCGAATAGAGGGTTCCCCAGCAGCAGGCTCCTTCCCCGTAGAATCAACAGGCACAGAGGTATTCTCCATAGCATCAAGAGGTATGAAGGTCCCCCCCGTGGCATCAACATGTGAGGAAGTTTTCTCCGCAGCAATAACAGGCGAGGAGGTCCTCTCCGGAGCGTCCCCCCTTGCAATATGTACCCAGTACGTCCCAATCATCGTTCGGGGAAAGAATAGAAAAATCAGCAGCAAAACCCATGACAGCATCTGCATTAAAAGATTTCCCAGCAGGCCGAACTTGACCAAAAGAGAATTATTGGCCAACCGAATCCCCACCCGCACCAACAGCAGAGGAAGAATCCACCGCATCCTAACCACCAATGATACCCTACGGGTCATCACCAGCAGCGATAACACCCGCAGCTTCAGTAGGTTCAGGGATATCCTTTGAACCATCAACACCAACATCATCTTGTAGAGGAGGAGAAGTTTCGGTACGCTCTTCACCGTCGGACATATACTCATCTTCCTCAAAGTCCTCGTTACCAGGACTGGTAACCTCCTCCTGAACCTCAGCCTCATCAACAACTAGGGTGGAAGAACGCTTGGGGCCAATCTTTCTTCTCTTCGTCACCTACAAAGCAGAAGGAAGACGGGTCAACATTCTTTCCTTTCCTTAAACGATTAATCTTTGAGCAAAGAAAACAAAGGTGCAAACAAAGGACGGACCCATACCTTCGCAACATCAGTACTCTTCGAAGGAAGTACAGCACCTGAACTATCTTCCTCGTCAACCTCAACAACATCGAAATCGTAAGGAAAATTCATACCTTCAAAATTAAGCTGCCAAGGGCAGAAATCTCCATAACGAGCAGGAGGAATATCACGAGGGATGCTGTCAGCAGTAGGACGCCATCCATGGGGTCCTGGAATCCATCCCCAAGCCCACGGACCAATAACCTCGATGACGGTGGCATGCCACTCATAATCATGATCGCGCTTGATTCTCTCACGAGAAGGAAAAAGCTTCTTTTTGGCGGATCCCTCGGTACCAGGAACGTACTTCAGCTTGGCATCACTAACCTCACTCAAAAGGCGAACCTCACCACGGGAAGCAGCAATATTTCGAAGACTCACACTCCACGGCTTCCGATTCCTGCTGTTAACATAATCCCCAAAGGAGCGGTTGAAATTCTCAGGGGTGTACCACTCCCGTTCAGCAGGATTGGGGGTGTAACAGGTCATCGACGTCTCCCACTTACTACGAAGATAGCATTCCTTCAAAGCACGGAGATAATTCCCGTGTAGTTGCGATACAGAACGACCATGGGTGTTCGTCTAAGAACCCTCGCGGCCAGCCAATACATCGTAGTAAAATGAATCGCCGGATTTATACAAAGGCAGCATAAGACCCGCCTCGAAGGCCCCCACGGTTTTCAACATGTGACGATCATCGAACTTATACCCCATGATGAGATCATAAGTAAGGTCATCATCAGGGGCATAAAAACGAACTTCGAAAGCTTGAAGTTCATGCTTTTCCTTGAACGCCTCCAAATCGATATGTTTGAAGGTAACTTTCCTATTACCAACCGGAACACTCCGAATGACCAACGCAGCGTTTTCATTAAAAGGGTCTTGCGCGGAGTCTTTTGAAGGGCTCGTATCAAGGGCTTTCCTTTTCAAAGGAACATTCTTGGATGGTTCGGCCTTTGAAGCAGTACCCCTAACATACTTTCCTCTCGAAAGAAGCGACGGAGGAGCAGGAAGAGGATTCTGGGGAGATACCAGGGGAACCGAAGAGCGAAGGGGAGTAGCGTCTAGAGTTTCGCTTCTATTTTCATCACGCGGGATTCTGTGTTCATCACGCGGACGGGAGGATGTACGGGTAACCGCATACCTAGAGCCAGGGGCATCCCGCGGAGTCTCTCCTCTCCTAGAGGAATGTCTGTGACCAGAAGAATGAGAGGCCCTTTGAAGACGAAGGTCCACCTGCGGAACCCGAGAACCTCCTGGAGGAGATATATCTGCGTCTCTACGCGGAGGAGATCTAGGGGGCTTGGCGGCGGAGTCTGATAAGGAACCCGCGGACGGTCGGCCATATCTACACAAACAAAGTTTTGGATTCCGAAGAATCACAACTAAAGATCAAAAAGTTGAAAAGTATGAGATTTCAACAAGAACAACACAAAAACCCTAGCCAACTTACGGCGCGGCAATAAGCTCTCCGGCTAGCTGTCCGACTTTGAACTCGCAACCCTTGCGATGAAGAACATCGGCAAGTATATATACTTTGTATACGTGTTCTTCACCGCAAGAGTAATGGAACAGCAGCAGAAAATGTACAAACAGCAAGAACAAGAATATTAAAAGCTTACCTGTACCAGAAGTGGAAGCGTGGGCAACGAAGAACGAACAGCAACAACAGACAAGCACGAGGGATCAAGGACGGTTCGAGTTTAAAGCAGCAGCAGCAGCAACATGAAATAGCAGCAGCAGTTAATGGCTTCCAAACAAAAAAGAAGAATTTTCAGAGAAAAAAGGACCGACAGAAGAGAATGATATTTATTTCACATTCTCTCCCTCTTAAATATCCAAGGAAATTGAAACCGCCCCTTCTCCCAAGGGGAAGTTATTGCAAGAAGTTAATGCATAGTGGGAAACGCGCCCTAAAATCAAGGAGAAGTAATTGGGCGAGTGGGGAATCTGTAACGGTTTTCCTCTCACTTCAACTGACGTCAAGTCAGAAGAAAAGGGGCAAATTGTAAGTACATATTTTCACCACTCGCCACGTGTCCGCGGATGAACACGTGGGTGGAATGTGGAGCGACGCATCAAAAGGTGATGCCACCTAGGTATAACTAAGAAGCGTGTACCAGCAGGGAGTGATCCGCATCTCACACATCCTAGGGCCACATGTCGAGTGACACTGAGACAAAGCACCACCAAAGGACCTGATACACCTTCGGACCTGCTTTAACCCATCTCGAGAGAAATCAAAGATCTACGGTCAGGAATCAGCAGCTTACACGGATGGGACAGGAGTCGAAATCCGTGGTCAGACGCATGCCAGAGGTCCAACTACCCGCATTAAACACCCGAGACAGCACGTGTCGACCAATTAACGGAGAAGACAGCCGCACCTCTTCGGGAATGACGAGGAGAGCGAAGGATCCTCACAGGAACCGAAGGAGTCCGCGCGTTGGCACAAAGCACAAGACGATAAGATTTCAACGGCTCTTTCCGTGGACCCCGCAACGGAACTCCTATAAATACCCCTCCTCCTTAAGAGAGAGAGGAAAGTCGATTGAAAACACAAAAAGAGGAGAGAGAATTAGGAAGAGTAAGTAACCCCCAAGACTCCTTAGCCTCAGTAAGAGAATACAAAGTCATCTGACTATATGTAATCAATCGTTATATAATGAAACCCCTCGTTTACCCCGTGGATGTAGGCCTCAGTGCTAAACCACGTAATTATTGGTCTCTTTTACATTATGTACTCTATATTCCGCACTTTTATTATGCACGTTATAGATAGCTACTTGCATTCTACGCTTTATACTCTTTTCTCATTCCATTTCGTTCTGTGGTTATTTCCGTACAAACCCGCGGAGTTTTATTTGTGTTGTCATTCAAACCCAGTTATATTATGCGAGGAGACAAGGACGAGCCCGTGGACTCGGAGTCAATGAATCGATAGATCTGATGTGTCTTGTACACAGCTTCTAAACCACGAATTTCAGTTCGAACTAATCTTGTTTGGGAACACGCAGATCACTAACGTAATTTACGTGTTCACATCCACCTTGAGACATTAAGTACAAACTCATTCATATAAAGGAAGTGCTGAGAGTTGTAGATAAAAGTTCAATGGGTGCATGAGAATATCAATAAACGACGTGCTAACTGTTTTAAGCACGGGAAAACCAACCTCCACGGGGAACTTCCATTCTGACAGGGTGTTTCCTACCGTTCTCTCCACTATACGGAAAGAGAGGCTAGCCAAATAGCGGGCTAGGCTGGGACCTATCCATGGGGGTGCAAGGGTACTGTCAAGACAAAAACATATAACCCACAAAAAGTACACTCTGGAAAGCGAAAGCACTTGGAATATTTTTCATATAATGTTCGCCAAACCTATCTTTCAACTTCTTCATATCTCTGAATCCAGAGAGCTAAAGCACTTTACCAGACATCAACTCAATAACAAAAGTAATGGAAGGATAGACTGATAATGAAGATTTGATGGGTATGGACCCAATGGTATGAATTCCACTCAACTGGATGTTACTATACAGCCCCACAGCTTCCTTGTGCGATTTTTATCAGCGCAGCAAGCACATGAAATAAATATCTGAACCCAGCAGATATAATATCCCACATCTGGGTTAGAAACATCTACTGCAATAATACAGAAATAATAGAACTGCACAACAGTGTGGTCGAAATTACAGTTCAATATTAGCGTACCCAAAAAGAAGCTTATCTTTATCAGTACTGGATTACATATTCAAATGATTACTCTCGGGTAACTTGCACGAGGTCATGAGTTTAGGAATGGATCATTGCAAATCCCTTTCGCCTAGGAATGGATCACTGCAAATCTCTTTCGCCTATGCTAACAAGAGCGTAAAAGATGTCAACACTGATATCGGACAAGTTGGTGAAAAGCCACAGCTTACAATGTTTACTGAACATGCCTGACTAGGATAACATTTCAAGAGTACAGAAACATAAACAAACCTCACACATCCTAGTAAAACAATTCATAGAATAGCCAAATCCAAACTCCAAACAAGAAAGAAAAAAAAAAGATGGAAATATCACCATAAAACAAAAAACAATTTAAGAACCAGAAAAAATAATAAAGCAACCAGCCAAGACAGTATAAGAATTAAAGCAAAATCGAGGAATAACATCAATTGTGATAAAACTGATAATTGAGGAATAACATCAATTGTGATAAAACTGATAATTGATAACTACACGGTATGGAAGTAAGGTTCATACTTGGCAAATTAAATGTATCAACACGTGAATCCATTTGGGTACAAGTTGACATTGCATTCCAGCAGAGACAATTTAAGCGTATTTTAGACTATCTCATTCAGATGTCCAACGCTGGAACTAATATATACAATAGAGGAAAAGGTGTTGCCAACCATTTTCAGATATAGGGAGTGACACTGCAGTTTACATGAACTGCAGGAAAATAAAACATTGTGAAGTATGATGTAAACAATTTCCTCGCTCATTAAGAACAACAATAAATAGACCTAATGACTTAAAACAGATGAGAATTACCATCATAGATAAATTCAGCTTCTACATTTAGGAATAAACCAGAGCAAGTATCACAAAGACACCAACCATCAAAAGAAGCATTTTCAGATACGAATCTGCTTGTTGTCCTTGAGTAGTAGGCTGCGGGAAACCATGTGCATGCCCCCCATGAAACGAATTAGTATATCCATATGGAAAACCAGCAGTTGACCCGTACATAGTAGTATCAGGAAACCCATGCACTTGAAGATTAAATAATGAAGGAATTAAACCACCAAAAGCTGCAGAAAGCGTAAAATTCCCAAACCTAGCTGTTGCCATTGGCGCAAAGCCACCAGTGAAGCCACCAAACCCATGCTGATGAAAATGGTTTGGGTCTGGAGGTGGGGCTGTCTCGGGTCTCTGACCCGATGGACGATTAGGAATATTAACGCCAGGAATAGACTTGGATCTTGGGTCTGTCGGTGTTTTCCCCCTACCATATAAAGGAACGAGTTTCTCCTCTTGTATAAGAGCCTTACAAACAGGACACTCTTGCGAATGAGAGTGAATATGAAGCCATTTGTAAAGACACGGCCAACAGAAGAGGTGGCCACAAAGAGTCACAATCGGGTCTTGAGCTAGTTCAAAACAGATGTTACATTCAAAGCTACCAGCATCATTGCTGCCATTTCCTGAGCAAGAAGGGCTTTGGGGCGGTATGCTGGTTGAGTCCCCAAACCCACTGGCCATATTCGAAACCTAGAAATTCAGAAAGTCTAATCATCATCTACACAAAACTAGGATCAAAACCAAAGAGAAAAAAAAAGAATAAATTTGAAACTTCGTATAGTAATACTATTATTATTAAAAACTTAAGAAACCTATTCCCTACACTAATCTTCTATGAATTGGAATCCTAATATCTGATTTCGAACCATATCTATAAGACTATATAACACATTCCAAAACCCTCCATTGTCCAGTTCAACAATTCCAACAACCAGCAAACCCTAGATTCTCAAAAACACAAATTTACACGAAATCAGGGGATAAAAATATCACCAATTCATAGAGGCAAAGAAACCACTTTGTGAACAATAGCATATGATAAAAAAGATCAAACTCAAACCCTATAATCCTAAACACAATTTCCACCGTTTGAATACCCTAATTTTAAATCCAATAATGTAGAAATTCGAAAACAGCACAATTCAAGAAACAAAAACATTAAGAATTCAACAACTAAAACAAAAAATCAAAGCTAAAATTCAGCCTAGCAACCCTAATTAACGCTAACTTAAAATCAAAAACTAGGAATACAGATCCAACGCAAGCATTCATCATATTAATACCTAATCAACATAAAATTACGACAAGATCTAAAGTGGGAGAAATTCACCTTAAACTGGCGAATCCAATTAACCCGGTAAATAAAGCTATGCGTGTGTGTGAATCTCTTCAAATCAGATTGAAATATAGAGAAAATTAAGACTTTGGATCGCTTTTTTAAATTTGGAAGGTTCGAGGCTTTTCGTTTTTATTTAGAGCTTAAAAATTCGACCAATTTATATGATAGTCTCGTTTGTTATATACAAAAGTGAGAAACTGAAATACAGACCGTTGATATCGACAAGTGTTTGAGTTTAAAATAGTGTGTAAATGGAGATTAACACCTAATGGTCTTGGAAACTGGTGAATTTATTACCTGGAATCTGGGTTGCACAGACGCGGACGCGGTGACGCGGACACGACACGACACTGACGCGAACACTACAAAATTCTCAAAAAATTAGGACGCGGACACGTATTTACATATTTTATTTATAATATACGTATTATTCTATTTCGATATTCACATTTATTTGGATATCATATTGCAATATTTTCTTCCTTGTTATTTTTGATATCCACATTAGACTATATTAATTTTATTTATACATATAATCATGTATTTATACAGCAAAGTCAAATATTTCGATCCTAAAAATTAGAAAATGATGCTACATATGTATAATTTTTTTTTGATTGAAAAGGAGAATTTATACATATATATAAATTCTTTTGAATATGTATAAATTTCAAAAGAAAAGAAAATATCGTTTGTTTATACACATCGAATGTCAAACAGTCAGTCACTATTAAACCTGACTTGATTGGGGTATACCCATATTAATTGGGGTATACCTAATAAGACGAAATAGGGTCATTATGAAGTAAAGCCAAGCCACCCCTTAACCTTGTATTTTCTAAATGGCTAAAATGTCCTTGGTTAATTAACACTAAAATTCTGATTAGGTTAATTAATTGAGTTTAGATTAAAATTTTGAAATTATGAATTCAGTAAATTAAACCTTTCATCTGTCTTATGATTTCGATTTCGATCAAAAAAATTTGGTTTTGAAAATGCACAAGGCCGGCAAGGTCCGCTTTGAATAACCTTCCGACCAATGTTCAACCAGCAAGGTCCACTTTGAATAAGCTGTCGACCTTATGACCGCCGGCATTGTCTCGGTTTAAGAACACGCCGACTATATCTTGGGCCAGAATTTTACGGTCAGCATGGATCTTTGTCGTTCCCGCCACAACGAATACCCCCCGATATTGTGAAGTCAAGAGTTTTCCACGAACACGAGGAGTTCTTGAAGGAGGACTAATAACTTTCAGAGCTTTCTTCTTTGCCTTCTCCACCCTGAACAAGAACAATTCAGAAAAAAAAACATTACAGTCCGGCAGGGTTTACAAATATAACCTATCCGGCGGAAACATGGCCGGAATGGTCCACTAAAATATGTGTGCCGGCTAAGCCTTAGTCGGCAGGGTATCATTAAAATATCCTTCCGGCTCTCAACAAAAATGTACACAGTAGAAACAAGAAATTTTCACTATACAGGTCGGCAAGGTCCATTACACATACATTGCTGGCTGACAAACCGCCGGCATGGTTTTATATAAATACCCTTCCGGATTTAAAAATTCTAGGCATCAGGAAACATTCAAAAGAAGCAGCCGGCAGGGTAAAAAACAATTAGATGCCGGCTTCATTAAAAAAAACTAACGACGTCAAGGTATACAGTTGAATAACCTGCCGGCCCTGCTAGTAGCAGTTACAGAAACTATACAGCCGGCAAGTTCTTCAACCTTATAGATTGCCGGCCAAACCCTAACTATGATAATCCGGCAAGGTCGATAACAAAATACCTTGCCGGCGTTGCAACTGCCAATTCAAAATTTCGGATTTTCTGACCTAATTTGACATGCAAACATGAAATCGAAGTACTAGAATGAGTTTAAGTAGTCCCTTACTTTCTTAATCACACAATTTCTGCTTTTTCGGCGGCTTCGATTTCTCCTTCTTCGACGATTTTTTTCTTCACTTTCTGTTGAACTATTTTTACAATTTCGGGATTGAATTCATTGTGCTTTCTATTTGTTTGCTTCATCTTATTAGCCCTCGGCGGATCCATTGATGAAGATTAATCGGAGTTTTGGAATCGACCATTTAACAAATTGATCATCCAGGTTTTTTGATGGTGGTGGTGGTGGGGGTCGGTATGGTGGGGAGGAGAAGAAGAAGAGAGGAAGATGAAATGAAGAGAATAAAAACTGATTTAGGGTAATTAAGATTATTAATGGGTAAGGGTAGTTTTGTAACTTACCCATTATGGCTCCCCCTAAAACCCACAAAAAGTGTCCCTTTAAAATTGGGTATACCCCAATCTCGCCAGGCTATTAAACTCATGGCACAATCAAAATGCATTCTTATAACAACACATGCCCAACGAAGGGTATATGTGATGTCATATCCAATTACAAAACCCTAATAAATACCTAAATTATTGATCTAAATGTTTGTCTTTCTTTATTTGGTTAATAATAGTAAAAATAAAGGAGGAAGTTTAAATGTAAATGAAAAAAAAAATGCGTCGGACACGCGTCATCGGTGCGTCCAAACCAGACGCGCGCAGGACGCGCAAATTGGTGAGTCGTACACGCGTCCGGTGTCCGACGCGAGTCGGAAGCGGACACGGCTCAAGAAATAGAGAGTCCGTGCAACCTAGCCTGGAATTAATAGTATCGGGAACTTCCTATTTCCAGGACTTTTTTTCGGTCAATGTTGGCCGTCGCTTATCTGACTTTGTCAAGGCAAAATTTTCTTCATCTTCATGATGCTTTATATCACCATTAGGGTGCTCATCGTTGTCACAATTTTGTGATTGTTTCTTGGATTACAGTTTCCCTATTTCTTTGTGTTTATAGCGCTTAGTTTTTTGAGTTTTCCCTTAACCCTCTTTTTCCCCCACCATTTTTTTCTAGTTCCTTTGCTTGAGTTTAGTCTGTCTGAGAATGGCTTCTACATCAAAGAATAAGGGAATTGATTTAGACGAAGCTAACACACAAAATAAATCTATCGAAGAACCAGTTACTTATGTATTTGAAGATATAGAGGAAACAAATGATAGAAGCGCTGAGCACAACAAAAATATCTTATTCAAGTTTGTTTCAGGAAGAGAGTACAATATTAACCTAATGCATCAGATCCTAACCAAAGCTTGGAGACCCTCAAGAGTATTTACAATCACGGACATAGGGAGTGGTATTTACAATGTCAAGTTTTCTCTCTTGTGTGATATGATAGCAGTGCTTCAAGGTACTCCTTGGTCTGTGAAAGAAGATTTGATGCTAATAGAAAGAGGTAATGGAGAATTCTTGTTGGAAGATTATGATTTTAAATATGTGGTATTCTGTTTACATATCTATGGGTTACTATTAAGCATGTTGAACGCTGTAAAAGTGGCTAGTATTGTCAACATATTTGGTTCTCCTGAGCCTATTGATTCAGCCATGGCTGCAAAATGGGGTAAGTTTGCTAAGGTTAGAGTAAGACTAGATATCTCAAAACCACTTCTTAAGGATATGGAGATTACTCTGAAGTTCAAGAAGAAGATTAAAATTCAATTCAGGTATGAGAAGATGCCTAGACTTTGTTTTCACTGTGGATACTTTGGTCACATAATGAAGCAATGTCCCCATCTATCCAAAAAAATTGGAAGAGGATACATCCCTAAGTACTGAAGATATTATGTTAAGAATGAATAACAAATCTTATGCGAGATATACTGAAGAGATCCGTGCTTTTTACAATAGTACAGACGAAGAAATAAATCGATGCACTGAAGGGGTGAAGAAGATGAATATGGAAGCTCAAGAACCGTTGATGAAGGAGATTAATCTGGACGATGCACAGAACGACACGCGGTTGCTCAATCTGGATCTTGAGGCGCGGAGGGTGAATGGATCTAACTGTGAGGAAGAATTAAGATACAAGTCAAATGGGTCATCTCTGCATATGACAAGCGTGTTTCAGGGAAATGACAAAGTTGCAGGAGGGAGTGCAACAAAAGGTGCAGGTGGCATAAAGAAAACAGAAGAATTTGGTGTGAAGAACATCACGATAGAAGATCCAAGAAAACCTCCTGGTAAGGACAACAAACGTATGGCAGAAAAACAGAAAATGGAGCAGAGTTTGTCGGGGGTTATAACAGAAAGAAAAGAGATATTTTATGGCAAGACAGTTGTAGGAAGTGAGTCATTTCCACGTCAATATGAGGTGGAAGCCACGTATGAAGGTCCAAACCAGAATATGGGTAGGCCAAACGATGTGGATACTGCGCAACCCATGGGTAATTTAAAAAATCAGGCCAATCCCTGATAAAATCGAAACAATATATCAGAGAACCCCCTTACTAATCCTAACCCTAAATCCCCAAATTCAGTTAAACCTACTACCCAGCCAAAACAAACTCTCTCATCCGACGATACATAAGATAATGTTTTTAGCTCTACATCAACATCAACAAAGGAAAATTCGAAAAAGAAGGGAAAAGGGTGGAAGAGACAAGCAAGGAGCTCGAGAAATGTACATCAAAATAGAAACCATGAAGAAGCTATGAGTGGATTGAAAAGTATGGCCAGCCCAATGGATATTGATCATCCAATAAAGAAATTTAATACTACAAACCCCTCAACAATGGGTGTGGTGGCTTCCCAAAACCAGCCACAAGGTCAATGTTAATCTTCTCTTGGAACTGTCAAGGATTGAGAAACACTTCGACAGTTCAAAACCTAAAGGAGTTTCTCAGGGCTTGCAACCCTCAAATTGCTTTCTTGACGGAGACTTTAATGGGTGAGGCTAATTCAGATAGATTGTTTAATTCACTCAATTTTGATCATTATAGATTTGTTCCTGCAATTGGGAGAAGTGGTGGCAATGTGGTGCTATGGAAGAACTCTGTTGATTTGGAAGTGTTGAGAGTAGACAAAAATGTAATCCATTGTCGAATTCATAACATCATTGAGAGGGATTTGGATTTATTATGTGTGTATGGACATCCACAACAACAATTAAGAAATAAATTCTGGTATGATTTTTCTCATTATACTGCTCAATTAAAAAATCCGTGGTATCTAGTTGGAGATCTTAATGCCATTTGTTCCATTAGTGAAAAAAAGGGGGTAGTCAGATTATGAACAATGCAAACAATGAATCTGTGGTCCTGCTTTTACTTGGTCAAATGGATCTGTAGCTAATGAGACGATTTTTGAAAGATTGGATAGGGATTTGTATA
The DNA here is from genome assembly GCA_023529315.1 of Papaver bracteatum. NCBI lineage: Eukaryota > Viridiplantae > Streptophyta > Magnoliopsida > Ranunculales > Papaveraceae > Papaver > Papaver bracteatum. Next base: position 2,620,279 of record JAJJWX010002993.1, on the reverse strand, counting down.
CTCCAGATTGGTTTTTCATGTTTCAGGACAATGTAGTTTTACACCTTCCTAGAATAAGTAGTGACCATGCTCCAATTTTGGTAAATACCTATAGAACAAATAAGAGGAAAAGAAAGCATGCAAACAAATTTAAAAATTATTGGATAGAACACCCTGCTTTCAAAGATGTGGTGTATAATGTATGGTTGTCAAGTCCTAATGAGACAATAAGGAAGATAGTGGAGGTGGGAGAGGATTTAAATAAATGGAGTAGGAATACTTTTGGAAACATATTTAGAGCTGGAGAAAAACTAAAAGAAAAACTCTTGAAGATTCAAATGTAAGCACACACTAGAGATACAAGGAAGGAGGAGAATGAGCTATGTAAGGAGATAGATATGCTGAATGTTATGCATCAAAGGTACTATGAGCAGAGAAGTAAAGTTAAATGGATTCCCAATGTAGACTAAAACACTAAAGATTTTCACATGTCAGTCTTACAAAGGAAGAAGAAGAATCAGATAGCTGCCCTCAAACTTCTGAATGGCTCATGGGTGACTGATGCAAATGATATTGTTCAGTATCTAGTTAAGCACTTCACTTGTCTGTTCAAAAGAGATCCAGATGAAATAAAGCACCGGATATAGCTCCAGGATACCTCCAAGATTGATAATGCAAGCAACGACAACATCTCGATGGTGCCTACGAAGGAGAAAGTATGGAATACTATTAAAAGAATGAAGAGTCTAAAAGCTCCAGGACCATACGAAATGCCTGCTCTCTTCTATAAACAATGTTGGGAGCTGATATGAGATGAGGTAACAAAAACTATCCAAACTTGCTTTTTCTCAGCTACCCTCCCCACGGGGTTGAACCATACAAACATAGTGTTAATTTCTAAAGTCAAAAACCCCACTCTCCCCTCTGATTTTAGACCTCTCGCCTTAACAAAAATTATGTATAAAGTAATCACAAAAATTCTAGCCCAGAGAATAAGAGTTCATCTTGATAGATTAGTGGACAGCGCAATCTGCGTTTATTCCTGACAGATTAATCATTGATAACATAGTAACTGCTAAAGAGATTATGCATACCATGTCGAACTCAAACTCAGTTATATGAGCTTTTGACTTAAAAAAAGACATAAGCAAGGCTTATGTTAAGATTATATGGAGGATTTTGAGTCACTGCTTAAGAATTTTTGGTTTCGTAGGGAATACTTATGATCTGATAATGAAATGTGTAACCACAACGAGCTTTTCTATAGTTGTTAATGGGCAAGCTGAGGGGTTTTTTATGAGTGAAAGAGGTCTGCGGCAAGGGTGACCGTTATCTTCATACTTATTCATTCTATGCTCTCAAGGATTAACCTGGATCATGCGCACAATGGAAAGAAATGCACTATACAATGGATACAGGGTGTGTAAAGGTGCTCAAGTTGTTTCCCACCTTATGTTTGCAGATGATCTGATGCTATTCGGCACTTTGGACAATAAGTCTATTGAAACTCTCATGAAGATATTGTTTACGTATGCTACTTGGTCTGGTCAGACAGCTAATATGAAGAAATCTTCAGTTTCCTTTAGTAAAGGTATAAAGAGTGCTAGAAGAATGGAAATATCAAGACTGCTAGGGGTACAACTGATGGAGAATATTGATAAGTACTTGGGACACCAACTGCTCAAACCTGCACATCTGATATCCTCTCATGATGATCTCGAGGACAAATTTGATTCTAAGACAGCAGGGTGGAAGAGAATATTTTTGACTCATGCGGGCAGAACAATGTTGATCAAGACGGAGCTCGGACTTATTCCACCTTACTACATGGCTACCTCAATCATCCCCAAAAGAGTATTAGGAAAACTTACAAGAATCATGAGAAACTTCTGGTGGGGGCATGATAAGGACACGAGAAAGATGCACTTTATAAATTGGAGTTATTTTGAGATAGAAAAGGAGCAGGGAGGTTTGGGGATAAGATCTTTACAGAAGTTAAATATGGCAATGATTGATAAACTGATCTGGAAATATCTGGGGGATGAAGATTGCTTATGGGGCCAAATTATGAAAGCGAAATATGTGAAGAGTGGAAATTTTTGGGAGGTAAAGCAAACCACTTGCTTCTCAGCTACGTGGAGTGCTATGTTAAAAGTAAGGGAAGAAATGAGAGAGGGATGTTGCTGGTCCATTGTAAATGGTGAAAATATTGATATATGGGACGACCCTTGGGTACCGAGCATTCCAACAAAGAAGCCAGAGAAAAGGGAGAATGGTGATCATAATGCAAATAAGGTGAAGGATCTCATTATCCAGGGAGAACACATGTGAGATGAATTCAAGCTGCAGCATCTCTTTACCCCAACTGAAGTGACCAAAATAAAGGAGATTCACTTACCTGCGAATCCAGAGGAGCACACAGCTGATAAACTGTTATGGACATACCATCCAAAAGGTGATTTCTCTACTAAATCCTTTTTAAAAACTTTGAATGACAGAACCCCCTCTATTTCAACCAACTATAACTTTCCATGGAAGAAATTTTGGATTGTGAGAAACATCCCTCCAAGAATACAGCTGTTTGGTTGGAGAATACTCAAAAATGGTCTCCCTGTAGCCAGAAATATTAAAAAACACATTCAAGGAATAAATGATGACTGCAGGCTGTGTGACAGAAATGTTTAATGTATAGAGTATTTGTTCTTACATTGTCAGGTGTCACAAGCAGTTCTTTTTGCTTCATCGCTGAGCCTCCGTATAGGGGATAATCCAAATCATTCAGTGGAAGACATCTTCATCCAGTGGTTGGAAAAAGGAGGAGATTACGCTAAACTAAAGATGGGACTGTGTGTTTTCTGGGCAATATGGAAAGGAAGGAATGATGCAGTTTTCAATAAGAAGAAATTCAAAATCAGGGAGGTTATTCAAGAGGCGTTGTATTGGTACAATATGAAGCTTGAAGTTGAGGTTAATGAAGTGCAGCCAACAGAAAATGATTTTATGGAGGCTCAGAAGGATAACTGGGAACCACCTGATGGAGATAAAATCAAAATCAACTTTGATGGAAATGCAGTACCAAGGGGGTTTGCTTGTGTAGTAATTTCCAGAGACAATGAGGCTAGAATGCATGGCTGCCAAAAAAAGACTATAGATTACTGCACTACAGATGAAGCAGAGGCATCTAGTGCTCTTTTGGCAATGGAATTGGGGATCAGCAAAGGATTTAGAGACATCATTTTGGAAGGGGATTCTCTGAAAGTCATAAATGATTTGAAATACAAGCACTACAATACAAGCTGGAGAATCTAGAATACCATTAGCAGAATCAGAGACAACCTGAGATAGTTCAGATTGGTGGAATTCAGGAACATCAAAAAGAATGCCAACAATGTGGCACATAATCTTGCAGATTTAGCTGCGTCTACCCACTCTTCGAATGTGTGGCTTTCTTCCCCTCCTTCGTGTATTGCTCACCTCATTGAGAGAGAGCAGTGTTCTGTTAGTTAGTTTTTTTGGTTTTTCTTTTTGTTGTTTGTTTCCCTCCTTCAAAAAAAAAAAAGGATAATATCAGATCATGTGCAATACTAATCTTCTCGGATCAAATTGAGTTTCTCTTGTAACAAGTTTTATGGTTTCCCATCGTAGGACTAGATAGATTGCTAGATACTCTGATCTAAAATCAACGACTCATAGTGTCTTAAACACTTAATAGAGTTATGGTTAAATGCGAATTGTCAACGTTTCTTTTTGTTTTCTTATTTTAACCTCGACTTTCCCATTGGTTTTGGGAAAACATTGACTTGGTATTTGACATACCGTTCGTTATTGTCTGTGGGAATCCTTCCGATAAGAAACAAAGAAAGAGGAAAAAAAAAGTGGCCAACAGAAATATCATTAGAGAAACCAATTGTAGCCAACAACTACGGTACTCCCCAAACAAGTTTTCATGCTCTCAAAGTCTCCGTAGTCAATCACTATTTCCCTGAACAAGTTTTCGTCTCTTCTTCTTTTCTTTAGTATCATCATATATTGTAAAAAAAAAGGATTAGTTGGGGATACTAAAACTAATTGGTGGATATGAATAGTAATGTTACTGTTCATACCGGCATGGAAGAAAAAATTCATCGTTGAAAAACCATGCCAGTATGAACAGTAACATTAGTATTTCATATCCCCCAATTGCATGTTCAAAAAAAAACCTCACCTTAAACCAAGTACAAAGAAAAGATCAAAGAGCAATTTTTTTTTTCTTTTTTTGCTTAATCATATGAATTTTATTACCAAAAAAAAAAAAAACTAAAAGTTTATGTACAAAAAACTTCTCTCCAGACAGACCCTGATCAGAAGTGACTAAACTCAGTCATACAATGAAAGATAAGTAAAAACAGGCCCAGCCAAGGGACAAGTCCAAAAGTTATTTAGCAGAAACGAAAATATTATCGATTTTCACATTCCAGAGCTCCCAAAAACATTGTTTTTTCTTCATATATCTCTACTTCTCCTCTTCTGAGCAGTGCACCACTCTTAGCCATTTTATCGGCTGAGAAGTTTATTTCTCTAAAAGAATGTCTAAAGGAAATTCTACGCAGAATGTCTAAAGGAAATTCTACGCAGACTTGCCTTTATTCTTTTCAATCTATTTATTACCATCTAAGGAATTTTCCCTGAACTGAAAGCCCTCAGTACTGCCTTTGAATCCAAGCTAAAACAAACATTCATAAATTGTCTTCTAATAGCCCATTCACCTGCACAAATTAGAGCCATCACCTCTGCAATGTAATTTGAGGCCAACCCCAGTCCCTCAGCCATTGCACCTAGGCAACCACCAATACTGCTCCTACCAACAAATCCATAACCAGAAATCCCATGATTTCCTTTAGAGGCTCCATCACAGCATATGAGTACTTGATTGAGTGCAGGGAACCTAAAGATGCATTATTTAACTTCATATGTACTAACTTTCACTCCTTTGATACCAAATGTTATCATGATGCTCACATCATATACAGAACCTATGATTTTACCCTTCATCCTTACACTGCTCTCTTTTGTAAATTGCATGATTCTCTGTTTGAACTTCACCAGATTTGGTTTTTCTTCATCATAGCAGCTTCTATTTCTAGCAAACCAGAGTTCCACCATTACAGTAAAAGCACTTATAAACCAAACTTCTCTCACTGCTGAATTTTTCCCTTGGACACACTTCAGTACTTCCATGAGGTTAGAAGGAATCGAGAATTTAAACATTCCACCTAGCCAATGCCAAATTTTTTCACTAAAATCACAATACCATAGTATATGATCCATTGTATACTGTCAATTCCCACATAAATAGAATCTGGAAGCAGTGTGGAATCCTTTCTTTTGATAATTCTCCTCTATCGCACATGCTCCTCTAAGTATTTTCCACAAATTGGTTGAAATATTAGGATGTATAGTGGAATTTCATACCTGTTTTTCCCAAGGAACACAATGATATTTTTTCCTGATGAGTTGCACTGCATTTTTAACTGTAAATTCTCCAGATAAATCAGTAGTCCAGAATTGGTAAGTCTTCTATAGTAAAGAAATTGAACATTTCTGCAGGTACATTCCATTCACCATTCACTATCAAATATCTGACTTTCATATTCTTGTGTTGTGTAAAAAAATCATTTGTAGCATGCATATCACTTAGAGCATATTCCTTGATACATTTATCCTTCCAAACTGAGATTTCATTTCCATCCCCTACTAGCCATCTGCACCCTTCTTGTACATCATTCGTCACCCATCTTAAGCCTGGCCATATTGAGGATTTTTTATGATATGTTGTCCATGCACCATTTTTATCCTTAAACTTTGCATTCATAAAGTTTGTCCATTCTACATCTTATGTTTCCATCTTCCAGAGTAGTTTCATGAGGAGGCCTTTATTCACAGTCTTAAATCTTCTAGTTCCAAGTCTACTTTCTGCTATTGGAGCACAAATTTCATCAAACTTCACTGTAATAAGTTTCTTAATTGCAGGATCTCCAGACCATAAGAAGTTTCTCACAATTTTTTCACATTCATTCATGACAACTTTAGGACATTTATACACATACATATTGTATACTGGTATACTACATAGCACAAACTTCACCACAATTAATCAGAGAAAGACAACATTTTTCCCATCCATCCAGATAACATTTTATGTTGTCTCCACCATTCCCCATACTTGATAGCTCTTTACTCTCCCAGGACACAATATCACTCCCAAGTACTTCTCAGGAAAGCTTTCATCTATAAACTTTTTTCTGCTTTCAGTTACTCCACCAACAAAGAACTAATTTTTCATTTTGTTTACAACCTGACCTGATGCTTTTTGATATTTCAGTAGAAGCTTCATTAAATTCTCCAATGATTTTTTTGCTCATTACAGAACACAAAAATGTCATATGCAAATAGTAGATGTGAAGGTTGACAACCATTCCTGTTAACCATTGGCACAATCTTTCCTTCATGTACTAGATTAGAAATACTCATACTCAACACTTCTTCAGCTTTCACAAATAATACTGGTGACATGGGATCACCTTACCTAAGTCCTCTTCCCACATTAAAGAAACCACAAGGTCCACCATTTACTAATATTGAGATATTATCAGACTCAAACAGAGTTTTTAGCCAGCTAATTCCAACATCAGAGAAGCCAAAATGTTTTAAAGTTTCAAAGAGGAAGTCCCAACTCAATGAATCATATGCTTGTGTAATATCTAATTTTAAACCAAGATTTCCTCCTCTCTTCTTGATATCTAACTCATTCACCATTTCAGAAGCTAAAAAAAAAAAATTCATGAATATTTTCTGCCTTTGATGTTTGCTTCCTGCTGACAAGATACTATTTTCTCAATCAAATAGCTAATTCTTGATGTGATAATTTTTGTAATAATCTTGAAGCTAAAATTAGCAAGTCTTATAGGTCTAAATTGTTCACCTTTTTTTTGCACCTTGGACTTTAGGAAGTAGAAATATAAAGTTTGAATTCATACCTTTTGGTATAAACCTACACCTCCAACAATATTGAAGAGCAGTAATTAAATCTTGGCCAACAATATCTTATGCAAATCTGTAAAAACTTTCAGGAAATCCATTAGGACTTGGTGAGCTATTTGCATCCATTCCAAAGACAACTTCTTTGATTTCTGAAGAAGAGGGAATTGAGTCTAGAAAAATATTGTCTTCCTCAGATATTATCTTAGGAATTACCTCAAAAATACCTTCATCAAAGATAACAGGTTGATATTCAATTTTTTTTTTGTTTGGAAATGCTTAACTAGAGTATCAGCTATTTGAGATTGATTAGTCACCAGATTCCCAGCTTCATCCTTCAATTCAATTATGTTGTTATGAGCTTTTCTAATCTTCGTAGAAGTATGAAAGAAGGAAGTATTTGCTCCACCCTCCTTTACCCATTTGATTCTAGCCTTGGCTCTCATAAGTTCATTAAATTGCTGAGAAACTAATTCTTGCTTCCCTCTAGCAGTTATTAGATGATTTAGTAACTCAACATTCTCAGGATGTGCTTTAGAAATCAGTGTTGTAGTTTTCACCTCTTCTTCATCTTGTGATATTTTTACTCTTAAATCTCCAAAAACCTCTCAATTCCACTTTTTAACAAACTATTTGAATCTTTTCAGTTTAACCATAAACACAAAAGCAGGATTACCAATAATATTTTCTTCCCAAGAGCTTTAAATCACTTTTAGAAAGTCATGATGAGAAGTCCACACAACTTGGTATATAAAAGGAGTGTTAGTTGGTTTAGGTACACCTATTATATTCCCCATTATGGGCCCATGATCAGAATTCCCTCTAACACCCACCTTATACTGCCAACCATCAAATATTTCCAGCCATTTGACATTAAAAAAATCATTATCCAAATCACACAAAATTCTCTTTTTCCAAACTCTATTATTGCACCTTGAATATTGTATACCTGATTTAGGAGCTTGTATTAGATCACAAATATTTAAACAATCTCTAAATTCTTGCATAACTATTCTTAAAGATCTTCTACCACCAACTTTTTCATCATTACTCAAAAATACATTAAAATCACCAATGGCAAGCCAAGGATAATTCATTTCATGTATCTTCTCCAACTCATCCCATAATTCTCTTCTATCCACAGTTAAGCAAGTTGCATGAATTCCAGTGGAAAGAACTTATCCAACCTTAACAGTTATTGCTTGTTTTGTAGCTGATATAACAGTAGGAGTAGTAAGAGAAGAGTGCCAGAATAACCAAATATTTTCCTTACTACCATCACAAGCATTTTGATTTATCATTTGATTCATACCAGGCAGCCTCAAATTCTTAACATAATTACCAGAAACTCTAATTTTAGGTTTAGCTATCCAAAGTAAAGAAGGATTGAATTGATTCGCTAAATTTCTAAGTTTGTATTTCGCTCTAGTTCTTTTCAAGCCTCTGACATTCCAGAACATGACTCTCATTGAAGTAAATTGGTTTGAGAAGTTCCAGGACTTCTCACTCCTTTATTATTTTTAAATAAATTTCTTGCAGGTTGTTTTCTAGTTGGTATAAGAGAAATACTACCATAATTTTTACCTTTAACTGCCTTGGTCAAATCAGTTATAACTTTCTCATATTTTTATTTACCACCACACCTAACTGTTCCTCAACCACATCAACCAATGCATGAAATTTACTTGGAGAACCAAGTGCAGTAAATTCACCAAATTAGGCTTCAGCTCCACTAATATTTATTTGTGTCTACTAAATTATAACCCTATGTGCCACTCTTAGAAGTACTAGCACTTTCCAGATTAGGAGGATTACTGTTTGCTATATCAACAGATAAAACTGGAAACTCCTTTAGAGAATCAATATCTCCAGAAAAACCAGAAGATTGACTTTTACCACTGTTATTTAACGGAGGTATAACTGCATCAAATTCCTCATTATCACTTAACATATCCTCATGGATTAATGACCCTTTCTCCTTTGGAGTAATACTATTTGCTTGAACTGTATTTTTAAAATTTCCATCCTCAACTTCCTTTGACATTTGAGATTTTGGGGTAAATCATATATCAAACCCAATGTGTTGATGTTGTTTCTTCCCTTTCTGCTTCCAAATCTTCCTTTGTACTATATTGGGATTTACATCAACAACTTCATTTTGTAATGGCTCTTTTCTCATCACTCTACATTGAGTTACTAAATGTCCCACCACTTTTCAATGGCTGCAGAAACTTGGTAATTTAGGAATTTGTACCTCTTGCTCAAAACTACCATATTTAGATTTTACTAAAACATAATGAGGTACAATATTTGCTAAATTCACTTCAACAAGAACACTAGCATAATATCCTACTTCCCTCTTAAGAGTTGTTTCATCTACCTTTATAGCTCTTCCAATGGCATCACCCAATGACATCAATATTTTTTCTTTCCAATACTCAATTCCCAAGCATGGAAAATTAACCCAAACAAATGCAGAAGTTGATTTCTGAGCAGCAAGATTAAAGTTATGTTCCCAAAGTCTCAATTTAAGTATTTGAGTTTCTACTTTCCAAAACCCATTCCAAATATATTTCATATCTACTTCATTAGCTAGCTTAATGATGAAAAAACCTTTGCCAAGAGGGATTAATTGATAGTTACCTGATGTTTTCCATTGTTTTTTTAATGATTCTTCAGCAACAACAAATTTCATCTTGACAAAAAATCCAGTCTCCCAATTAAACTAAACTTCCAATCATTTAGAATTTCATCTATATCCTCATTCGGAATGTATAGAGATGAAACCATTGAAGATATTTCATTCTCAACTCTCTTCTCGTTTGATTCAGAAGAAAAGAAACTAAAATTATTATTGTTCATCTTCGATCCAGATTCTATAGTTTGATAAAACTCGAATTCTATCAAAATAATTGAAAAACTCAACAGAAAACCTTATTCAGACAAAGAATGTAAGAAAAATCACCATCAATCATTGAAATCAAGCGTTGAATTCACCTGAATTAATGAAGAAAATGCTCTAAAAACGAAAAAAAAAAATTGAAGAAAAAATCCCCGATTCAGTCGCCGGCAAAACCAAAAAAAAAAAAAAAAAAAAAAAGAGAAATAAAAATAACAATGGTCTACATACGGACCACAGTCCCAAGCCAACACTAGTGCATCTCAAAGTAAGTCGAGTGCCAGTTATTCATGACATATGATTTAAACGATTTTTTATGAATATTGATTTCACAAATAAACTTAATTATTTGATTTAAAAGCATTGCATTTTTTTTTACGGCAAGTCTCACGACTCGACTTGTCACATATGACTGATTTCCGCCTAGATTATGCGTGATTGGTAGAAAAAATTAGGTCTTGCAAGCAAGACTCACTTAGCAACTACCATGTAGGACTTGTTCCATTCCTCATGTAACTTGCTACATATTTTCTACAAAATACTTGAGACATCAAACATGTCACAAACTTGGGGATGTTCATTAGGGTATTGGTCTGGCGGTTTACAACGTGCGGCGTGCAACATGCCCATTACGATAAAGTGTCAGGAAAGGCGAACAGTTGGTGGCAGTAGAGAAGTAGTGGGAGTAAAACCAACTAGTCTTCCCCTCATAGTAGGGATGTGGTTTTCACCATTCTACACGATCCTCACTTCTCCATCACTTAACTACTTCCACATCCTATGAGATCAGTATGTGTTCGACTATGACTTGTATAAATAGATTTTCAATCTATTTCAACCAACAAAAATTCATTAACGCAAGTATCCAGAAAATTCCAAGAACTTACAGCTTACATTCTGTAAGCGGGTTCTACATTCTGATACAAGTCATAAAATAACCACACTTTCATAGTTCATCATTCTGATCTCAACACCTTCTTTGATTTCCTGCCTAAGATCAACCCTTTTCCTTCATTTTATGACCGAAGTAAGACTGAAATGGCAATTTCTTGGTTTAGTCCAGAATTGTACAGATTGATCTCTCGAATCTAAAGTACTCATGTGCAGTACATTTTTTTAGGGTGTAGACATATTTCTCGGTGGCACACCCAATTTACCATTTCCAGCAGAATCAATATTTACCCTACTACACATACATAACCAATTTTAGAACTTAACCACTGTGTTCTCAAACTGGGTACGCGAACAACAGCTCTGAACCTTTTCCTAGGCAAGTCATTCGCAAACCCGGTTCACGAACAACTATTTCGGACCCAACTGAGGTAAACCCGTTCGCATACTAGGTACACAAACAAGAGTTTCAGACCTTCTTAGGTAAATCCATTCGCATACTAGGTACGCAAACAAGAGTTTCAGACCCGAATTAATACAATATAGTTCGTATAATAGATATGCATACCGTGATGTATCCAGACAAGAGTAATTGTCCTAAACTCTCATTTTAATCATTGAAACATCCTTAGAAGACAACAATAGTAATCTCACACATACCATTAGATTCAAGTAATTTTCAAGTGGTCGAATAATCAATACGAAACTTCCCAAGCTAACATCAAATAAATGTCTCACACAAATCATATATGATATTAAAGGTAATTTTCATATGATCATCTTTTGGATTAACATTTAGTTTCCAACAAATAAATTGTTTCCAACTAAACTCGTCAAGAATACGATGAACATAGCTAAAGCAAAAAGATCCCAACGTATATTTCGAGAAATAAATAAGCGAGATAAACTCAGCTCAAAATATGAAATGTGTATAATGTAAAAGTCTATATAATGTAAAAGTCTATAAATGTATATATACGACTTAGTCTCATTAGAAGATAAAATAGAATAAACTTTTGAGTGATAGATAAGTTTTAGTCCCACATACCTTTTGTTGATGAAGTTCCTCCAAGCTCCTCAGTAGATCTTCTTCTTCAATTGGTGAACGCTGTAAAGTATAAAGTTTAACTACACATTCTATCTTAATCCGAGACATAGCTATAAGTAGACTGAAAATCAAGTATATAGTTTTGATTAACTAAACTTGACAAACAAGCTTCAGATAGCAATGCTTGCGAGTTCGACCGAGCAGTGCTCTAACAGTTTTTACTTCAAACTTGGGCATCCACTTGTAGGGTGATTTCGGATGAAGATATTGTTTTATATCTTGCAACATTGCACTTTTCCAAGTCGAAACATCAGATCTTATATTTCTGTTGACAATCGTATTACCCCTTTTATCATTGCTCCTTTAAAGAATCACCCTTGTATGACAGAATTGCGAACTATAATAATAATTCTTTTGCCTCAAAATAGGACAATGGTGATGTGAGTTTTTGTTGGAAGTAAATTTACCCAATTCTTTTGAAACAAAGGACAGAGCATCCTGCATCTTTCTAATTTCATAACTCCTTTGCATATGACCTTTGTCTCCACGGTAATAACAACGCTTATTAAAAGGAGTGTAGGTTTTAGGATTACCTTTGTGATATGTTCTGGACTTTTGTACATACTGGTTCTTAATCTTTGGAGACTTAGCATGATTACTTGCAGAAATATTCTCTTCTAGAATCTTACTCCAGCTCTTTGGTAAATCAGGAGCTTCAGTAGGTTTAGGTGGATCCTCTGGTGTGGAGGGACATGCAGCCTTTACAAATTTTATTTCTTTGTTGTTTGTAGGAGTATCGATTCTTTTATATCCCAATCCATACGTATCACCGTGACATCTTCCCGTTTCCAACAAAGAAGATAAATTGATTGTGCTATCATTGAGCCTTTTTAACTTTGCAACTTCCTCTTCCATAGATTTAACTTTGTCAAGAGCATTGAAAAGGTCAACCTTAAGAACGTTTTCTTTGGAGAGAAAAGAGTTTTCTTTTTCTTCACACATTAATTGTTGAAAATTACGCATTGCCTCAATTTAAACAAGTTTCTTATTTAATAGATAATGTTTTTTCAAAGATTCTCATAATCAAGAGATTTTGAATTCAGGATTTCTTTGCAGTCTTTCAGAAGATATCGAGCATTCTGATATCCAGAATAAGAACCAAAAAATTGTTTTCTCAGTTTCCTATTTTCTTTGTAAAGAGGAGTAAGAAGTTTAACAATATCTGAGGTAGATAGCCTTGTTGTGGAAACAACACATAATAGTGAAGAGAATACATAGATATATTCTTTTACATATTGATCAATTTCCGATTCACCATCATCGAAAAATTTATCAAGTTGTTTTTCAAGGCAAGTTTGCCAGTCATCAGAATCTTCATTACACTGATCAACTTATTCAGTAGATTCACAGGAAATGATTTTATCAGGTGTTGATTCTTCACATATTCTTCAATCATCTTGTTTTTCGTTAACTGAATCATTCACAGACTCAACTATGATCATTTGGATTCAATTCTTATAGGTTGGATCACACCAAACACATATTGTTATATCTTTTCGTGTTTGCCTGCTTTGATACCAATTAAAAATATGAGGATACCCAAATACACCATAATCTTTCACTTCAACCTATAAGTCCTTTTACCAAGTGTGATCGTCTATGGACAAATTCGAGACATTACAACAACCTCGGTACACACACTTTGTCTTATCATCTATGGATATAAGATCGAGATGATATGACAACAAAGTGATCACTTGATAATAGGTTCAGAATTAACCGAAACTCTATAAGATCAATATCAAGTGTTACGGAGTTAAAGTACAAGTGTAATTTACTTTTAAACAACAATTATAATTACGGAATAGAAAAGTAAATGAAACATCAAGATTTTGTTAATAAGGAAACTGCAAATGCAGAAAAACCCTGGGACCTAGTCCATTTTTGAATCCTCTCAGAAGTAAACCGCTATAAAAAATATAAATCAACTTCGTATAGTTGAGACCAAGCAGACTACCCCTAGCTATTTAGTTCCCTTAGTATTCCTACGCCTTCGACTTCTAGAGTCACGCATGTGAATAGCAAGTCCTTTGGATCGTATTCCAAACAACAAAGGAAGAATTTATTTGGTAACCACTCTGATCAATCTTGCTACAAGATAAGATGAGTTGTTGACAAAGGATCTTATGTTTAATCTAATAAACTCCTTTGTCTGGTTAGATCAATCTTCCAGTAACTACCTAAATAGTCAAGTCTAGATTTGCAATCAATCGATGTAGATCTCAAAGAGAAAACTATAAAGTGATGCCGATATCATGCGAATAATCAATCATATTTATCAAAGATAAACTAATTCTAGTTGGATCCCAGCCGATCAAGGTTTGTGCACTAAATCCACAAGATACGAAATCTAATAAGAATTCTTCTTCGTCTTCAAATCTTTTATTTCCTTCAAATACCTGCACAACACCACTTGAATCTATTGTGATCAATCACGCACAGAACGGAGTTTATTAAAAATGGATTATCATAAGATGTCTTTAGATCTAACAACAGTTCTAAAGATCCCATTGATACTTTGATCTAGTCTGAGTGAATCTTATATCAAAAGAGAAGATTCGCAAGAATATACAAACTAGGTGCAATCAAAGTTTCAACAACAGTTAGTCAATCAAATCAAATCGAAACCTAATAATACTGCAATTATCTAGTTTCCCACCAACGGTACTTGTAGAGCTTCTTCATCCCACATAAGTCTTTAAACGAGAGGTCGTAAGAGATTTCACCTAATTAGGATACTTTTCACTCCGATTAGATGGCTCCACCAGAAGCAACAAGAAATGAAGATTTCCTGGCTCTTAGTATAGTTTGCTAGAAATGCAAACTTAGATATTTATAGTCCAAGGATGTTTCGACACCAAGGTGATAGGTGTCTAAAACACCTAATTTTATATTTAGTATTTAAGATTTCTTTGCTATTTTTCGTGTGAATTATGTATCTTATGTGTGTTTTTGAGTTATTAGGTACTCTGGAGTTGCACGGACGAAAAGAAGGAGAAATAACAAAAATTGGGAAAAAGGGCAAAATTGTCATTTCATAGGGCGGACACTATCTGGAGCCACATTAATGTTAAGGGGCAACTTACTTTTGGAGGCTCACTAAAGACAGTCTAGTTAATGTTAAGGGGCAACCTAATTGGATAGCCCTTATCCAAAGAAGACTGCTTGTTATAAGACATCCAAATGGGTGGTCTGTATCCATGGTCTATGCCCAAACCCGAACCCGTAAACCAGACCCGGATCCAGACCCACCCCAATCATATTCTAAACCTAATCGAGAGATGATTTCTCTCATTCATCACCTCTTTCGCCTGAAACCAAGAAGAAGAGAAATAATGGCTGTTGTTGCTTGAGATAGAGAGAGAAATCGAGAGATGGGAGATTCGTATAAGAAGGTAGTGATTGCTGGAGAAGAACAGTGACGGTATGAGATTGAAGCTGTCTGGTGTGAATGGGTGCTCGGTGGTACTGTTGATTGTGAATCTGTGAGGTTGCGTGAGATTCAGTGGATTGAGATTAATACTTAGGGATGAAGCTCAGTAAAAATGGGTTTGTGTTCAGAAGGGGATTGAAGAGCATCCGATGTCTAAATCGAGAACTCAGTAAAGGGTTTGTTTGTTATTGCTGTGAAAGCTGTATGTTGCTGTTGAATCGAATTGAGAAAGTAGATCGAGAAAGAGGGTTTGTGGAAGAAATTGAAAATGGCAGAATGGGTTTGAATTAGAACTGGGTTGCTGTTTAACTCAGAGATCAAAGATGGTACGAATTTGACGAAGTTCTTGGGATAAATGTTGATTTAAGTGAATTTCGAATAGTCAGAATGGGCTAGTGATGAAAATGAAGCCTCTGATGCTTCTAAAGACGCAGGAAAAGAGCTCAAAATAGAATTCAGAATGGGTTCTAAAAACTATGTTGAATGAATGAGAAATGTTAGATGAATGTTAGGCTTTGCACAGGGAGAAGAATTAGCCTGAAATTGGCTTCTGGAAATGCCCTGTAATCAGCCGTAACTTGGCCGATTCTTCCCTCCGGCGAGTATACTCGGTGTCGGCGACAACCGTTCCAGACCGATCCAGAACGAGTCCGAAGATCGGTCCAGATCAGTGAATCAGCCAACTCAGACCACTCAAAAGCTAACTCGCTAGCTGACTCCCCTCTTTGACCTAGTCAACTAACGGATTGACTGACGGTTTGACCCATTTGACCGTTAGTCCTAACGGTGGACTGACGGAATATTCCCTTACCGGGGGAGAATTTCAGGTGGCCGGCGGCGACAAATTCCGTCCAACTTCCGGCCAAAAACACAGTTTTCCGGTGAACAAAAATGCAGAATTTTGGGTGGACTTCTCTCATGTGTGTGAATACTTAGAATTGGGAATTAGATGAAAACTTGGAAGTTTTGGAGAATTGGACTAGAATTTGGAATATGGCTCAATTTGGGAAAGTGGTATTCTTTTGGAATGAGGATTCTTTTCCTACAAAGACATGGAGAGTATTGAAGCCTATAAATAAAGGAGTTCTCTACAACCTTTTACACACACATCTACTTTGGAGAAGGAGTTAAAGTGCACAAGGATTGGAGGAAGGAGCAACCATCATCTTTGCAATAAGTTTTTCTTTCTTCCTTTATTATTATTATTATTATTATTGTGTGAACTCCAAATTATGAGTAGATAATTTTCTTATTGATTGAGGATGAATTCCTAATTCTTAACATATGGTTTGAGTTTTGTTTCAATTTTACTTTGAAGTTTTTCATATGATTATCGATTGTTTTTACTAATATTAGTGTTTATGTTTGATTGATAGGTCGTTTGGGTGGCCAACTAAATTGATTTGTTAATTAAGCTAAAGCTAGTGAAAGTTAGGGGATAAGTAATCGTTTCTTGACTATTTACATAAGTAGAAAACACAAGACCTTGCGGAGGGATTCCGTGGAGCAATTGTGTGTAAAAACAACGTTAGCAAGTGGACCTTGATCTAAGAGTTTAACTACTAATATCAACCTAATAAATTCATGAATCTTAATGCGTTTAACTAAATTACATCTTGGGTGATCTACTACTAGGTGGTTTGGTGAATAGAATCCGGTAGGCGAGAACTTCCGTATCCGGTGAAATAAGGGATTTTGGGGTTAGCACTGATCTAGATGCTATACCTACGGTTGGTGATAATCTATGACTAATAACAAGTGGAAAAGAACATAACTTTAATCATTGTTTTGCAGCGAAGAAGGATTCCTTGATCTATTTTCTCTCATTGATTTTCAACTTACACTTTTAATTACTTTGTTTAATTCTTTTGCTTTATAAATTTTACAACCAATACCCCCCTTTTTGTGACAAATTTACAACTACAATCTCTTTCTCCTCGTGGGATCGACCTTGACTACCCTATATTACTATTTAATTAGGTAGTAAAGTATTAATTAATTTATTGTGGTTACGACACGCGTACAAATTTTGGCGCCGTTGCCGGGGAGCAACGGGCGATTTTAGTTGTTTTTATTTTTCTTTTTGCTTTATTCTTGCTTTGTTAGATTCTATACCGTATCTAACTTAGTTTTGTGAACCTTGTTGTAGGTACTATATCTTTGGTGAATGCTTCAAGGGGGAAGACCGAGTCCAATTAGAATACGTCTTCGATCCGGCACTCAACTAAGAGACTTCATTCGAGCGGTTAACACTCCGCTTCCTCGTTCTACATCAAGTGAATTCGCAGATTCGGATATTGAAGAAGAAGCAATGGGTGATCGTACACTCAAGGACCTAGCTTCTCACAAGCTCGATACACAACAATGGTGTATCCAAACTAACTCAACTTTCGAGATCAAGCCGGGGTTGATTAGAGAATTACCAAAGTTCCATGGCATGGTGAATGAGGATCCAAACAAACATCTTATGGACTTCAACACCATAGTCACGGCCATGCTTCCACCGAATACTAATGCGGATGGAGTAATGTTGAAAGCGTTTCCGTTCTCTTTGGCGGGCAATGCTAAGGAATGGTTATACTATTTGCCTTCCGGAAGTATCACAACATGGAATGGGATGAAGAAACTTTTCCTCGAGAGATATTTTCCCGCATCAAAGGATACTCAAATTCGCAAAGAAATTTGTGGGATAAAGCAACATGTGGGAGAGTCATTATATGAATGTTGGGATCGATACAAGAGATTGGTGGCAAGTTGTCCACACCATCAATTTAGTGATGCAATGATAATCCAATACTTCTATGAAGGTCTCCAAACAAGTGATAGATTTCTTCTTGACGCCGCCGGTGGTGGTGCCCTAGTGAACAAGACGGTGGCCGAAGCTACCGAGTTGATTGAAAGTATGGCGGCAAACTCACAACAATTCTATGCAAGAGGTGACTCAATGGTTAAGTTGGTGCATGAGGTTAGTGACTCGTCTTCACAATCCGATCAACAGTTAAACAACATAGAGAGGGTAGTGCAACGATTGGCCGCGGTAATTATTCCGGATAATGAAACCGAATAAGTAAATGCTTTATATCCAAATCCAAGGCCAAGGTACGATCCATATTCCAATACTTACAATCCCGGTTGGAAGGATCATCCCAACTTTAGCTATGCAAACAAGCAAGCGGCGGCTCCTAATCCATATGCGCAACAAGGTGGTTTCCAACAATCACGTTTCCAACCTCAACAACAACAATTCCAACCACAACAAGTCAAGGAGCAAGATTCTTCGAATAATGACAAGTTGAATGTGATAATGCAAAGCATACAAGGTCTCACTTCTATGTTACAACAAACCCAACAAAAGACCGATTCGGCAATCAAGGATTTGCAAACTCAAATGGGACAATTGGCGACCAATATGAACTTAATTAAAGCTCAAGCATCCACAAAGCTTCCCTCGCAACCCATTGTGAATCCAAGAGAGAATGTTAGTGCGGTTACATTGAGAAGTGGAAGACAAGTGGAGAGTCCAACTCGTCATGAAGAAGCTAGTGAAGAGGTAGTCAAAGACAAGGAGGAAGCCGTACCAAAGGAGAATTCAACACCAACCTCCCAATCCAAGGAACCGGTTCCTACTTTTACTACTCCACCTCCTTTTCCTAGTCGTTTTGCTAAGTCCAAGAAGGAAGCTCAAGATAAGGTACTCATGGATATCTTCAAGAAGATAGAAATCAACATTCCATTCATAGAGGCCATCAAGACAATGCCAAGGTATGCTAAGTTCATGAAGGAGTTATGCACTAAGAAGGATAGGTTGCTTGATAATGAAATTACTAAAGTTGGCGAAAGTGCGTCGGCTATGCTTTTGAAGAAGATGCCTACAAAGTGCACGGATCCCGGTGGCTTCACGGTGACAATTACTATTGGTAAGAAAAGGTTTGAACATGCTTTACTTGATTTGGGAGCTTCCATTAGTGTGATGTCGGCCGATATTTATGACTCCTTGAATCTTGGACCGTTGAAAGAGATAAGAGTTATTATCCAATTAGCAAACAAGTCTAACATTTATCCAAAGGGACTCGTAGAAGACGTTCTAGTGCAAGTGAATGAGTTAATTTTTCCGGTGGATTTATTTGTGGTGGATATGGACAATAATGAGAATCGTTCGTCTACTTCTCTACTTCTTGGGAGGCCATTTATGAAGACTGCAAAAACGAAGATTGATGTTGACAAGGGTACACTCACTATGGAATTCGACAAGGAAGTAATACACTTCAACATATTTGAAGCCATGTGCTACCCAAGTGATGTGCATTCCGCTTACTCCATTGATGTGGTTGGTTCATTAGCGCAACAAATGGTGGAATTGAATCGAGAGGACGAACTTGATGTGGTGTTGCAAAAGAGCATTGAATTGGACGGCCACGACGTGTCTAACTTGGATGTTGAAATTTCCACGGAATTGGTGGAGACGTGTGGTGCCTTGACGGCATTACAAGAAGCTAAGGGTAATGTTTCCTATATTTGTTTACCCGTGAATGATGAATTACTTGTACCATCTATTGTGAAGGCGCCTAAACTAGAGTTGAAGCCACTTCCGGATCATTTGAAGTATGCATTCTTGGGAGATGGAGAGGAGCTTCCGGTGATTATTTCAAAGAACCTCACACCGGTACAAGAAGACTGTTTGCTTAGAGTCTTGAAAGAGCACAAAACGGCTATTGGTTGGACAATTGCGGATATCAAGGGCATTAGTCCATCCATATGCATGCATAGGATCCTAATGGAAGAGAACGTGAAGCTGGTACGTGATGCTCAACGTAGGCTTAATCCTCCCATGATGGAGGTTGTGAAGAAAGAGATACTCAAATTGCTAAGTGTGGGGGTGATCTACCCAATTTCCGATAGCAAGTGGGTTAGTCCGGTACAAGTTGTGCCAAAGAAGTCCGGTGTTACGGTTGTTCGAAATCAAGACGATGAACTTGTTCCTACAAGAGTTCAAACCGGTTGGAGAGTGTGCATTGATTATAGAAAGCTTAATTCCGCAACCCGAAAGGATCACTTCCCTTTACCTTTTATTGATCAAATGTTGGATAGGTTAGCGGGGCATTCTTATTATTGTTTCTTGGATGGTTATTCGGGATACAATCAACTTGTTATTGCACCGGAGGACCAAGAGAAGACCACTTTTACTTGTCCGTTTGGAACGTTTGCGTATAGATGGATGCCGTTTGGTCTTTGCAATGCACCGTCTACTTTCCAACGATGCATGGTAAGTTTATTCTCGGATTACGTGGAGCGCATTATTGAGGTATTTATGGACGACTTTAGTGTTTATGGCAATTCTTTTGATATTTGTTTAGATAACCTTGAACTAGTTCTTAAACGATGCATAGACACTAACCTTGTTCTTAATTGGGAGAAATGTCATTTTATGGTAAACCATGGCATAGTACTTGGTCACATTGTGTCCTCTCAAGGGCTCGAAGTGGACAAGTCAAAGATAGATTTAATAATAAACTTACAATATCCCACTTCGGTGAGGGAAGTTCGTTCATTTCTTGGTCATGCAGGTTTCTATAGGCGGTTTATCAAGGATTTCTCCAAAATCTCCATGCCGATGTGCAAGTTACTACAAAAGGAGGTACCTTTTGACTTCAACAAGGAATGCAAGGATGCTTTTGACAAATTGAAGGCAATGTTGACAAATACGCCGATTATCAAGTCACCGGATTGGAATCTTCCATTTGAACTAATGTGTGATGCTAGTGATTATGAGGTTGGAGCCGTTTTGGGTCAAAGAGTGGACAAGTTGTCCCATGTTATCTATTATGCATCTAGGACCCTCAATGATGCACAAATCAACTATTCTACCACGGAAAAAGAGTTATTGGCTATAGTGTTTGCATTGGAAAAATTCCGCTCATACTTGGTGGGTACAAAGGTTATTGTGTATTCCGATCATGCGGCACTTAGATACTTAATAAAGAAGAAAGAAGCTAAGCCAAGACTAATCCGGTGGATCCTACTACTACAAGAGTTCGACATAGAAATTCGAGATAAGAAAGGTGTGGAGAATACCGTTGCGGATCATCTTAGTAGACTTTTTATGTATCAAGAAGAACTTCCATTACAAGACCGCTTTCCGGACGAACAACTTTTCTCCTTGGAAGAATCAACACCTTGGTATGCGGATATAGTGAATTATTTGGTGACAAGGAAGGTACTTAGCACAATGTCTAACTTCCAAAAGATGAATCTTAAGAAGATAGCGAAGCAATATGTGTGGGATGAACCATACTTATGGAAATATGGCGTTGATCAAATCATACGAAGGTGCGTACCTAACTCCGAATTTCAATCTATTCTCTCCTTTTGTCATACTTTTGCATGTAGTGGCCATTTTGGTTCTAAACGTACCGCCCTCAAGGTTCTTGAAAGTGGATTTTATTGGCCCACCTTGTTTGAAGATTCATATGTTTTTTGTAAATCATGTGATAGATGTCAAATAACGGGCAATCTAGGTGCTCGAAATCAAATGCCACTCACACCAATTCTCACCGTAGAGATTTTTGATGTGTGGGGAATTGATTTTATGGGCCCTTTTGTCAATTCGAATGGAAATTTTTATATACTTCTTGCCGTAGATTATGTTTCTAAATGGGTGGAGGCTAGAGCCACCAAAACTAATGATTCTCAAGTTGTTTGTGATTTTGTAAGAGAAAACATATTCACTAGGCACGGCACACCAAGAGTGGTGATAAGCGATGGAGGATCACATTTCAAGAAGTATTTTCACGCTCTCCTCAAGAAGTACAACATAACACACAATATTGGTACGCCTTACCATCCACAAACTAGTGGACAAGCGGAAATCTCAAATCATGAAATCAAGTCCATTCTTGAGAAAACGGTGAATACAACAAGGAAAGATTGGATCTTTAAGCTCAATGATGCACTTTGGGCCTATAGAATGGCGTACAAAACACCGATTGGTATGTCTCCATATCGGTTGGTTTATGGCAAAGCTTGTCATCTCCCGGTTGAACTTGAACATAAGGCTTATTGGGCGATAAAGAAATTCAACATGGAGTATGATGAAGCGGGGAAACAAAGAAAGTTGCAACTAAATGAGCTAGAGGAGATACGTAATGATGCTTACGAGAGTGCTCGGATTTACAAGGAAAAGACTAAGCTTTTTCATGACAAGATGATTTCTCAGAAAATTTTTGTTGTGGGGCAAAAAGTCATTTTATTTCATTCTCGCCTTAAACTATTTCCTGGAAAATTAAGGTCCCGTTGGATTGGACCATATGTTGTTACTAATGTTTTTCCTTATGGTGCAGTTGAAATTACTAGTCTTAAAGACAACTCGGTTTCCAAAGTCAACGGCCATAGATTGAAGCCATACTATGAGAACATCGCCTATGTGAATGTGGATGAACTTACATTTGAAGATTTTCTCCCTCTAGAGGAGTAATGTGAAGAATGAGCTATGTCGGGCCGTCGATGTTAAAACAAGCGCTAAGTGGGAGGCAACCCACCGGTTTTGTATCTCTTATCCTTTTGTTTTTATTTGCTTTTTGTTTTGTGTGTTTATTTTTCTTGTTTCATATCATATTAGGATTTCCCACCTTGACTTTACTAGGAGGATTCAATTACATTGAGGACAATGTAAGGTTTAAGTGTGGGGGAGTGACTAAGCATATATTTTTGCATAAAAAAAAAAAAAAAAAAAAAAAGAATTTTTTTGCATAAAACTTTCAACTTTTAGAGATTTTAGAGTCACTAGCATACTTCTAGGTATGATTACATAGAGAATTCTGACCGACATAATTGAACTTGGAAGTGTTAGGGAACTACGTTTGATTTCTTGCTTGTTAGAGTGTTAAATAATGGATTTAATCATGCCGGTGATGCAAATTTGGTGCAGGGAGAAGTGCGTTATTAGAGTTGCTGATCAATCATTAGTGGAGACTACCCATTTTCATATCATGAGAGGCACGACCAGAAATTCTTCCTTTACTAAAGATCTTCTTTTGAGTGTGTGTCACCGTACGTTAATTCCGGGTAGAATGGTGAGCTACCCAATTTCACACCAATTTCAGCACTATTTTGATCTCTTGAGTGCTAATCTTTGTCAATCATGAGGGTGACGTATATGGATGAAAGCCTCCTTCTTGTAGTTCGATTTGCAGTTAACACCATTCTCTCTCGACAACAACGGGTCCATAGAAACACCATAATCATCAACAACAAGGGAGCGACATCAAAATCTACAAGGAAAGTTGAAAAGGTTCAAGGTTTGAAAGCAACAATGGAACAAGAAAAATAGCATAATTTTATATCAAATTTGAGGACTTACAATGAAATGAGGTAATTCTATATCCAAGTATTAAGACTTATTTACAAGAGCGAAGAAAGTAAAAGGTGAGAATTATTGAAGTTTATGATTTCAAGGCGATACAAGTTGTGAAGAATCAAGCGGTAAAGTACTTTTCCACGGCCATGGTTGTTTTATTTTTCACTTTTTTTTGTGTTTTGTTTCTCTTGTCTATGAAAAAAAGAAAAAAGAAAAAAAATATATATATATATATATATATATGAGACAAGAGAAATATCTATTATTGTTTTGTTTTGAATAAGCCGTGGGGAAGGAAAATTTATAAGGAAGTTTCAAGCGACAAGGATTTTAAGGAAAAAGGTTACAAATTGTTAAGGATTTATGAAGCTAAAGAGTTTATCACCAACAGTTGAAGCCGAAGACCAAGAAGATGAAGACAAGGAGCAGAAGACGTTTCTTTTGGATTCCGTGAGAGTGGTGTTATCATAATTGGCAATCGGATGTGAAGGTAAGTAAGTAATCTCATCCTCGATATAAGTGGTTGATTCCCTTTCTTAGAGATCGTTAGAAAAATGGTTTTTCAAAATGTTAAAAGATGTGGGTTTTTCAAAATTTCGGAAGTTATCCTTCCCACCATTCAACGTGTTGCAGGAATTCTCTTTTCATTCCTACCTGCGCACATGTGAGACCCATAAAAAGCCGTCTTTTTGAGTGCAATTATCATAAAATCCTTTTGGTGAGGCAGAAGTCAAGGCGAAATGCTTATTGATCGTTTCTCAAACACGCGTTCTCTCATTATGGTTGGTTATTTCTCATTCAACATTTAAGAATGAGAATATGTTCTTTAGTATTTCTAACTTCTTATTACTAGCATGCAGAAACTCTATGTCCTCATAGCTCTTTGGATGCTTGGGACGCTGGAACGCTTTGAAGTTGTAAGTTGTAAGTTTGATTTTCTCGAGGACTAGCAAAGTCTAAGTGTGGGGGAATTTGATAGGTGTCTAAAACACCTAATTTTATATTTAGTATTTAAGCTTTCTTTGCTATTTTTCGTGTGAATTATGTATCTTATGTGTGTTTTTGAATTATTAGGTACTCTGGAGTTGCACGAACGAAAAGAAGGAGAAATAACAAAAATTGGGAAAAAAGGGAAAAATTGTCATTTCATAGGGAAGACACTATCTGGAGCCACGTTAATGTTAAAGGGAAACTCACTTTTGGAGGAGCACTAAAGACAGTCTAGTTAATGTTAAGGGGCAACCTAATTGGATAGCCCTTATCCAAAGAAGACTGCTTGTTATAAGACATCCAAATGGGTGGTCTGTATCCATGGTCTATGCCCAAACCCGAACCCGTAAACCAGACCCGGATCCAGACCCACCCCAATCATATTCTAAACATAATCGAGAGATGATTTCTCTCATTCATCACCTCTTTCGCCTGAAACCAAGAAGAAGAGAAATAGTGGCTGCTGTTGCTTGAGACAGAGTGAGAAATCGAGAGATGGGAGATTCGTATAAGAAGGTAGTGATTGCTGGAGAAGAACAGTGACGGTATGAGAATGAAGCTTTCTGGTGTGAATGGGTGCTCGGTGGTACTGTTGATTGTGAATCTGTGAGGTTGCGTGAGATTCAGTGGATCGAGATTAATACTTAGGGATGAAGCTCAGTAAAAATGGGTTTGTGTTGAGAAGGGGATTGAAGAGCATCTGATGTCCAAATCGAGAACTCAGTAAAGGGTTTGTTTGTTATTGCTGTGAAAGCTGTTTGTTGTTGTTGAATCGAATTGAGAAAGTAGATCGAGAAAGAGGGTTTGTGGAAGAAATTGAAAATGGCAGAATGGGTTTGAATTAGAACTGGGTTGCTGTTTAACTCGGAGATCAAAGATGGTACAAATTTGACGAAGTTCTTGGGATAAATGTTGATTTAAGTGAATTTCGAATAGTCAGAATGGGCTAGTGATGAAAATGAAGCCTCTGATGCTTCTAAAGACGCAGGAAAAGAGCTCAAAATAGAATTCAGAATGGGTTCTAAAAACTATGTTGAATGAATGAGAAATGTTAGATGAATGTTAGGATTTGCACAGGGAGAAGAATTAGCCTGAAATTGGCTTCTGGAAATGCCCTGTAATCAGCCGTAACTCGGCCGATTCTTCCCTCCGGCGAGTCAACTCGGTGTCCGCGACAACCGTTCCAGACCGATCCAGAACGAGTCCGACGACCAGTCCAGATCAGTGAATCAGCCAACTCAGACCACTCAGAAGCTAACTCGCTAGCTGACTCCCCTCTTTGACCTAGTCAACTAACGGATTGACTGACGGTTTGACCCATTTGACCGTTAGTCCTAACGGTGAACTGAAGGAATATTCCCTTACCGGGGGAGAATTTCAGGTGGCCGGCGGCGACAAATTCCGGCCAACTTCCGGCCAAAAACACAGCTTTCCGGTGAACAAAAATGCAGAATTTTGGGTGGACTTCTCTCATGTGTGTGAATACTTAGAATTGGGAATTAGATGAAAACTTGGAAGTTTTGGAGAATTGGACTAGAATTTGGAATTTGGCTCAATTTGGGAAAGTGGTATTCTTTTGGAATGAGGATTCTTTTCCTACAAAGACATGGAGAGTATTGAAGCCTATAAATAAAGGAGTTCTCTACAACCTTTTACACACACATCTACTTTGGAGAAGGAGTTAATGTGCACAAGGATTGGAGGAAGGAGCAACCATCATCTTTGCAATAAGTTTTTCTTTCTTCCTTTATTATTATTATTATGTGAACTCCAAATTATGAGTAGCTAATTTTCTTATTGATTGAGGATGAATTCCTAATTCTTAACATATGGTTTGAGTTTTGTTTCAATTTTACTTTGAAGTTTTTCATATGATTATCGATTGTTTTTACTAATATTAGTGTTTATGTTTGATTGATAGGTCGTTTGGGTGGCCAACTAAATTGATTTTTTAATTAAGCTAAAGCTAGTGAAATTTAGGGGATAAGTAATCATTTCTTGACTATTTACATAAGTAGAAAACACAAGACCTTGCAGAGGGATTCCGTGGAGCAATTGTGTGTAAAAACAACGTTAGCAAGTGGACCTTGATCTAAGAGTTTAACTACTAATATCAACCTAATAAATTCATGAATCTTAATGCGTTTAACTAAATTACATCTTGGGTGATCTACTACTGGGTGGTTTGGTGAATAGAATCCGGTAGGCGAGAACTTCCGTATCCGGTGAAATAAGGGATTTTGGGGTTAGCACTGATCTAGGTGCTATACCTATGGTTGGTGATAATCTATGACTAATAACAAGTGGAAAAGAACATAACTTTAATCATTGTTTTGTAGCGAAGAAGGATTCCTTGATCTATTTTCTCTCATTGATTTCAACTTACACTTTTAATTACTTTGTTTAATTCTTTTGCTTTATAAATTTTACAACCAATACCCCCCTTTTTGTGACAAATTTACAACTACAATCTCTTGCTCCTCGTGGGATCGACCTTGACTACCCTATATTACTCTTTAATTAGGTAGTAAAGTATTAATTAATTTGTTGTGGTTACGACACGCGTACACAAGGAATTTTAAAAACTTAAAATATACTCAAGATATGAAATGAATGCCCAAATTCGGTTTTCCTAATTCCAATAAATGTTTGTCCAATTTTTCCGAAATCTCTCATAGATATCTCCAATTAGTAAATGCAAATTACTACTCCCTACGTCCTATTTTAGATGAAGGGGAAGGGTTTTTTTCAAATCCCAAATTACATGAAGGTTTTCATATTTTCTCCCCAAATCTTCCTGATTTGTCCATGCTTTGGAATCATTCATAAACATAAAAACTAAAAATTTAAATATTTTAGGAGATATTAATAAGCGTAGATTTGGAAAATATATAGTCTCTTTCTTTTTTCTTAATATGTGTGAAAACACCTTCCCCTTCATCTAAAATAGGACGGAGGGAGTAATTTTTATTCTCTAGAGCTATGCATTAATTGCTGGTAACTAAAGCGTATAAAACCAAAAATCTTAATTAAAAGATTCTTAATTTATTTCGGCACATGATCACCTTGAGTGCCAAGGAATATCTTTTGAAAAAGCGGGAGTATAACAACCACACCCAATAACTCGTTAGGAAATATGTATGGACTAAACTCCAATATAATTCTGAGATCACCAACTTAAAAGTGAGACTCAATCAAGAAACATATCAAAGAGATTTATCTCTCTTTCTCAATACAATTCAAACATATACAAATCCATGAGCCTGATTGATATTAAAATTACTTGGACGGTACCAAAGACCAATGCCCAAATGTCAATCAAGTTCTATCCAACAATCAAGGTCGTATTTATTAACTGATAACTACGCACAACCCGTGATATTTCAACTATATAAACAAATATAATGCGGAAAATAAATAACACAGACACCAGAAATTTTGTTAGCGAGGTGTTGATGGTGGTCTTTAACTTAGGGTAAAGTCGTAAAACCCTAGTTAGACAGTGACGTCACATGATTTAAAAGCATTTATTGAACCCTTTAATATGTCTGCGAGAAAATTACCAGGGTAATTTTTTTTAATTAATTACTAATTAGGGTTTCGATAGGACAAAACCCTAATTCCCACACCACATGTGCCAATGGCAAACCATGCCAGCCACACCCACTGCGCCAAGGCATGCCAACCATGCTAGCCGCACCCATGTACCAATGTCAATCCATGCCATCCACACCTACCGCACCCCTGTGCCAATGGCAAGTCGTGCCAGCCACACCTACCGCGCCAAGGCATGCCAACCATGCTAGCCGCACCCCTGTGCCAATGGAAATATGTGCCATCCACACCTACCGCGCCAAGGGCATGCCAACCATGCCATCCACACCAATGTGCCAATGGCAAACCATGCCAGCCACATCTCCACGCTAAAGCATGCCAAACATGCCTGCCATCCCAACACGCCATGCACAACGCTGGCTGCCAAAACAAAGGCCTGAAATAATCAACGACCACCTTTCCATCTAAGACACAAATCTTAGTCGTCTAAGGTTACCAGACAACACATGGTAACCTTCGACCCAAAACCTTAGCTTGGTCACGCCAAACCTTTGGCCCCACCATGCCAAGCCAAACCGCACCTTGCCTTGGCCCTAGCCATGCTAGCCGCACCATATGCCAACGGCATGCCAAACCCTTGGCCCCACCATGCCAAGCCAAACCGCACCTTTCCTTGGCCCTATCCATGCTAGCCGCACCATGTGCCAACGGCATGCCAACCCTTGGCCCCACCATGTCAAGCCAAACCGTACCTTGCCTTGGCCCTAGCCATGCTATCCGCACCATGTGCCAACGTCATGCCAAACCCTTGGCCCCACCATGCCAAGCCAAACCGCACCTTGCCTTGGCCCTAGCCATGCTAGCCGCACCATGTGCCAACGGCATGCCAAATCCTTGGCCCCACCATGCCAATCCAAGCCAAACCGCACCTTGCCTTGGCCCTATCCATGCTATCCGCACCATGGCCCTATGCCAACCTAGCCGCACCACCATACTGGCTCTCCCTATGCGGCTACCAAAATAAAGGCGTGCGATAATCAACGGTCCCCCGTCAATCCCAGGAGCAAATCCTAGCCGTCCAAGGTTACCAGACAACGCGTGGTAACCTTTGACCTAAAACCCAAATTTGGCCGCGCCAAGGCATGCCAACCTAGCCGCGCCACCATGCTGGCCTTCCCTATGCGGCTACCAAAACAAAGGCGTGCAATAATCAACGCCCCCTTCAATCCGAGGAGCAAATCCTAGCCGTCCAAGGTTACAAGACAACCCGTGGTAACCTTTGACCTAAAACCAAAATTTGGCCACGCCAAACCGCGCCACGGCATGTTATGCCAATGGCATGCCAACCTAGCCACGCCACCATGTTGGCCTTCCCTATGCGGCTACCAAAACAAAGTCGTGCGACAGTCAACGCTCACCCTTCAATCACATGAGCAAATCCTAGCCGTCCAAGGTTACCAGACAACACATGGTAACCTTTGACCCAAAACCCTAGTTTGGCCACGCCAAACCGCGCCTAGGCATGCCAACTGTAAGATCAGAATATCGCCACAATAATACTCCTGCGAGATTTACAGCGACAGTTCTGCGAGCTCTTCAACAACACACCGTGAGTGTCACAAAATGACTCAAAGCAATGACGTAACAAATGACGATAGCTGAAACATGAGAAGAGTGTGACCATTCTGCGAGGGTTATATCATCTGCGATAGTTAGCGTTATCACTGCTGCGATAAGATCGCGAGTCAGATCCGAAATTAAAGGACAAATTAGTTGTCATCCATTATGTAATTATCCTATATAAAGAGACTCGGTAGGTTCAGAAGAGGATGATAAATTTTTGAACGCTAAGAAAGTTTTAAGGAGAGAGAAAATTCAAGAGAGTTATTGTATTCTTGATCTCTTCCATTTCTTGTAAACATTTCTAAGAATCAAATAATAAAGTGTTGTTTTTAATCTTCAAATATGTGTCGATTATTGTGAATTCTTGTGAAGGGTGTAGTGTAGGTTTTCCTGCAACTACATTTTGGCGCCCGAAACAGGGAATGAATTAACGAAAATCATAGAAAAAGCGAGGTAGAAGATGAGAGTTATTCAAGATTAAGAAGATAATTAAAAAAATCGGTGAAATAGTTGAAGGAAAAATGATTAGAGCCAAAGATAATTGTAGGAAATTGGAGTGTGGTATGGTAACAAGAACAATGATCGACAAACTCCATGAAAACATTAAAGGGAAGATACATAAACGAGATTTTGAAGGAAAGAAAATTATGACGGTGGAGAAAATATCATCATTGAAGGAATGGGAAAAGTAGAAAATCACATTTACAGCAACAGAAATACCAACAGAAAATTTGAATCATACATTTCCTTTGGTAATTACGGTATCCGTTATACAAATAAAGAAGGAAAAATCAACAAGATATGTAGAAGAGTGGGCTGTAAATAGAACTTTGGTGGATGCAAGAAGTTATGTAGATATAATATTTTATCATACATTTAAGAAAAAAATGCTTCAAAAAAAAATACATTTAAGAAAATGGGATACAGAGATAAAGAAATGTCTTGTTCAACATATCATATTCATGGATTTGAAACACAAGTAACATTATGTGTAGTAAACGTGGAATCGCCGTATAACATGATACTGGGAAGACCATGGATACATGCAATCAAGGTTGTAGCATCAACATTACATCAATGCATCAAATTTCCTATGCCCAATGGAATTGGAGAAATTAAAAGAGATACTGATCTTGCGAAGCTGTGTTATCAAACTGAAGTGAGAAATTATGAAGAGCGTCCAAAGATGCGAAAAGCTCGCAGAAAAATGGTGAAAGAAACAAAGAAAGAAGAAGAATTTAAAGTTTACATGATAAGAGCAAAAGAAGGAAAAGGAATACCCAGCGAAATCTCGCAAGAAGGAGATGAACTCGTGAGCGTTGTGAAAACCTCAACACCAATGGGAGATCCTGAAGCCAGCTACACCGCAGCAGAACCAACAAAAGAAGTAAATATTGGAATTAAAGAAGAACCTAAAATGCTGAAAATTGGAACGAAGATGGATGCAGATGAAGAAGAGCGAACCGTAAACCTCTTGCGAGAGTATAAAGACATCTTCGCATGGAATATGGATGAGATGCCTGGAATAGACCCATCAGTTGCATGCCATAAGATAGAAATTAACAAGGAGGTAAGACCATTTAAACAAAGGATAAGAAAAATCGCAACAACATACCATTCCCAAATAGAAGAAGAATTACAGAAGATGCTCGATGCGGGAATTATAAGGCAAGCAAAGTATCTGGAATGGATTGCAAATATGGTGGTGGTTCCAAAGAAGAATAAAGGGATAAGAATTTGTATAGATTTTACTGACTTAAACAAAGCTTGTCCAAAAGATAGCTTTCTATTACCAGATATTCCTCAAATGGTAGAATCAGCAGCGGGAAATAATAGAATATCTTCATTAGATGGGTATAAAAGATATAATCAGATCCCTCTCGCTGAAAAAGATCAAGAGCACACCGCATTCTTTGCTCCAAGAGGATTGTATTGTTATACAAAGATGCCCTTTGGTTTACGAAATGCTGGTGCAACATATCAAAGAATGGTAGAAGAAGTGTTTGCAAAATGGATCCATAAAACACTAGAAGTATATGTAGATGACATGCTAGTCAAAAGTAAAGAAGCAAAAAACCATGTGCAAGACTTAAAGGAGATTTTCGATCAAATGCGACATTTTAACATTAAGGTGAATCCCGAAAAATGTACTTTTGGAGTAGCTTCAGGAAAAATTATGGGGTACATTGTGTCAAAGGATGGAATACAAGTTGACCCAGATAAAGTACAAGCAGTTCGCGATATGTCAACGCCCGCAACAGTATAAGATGTGCAGAAGTTGAATGGACTCTTAGCCTCGCTAGGAAGATTCATCTCGCGATCTTCAGATAAATACAATCATTTCTTCAACATACTCAGGAAGGGTACAAAGTTCAAGTGGACAGTAGAATGTGAGAAGGCTTTTCAAGGGATTAAATAATATTTAATGAACATATCTATCTTGCAGAAGCCAGAACCCGAAGAAGAATTATTGATCTACCTTGCGACAACTTGGCACGCGTTAAGTGAAATATTATTCCGAGTAGATGCAGGAATAGAAAAACCAATTTATTATATCAGCAAGACATTTAATACTGCAGAGAAAAATTACTTGAAGATTGAGAAGTTAATTCTGGCATTGGTTTATGCAACCTTTAAGCTTCGCATCTATTTTCAAGCACATAAAATAAAAGTATTAATAAAGGTACCTATAGAGTTAGTAATGAAGAATTCTAAAAGATCAGGCAGGGTTGAGAGATAGAATGCACAAGTAGGGCATTTCGAAATAAAATACGAAATCCTATCCTCGCCAAAATCACAAGCTGTAGCAGATTTTTTAGCAGAATTTCCTCTAGAAGATGATGAAGCTATAGAAGAAATGATGGACATAGAGGAAGAACATGGAGATCCAAAAGATCTATTAAAGGAACCTAACATGTGGGAAATATTGGTGGATGGATCATCAAATGGGGAAGGTAATGGAACTGAAATTGTCTTTATTTCACCAGAAGGAGAAAAAATGGCTTTTTCATTTCGTTTGGAGTTCACATCCACTAATAATGAGACGGAGTATGAAGCTGTAGTGCATGCGTTAAAATTCGCAATAGAAATGAAATTGGAAAATGCTAGAATTACTAGTGACTCGCAATTGGTCATTCGCCAGATAAAAAGAGAATACACAACAAATAAACCATCTTTGAAGAAATATAAGAACCGTGTTGAAGAATTATCTGCGAAAATTCCAAAAATAAAATGGAGACATATATCAAGAAAAGATAACAGACTTGCAGATGCTTTTGCTTTCATATCTAATATGATGATAAATCCAGTTGCGAGATGCATAAAATTTCAAACACTTGTATCACCCTCAGTCAATAAGGAAGAAGAAGATGAAGTATATGTGATGATGATATAAGGTGGTGAAGAAGAGCCCAAAGGCAATATTGCAGACTGGCGAGCAGAAATTCATGCATATTTGGCAAGAGGGGAGACACCAAGAAATTGATTAGAAACACATAAGTTAAAAAGCCGAGCAACAAATTATGAATTAAGAGATGGAGTATTATATCGCAAATCTTTTAATGGACCATCGCTAAGATGCTTGACACGGGAAGAAGGACAAAAGGTGTTAAAAATGTTGCATAGTGGAGACCCTGGTAATCACAGTGGAGGAAGATCTTTGGCATACTGAACAAAAATGCAGGGTTATTATTGGCCATACATGCATGAGGACGCAAAGCAATTTTCAAGACGATGTGAAGATTTTCAGCGATATGGAAAGAAAATACATGCACCAGGGGCACCATTGTCATCCTAAACCAGTGTATGGATTTTTGGAAAATGGGGATTGGATATTGTGGGACCATCTGTACCAGGTTCTGGACAAAGAAGATATCTAATTGTCGCTACAGATTATTTCACAAAATGGGGAGAAGTAAAGGCAGTGCAACACATCCGCGACAAAGACATTTTTACATTCATATTTGAAAATATAATTTACAGATTTGGGATTCCTGCACAGTTGGTATCTGATAATGGAAAACAGTTTGAAGGACATAATATCGAATTATTACTTAATGCATTTAAGATTAAATATGGAAAATCAACACCACTATATCCATAGGCCAACGGACGGGCAGAGGCAACAAATAAGACAATTGCAGATATACTAAAGAATAAATTAGAAGGACACCACAGAGCATGGTGCGAACAAGTACATAATGCAATATGGGCTTACAATACAACTAGACGGGAAGCTACTGGCATGTCACCTTTTTGTTTGACATATGGGGTTGAAGCTGTATTACCAACAGAAGTTGCTATTCCTACAACAAAAAGAGAAGTTTGGGAGAAGAATCTTAGTGCGGGTATGATTCAAAATAAACTTGATGAGTTAGAAGAGAAGAGAGAAAAAGTCCTACAACATATGGAAAATTATCAGCGGAGATTAGCTTGCGAGTATAACAAACGTGTTAAAATATGTGAGTTCCAACCAGGTGATTTAGTATTGCGAGAAACACCAGGGTATCAGCGAGAAAATGGTGGAAAGCTGGCGAGAAAATGGGATGGACCATATATCATTAAAGAGATAGTTGGAAATGGGGCATACAAATTAATGGATCCATAAGGTAGAGATGTTGGTCAAAAACTTGATAGACCATGGAATAGATTATATTTGAAAAGATATTATCAGTGACAAATTTTGTGAGATTTGAGATGTTATATGACGAAATGGATAATAATTTTTTTTTGTCTCTATCACAACTGCGAGATTCTTCCAATGACAGAGCAAATAAGAAATGCGAATAAAAATTTCGCAGAGATTAATAAAATGGGACGAACCTTTATGGCGTACACCCTAGTTCGCGAATAAATTTTCGTAAGAGGAAAATGTAAGACCTAAAGTGTGTTATATAAAGGGGTATCTCTTTGCATGGCTCAGGGATAAGGTTATACCGCTGTTGGAACCTGAGTCATGGAGATTGGGGTTATTGAAAACCCATCCAGGAGAGGTACCTTGGATTTCCAATTACATAAGGTTATACCCTGGTTGGACGACCGAGGGTCTTTCCTAAGGAGTGCAGAATATGATTGTAGTTACAGGAAAACCTACACTACACCTTTGATAATATTTTACAGTAATTAACACATATTTGAAGATTAAGTACAACACTTTCTTATTTGATTCACAGAAATGTTTACAAGGGATGGAAGAAATCAAGAATACAACCGCTCACTTGAATTTTCTCTCTCTTCAAGACTTTCTCAACACTCAAAAAATATATCCTCCCCCCTCTGAATCTACTGGGTTTCTTTATATAAGGTGGTTACATAGTGGATGACAGCTAAGTTGTCCTTTAATTTCGGATTTTCCTTGCGATATTATCGCAGTAGTTATAACACCAATCCTCGCTGATATTTGTAAAACTCGCAGTATCATCATGATTTTCCCGTGTTTTGACTATCGTCATTCATTCTGTCATCTGTAACGCTCGTAATGTGTTGTTGATTAACTCGCAAATCTGTCGCTGTAAATATCGCATGAGTAGTGTTGTAGCGATATTATGATCCTACATCTTGCCTATTCTCATGTATTTTCTGCGAAGGAAGAAAGATCATGAGAAATAAAATGCCGCAGCTATTCATCGTTTCATCTTCTATGATTAACAAAACTTCGTAAATTAAGTGTTATCACCTACACGTGTCGAATATTCCTCTTTTTACCGATTAATTTTTTATTATCCGGTTACCATTCTTCTATCTATAAAAGAGAGAATCTATCAAAGAAATATTTTTTCTTCTTTTACTTCTTCCTCTTCTTCACCTATTCACTCTCAGCAAAATTTTACCTACCTGCATCTTTCTTCTTCTGCAGATTCACCTGCTGCTGCTTCAATGGAATCTTCAAGGTATGTGTTCTTCTGACATTAATAAACTCGATTTTGATTGTCTAAATCATACTTATTCACTTTATTTGATCTTATTTGCTTGATTATATATAATTCTGTGGATGGGAAAAAACGATCTGCTGGTTTTTAAGGGATTGAGGAGACGACCGTGCGGAGGAGGTTCCTCGAACTAGGAAAAAAGATAATCCTCACACAGATGCACCGCTGCAAAGGGGGTGCTTATATTCGAGAGATCAATCTGTAGTACTCCGGCCTAAATCGAGACAACGACCGTTCCAGAGTAAATTCGGTCACAAGAGAGGATGGGTTGATCTGTAGGAGGGAAGCTGAGAAATGTGTGGAATCGACGGTGATTCAAGGATTGTGGGTGTGTGAATTCTGAATATGATAAGTTCTGAATGATTGAAGTTGAATGATTATAAAGAAATTTCTCAATTGATGAGTTTGATGATCTCGTGTTGTCGAAGAGATGTGAGATTCTTACTCTTAGTATTCTGTGTCGTTTTGTTTTTCTGATTCGATGGTTGTTCGATGATTCTCAATATTAATTCAGGAACTTATTTATATTGCTGGAATTATAGACAACATGATCCCATGAAGTGTGACAGTTGATGGAATCAAGGAATGGAGAGGTGGAAATCGTGTTCGAAACCAGTTGTCCAACGTGTAAAGACTTGGTCGACTTTCCACCCACTACCTCGTGAATTCCTTCAACTGATTGCACGACTTGCTCACATTCCATCATGTGTTTGAACACACGTGTCGTAGACCGCCAGACCAAAACCCTAAGTGATATCCCCCCAAGTGACACGATTGATCGTCTCGTGGTTTATTAGTCAATTGATGACTTCGTGGTTTGATGGGACAATGAGTCCACGTGGTTGCTGAGTCGAACAAGATGTTCTGGAACCACCCATGAATTGAACGTGTCATGAGACAGAGGTATAATTCTTATGATGAAGTGAGCAAGTATTGCTCATTCGATAGTTTTTTGAATATTGGTGGATTGTTGAACCGATATTCCTTAACTCCGGAAAATATTGATCAGCTGAGCAAGTGTTACTCTCGTGATGACTTGTTGAATATTTGACCGTCTGAGCATGTCTTGCTCATGAATGATTGGCGGTGTGCCAATAATATTAATTAAAATGATGGTCGTTGAACCTAGCATAATTAATAAGATTCATGACCATGAGATCGTCGTGG
Source organism: Papaver bracteatum (assembly GCA_023529315.1). NCBI lineage: Eukaryota > Viridiplantae > Streptophyta > Magnoliopsida > Ranunculales > Papaveraceae > Papaver > Papaver bracteatum. The sequence goes on along the minus strand of JAJJWX010002993.1, from coordinate 2,583,337 downwards.
AATTATTAATTCATGACCATGAGGTCGTCGTAGAATTATTAATTCATGACCATGAGGTCATCATAGAATTATTAATATTAATTCATGACCATGAGGTCGTCGTAGAATTATTAATATTAATTCATGACCATGAGGTCATCATAGAATTATTAAGGTTAGAGTCTGGAAGCATGATCCTTGAACTCAGAAACCCTAATTTGATCGATTGATGATCAACTCATGGTCAGTAGTTTTAACCATGGGACGAATGAGGAGCGGCTACATGGGACCGTGGATCAACCATGTAGTGTCCATGTGCTCACGTGAGCAAATATGATGAATTCACGAAGAGTTCATGAATTATTGGTGAAAGAATGATTAAATGCTGGTTCAATCATTATTCAAAATTCTCGTCTGAGACTTAGGTGTCAAAACCTAATTAATTATGAGAGAGTGATGGACCGACCATAGAGTCATGGAGCCGGCCCTGGGTTATCACGTGACCGTCTGATGGTCACTTCATGAAAAATCCAAAGTGTTTGGAAGTTTTGGACCTAATACGAGCAATTGTGCAAATTAGGTCAAAACTGTGAAAACCGATGAGACTGGCTTCCGTGAGCCAAAGAGCTAATCTTGGTCGGTCAAGATAACATGCTCATGTCCCTAAGGTGTCCGCGTCTCAGTCTTGAGAATTTTGATATTTTCTGGTGCACGTTTGAGCGACCATTTGAGAAAATATGACAAAATTTGGGTTTTCTGATAAAACCGTCAAAACTTCATCGAACGAAGGAAAATAATAAAAGTGAAGGAATTATGAAGTGTGGACCGGTCACAGTGATCACGTGACCAATTGTTGGTCGCTTGAGCAGTCTCCAAACCCTAATTAACGTCCTTTACTAGAATTGTTATATAATTCTCATACGGACTCGGATTTTGATGGTCCGCCACTTCATTCCGTACGGAAAAGAATTTCCTATCTCCCAACGCGGGAATTTTTAGGTTTTGAGCTCGTTCGGGAGGTGAAAACACCCTGAAAGTAAAATTCAGAAAAGATTTAAGGAGCCGGTCCCATGATAAAACGAAGGAGTTTTATTAAAATCAAGAAGTTTCCATGAGACGAAGGAAACACCATGAGACGATGGAAAATATTTATAAAATAAGGAATTGTGAGACTGGGACGCCGGTGGTCAAGGCACGGTCGGCCAGTCATGACCACGGTCCCGTGGTGTCTCTTCCTTAGTTTTATATATTTTGATGATTTTATGAAGGATTCATGAATTTTGAGAAATTTGATAAATTTAGAGAGTTTTTCATGAATTGAAGGAGTTTCCATGAGTTCATGGTCTTTGAAAAATATTAAACAATAAAATTCGGTCGTGTGGGACCACGGAGGCGTGACCGACCGGTCATGGCCCAATCCCACGAATTTTAATAATTTTTAAATAGTTTTTTGGGTATTTTTGATGATTTGAAGGAATTTTGAGAAAAATACCATGAAATCAAGGAAAAATAAGATAATTAATAATAAAATAAATAAAACAGGGCGTGTGGGACCGGATAGGGCATGGCCGGCCGGCCAAGGCCCGGTCCCACAAGTTTTCATAATTCATTTTATTTTATTATTATTTTTGATGATTTAAGGAATTTTTTGAGGAAAAATACCACGAAATCAAGGAGTTTTTTCATGAAATTAGAGAAAAAATAATAATAAAAATAATGAGGAACTGTGAGGTGTGGGCCGGGTGAGACCAAGGCATGGCCGGTCAGCCAATGGTCACGCCCCACACACTCTCCTAATTTTATATTATTTTGACGGATTCATGTAAATACCATGAATCCAAGGAATTTTCTCAAGAAGGAGATTCGATCAAACGAGAGAATTTTATCAAATCATGAAAAAATAATAAAAGTGTATTAAAATATAGGATTGGCGTGGAACTGACCACGACACGATGAGTTGATCGTGTGTCAGTGTCCCAACACCTTGGTCAAATATTTTAATTATTTATTATTTTCTTCCCTATTTTGCATAGGTTCATCGTTTCGTTGTATTTCAAAATACTCGTTCGTGCGGTGACCGTTAGTGCATCATCGTTGAGTACACTTTCACCATTTAAATCGGGGCTTACTCAGAGGTAGCTCAGACGCCCGATAGTTAATTATTTATTACTAATTCAATGGAGAATAATCCATGAAATGAGTAATAAAACAGATAGATGTTCACTGTTAATTCATAGGATCAGCTAAAGATTCGACTACGAACTCAGAACAATGCGATCGTTGCCATTCCATGGGATCGACGTTGATTCGACCACGGAATCGGAGCAATGATATTTCCATTCCGTGGGATCGTCGTTGATTCGACCACGGAATCGGAGCAATGATACAATGATATTGCCATTCCGTGGGATCGTCGTTGATTCGACCACGGAATCGGAGCAATGATATTGCCATTCCGTGGGATCGTCGTTGATTCGACCACGGAATCAGAGCAATGATTTTCCATTCCGTGGGATCGTCGTTGATTCGACCACGGAATCGGAGCAATCTTATTGCCATTCCGTGGGATCGTCGTTGATTCGACCACGGAATCGGAGCAATGATATTGCCATTCTGTGGGATCATCGTTGATTCGACCACGGAATCAGAGCAATGATATTTCCATTCCGTGGGATCGTCATTGATTCGACCACGGAATCAGAGCAATGATATTTCCATTCCGTGGGATCGCCGTTGATTCGACCACGGAATTGGAGCAATGATATTGCCATTCCGTGGGATCGCCGTTGATTCGACCACGGAATCGGAGCAACGATATTGCCATTCCGTGGGATCGCCGTTGATTCGACCACATAATCGGAGCAATGATATTGCCATTCCATGGGATAGCCGTTGATTCGACCACGGAATCAGAGCAATGATATTTCCATTCCGTGGGATCGTCGTTGATTCGACCACGGAATCGGAGCAATGATATTTCCATTCCGTGGGATCGTAGTTGATTCGACCATGGAATCGGAGCAATGATATTTCCATTCCGTGGGATCGTCGTTGATTCGACCACGAAATCGGAGCAATGATATTTCCATTCTGTGGGATCGTCGTTGATTCGACCATGGAATCGGAGCAATGATATTGCCATTCCGTGGGATCGTAGTTGATTCGACCACGAAATCTGAGCAATGATATTGCAATTCCGTGGGATCGTCGTTGATTCGACCACGAAATCGGAGCAATGATATTGCCATTCCGTGGGATCGTCGTTGATTCGACCACAGAATCGGAGCAATGATACAATGATATTTCCATTCCGTAGGATCGTCATTGATTCGACCACGAAACGGAGCAATGATATTACCATTCCGTGGGATCGTCGTTGATTCGACCACGGAATCGGAGCAATGATATTGCCATTCCGTGGGATCGTCGTTGATTCGACCACGGAATCGGAGCAATGATTTTGCCATTCCGTGGGATCGTCGTTGATTCGACCACGGAATCGGAGCAATCTTATTTCCATTCTGTGGGATCGTCGTTGATTCGACCACGGAATCAGAGCAATGATATTTCCATTCCGTGGGATCGTCGTTGATTCGACCACGCAATCGGAGCAATGATATTGCCATTCCGTGGGATCGTCGTTGATTCGACCGCGGAATCGGAGCAATGATATTGCCATTCCGTGGGATCGCCGTTGATTCGACCATGGAATCAGAGCAATGATATTTCCATTCCGTGGGATCGCCGTTGATTCGACCACGGAATCGGAGCAATGATATTGCCATTCCGTGGGATCTCCGTTGATTCGACCACGGAATCGGAGCAATGATATTTCCATTCCGTGGGATCGCCGTTGATTCGACCACGCAATCGGAGCAATGATATTGCCATTCCGTGGGATCGTCGTTGATTTGACCACGGAATCGGAGCAATGATATTGCTATTCCGTGGGATCTTCGTTGATTCGACCACGGAATCGGAGCAATCTTATTGCCATTCCGTGGGATCGTCGTTGATTCGACCACGGAATCGGAGCAATGAAGGGATAATTAACCTCATGGGTCTATGCCTAGTAGAATAAACTGACTACGATAGTAGCATTAATTATCCTGACATGACTTGCCGTTAAGCCATATCCTTTATATAGTCAGGTTAAACTCGTTGTTTTTTCTTGAAGACGATATTGCCCCGTAGAGCCGTCCATCCCGTGATACTATATAGAAATGACTAAAAGTATTCAGTATTCATGAGATTATGCCGTTGACTAGACGTTGACTGCACATCTACATGTACTCTGAGAGAAAGCATTCTCCGTTGATAATTCGATGAGAGACTCGTGTCTCAATACTCACATGTGATTGATGAACCAGGGGTCCGTACAATCATGAGTTAATGATTTTAGCCTTTGTTGAAAATCCACCATCTACATTAAGTCCTATGCTTACTGAGGAAAGCTGTGTTCCTCAGTCAGCATTAAATGGTGATTTTCAAGCTAAAAATTATACTAGTAATTGAACTTAGTCGTAAGTTGAGACATTGCCGTATTTCGAGAGTATGAGCGAGCCACGAATTGATGAAGGCTTCGTTTTCATGGTTAGGGAGCCATTTGGTGAGCATAAATTGGTGTTGAACTGCTGGTTTGGACGACGAGCCCATGGTCGGTTAGGATTCGCGGGCCGGGCCCAAATAAGGAGATCCTAGTGGAATTAGGTTAAAATTATAAAAGGGGTTAATTCCTTCTTTTTTTTTCACAACCAGCTCTTTGATCTCTTCATCATCTTCATACTCACGTACAGGAGTGGAGGAAAAAATTTCGTCGGAGCAGCTACCACCAATCGCCGGCGCCGTTTGATCGTCGTCCGACCAGTTCCGGCCGGCGTTGACTAGGTGAGCACGAATTTTATTTTATTTTTGAGATGTTTGCTGATTTCATGAGTTGTTTCATGAATTGATCATATCTAAATTATACATATGTGTATATAATTGGTGATGGTTTTATGAAAAACCCTTGTTTTTTTTTTTTTTTTAAAACGTATGTTCGTTCGATCGTTAGTTTCGAAAACCAACTATAATCCATGATTTAGGAGAGACTTTTTAGCATATGAACCTAGGTTCAGTGATAAAACTTAGTGTATGAGGTTTCACGTGTACCATGGTTTTATCATAAAGATGAATTTTCACGAAATCGGGATAATCCTTCGTTTTAAAGACAAATAGCGACGGCACGAAGGAAAATATATATGATGAACTTGCGTCCAGTGATAAAATTTTGTTTATGAGCTTTTATAAATACAAAACTTTATCATGTGCATGGATTGTGAGTGTTCACAATATTTTGAAATAAACCTTCGTTTTAAAGACAACTAACGACGATACGAAGGAAAAATAGTTTTTTTTTTTATAAATAAATATGTGCAGCCGTGACACATATTATGCAAAATATGATGATATATTTTATTTGATATAAACTTCATATGTCAGTTACGTGAATATTCACATTATGAAGGTTGCGCCCGTGATTTTGTGAAAAATCAGTTTCGGAGATTACTAAATTTTGTTCGTTTTTGCAATTTTCGAAGAGACGAACAATTTTGGTGTTGAATCCAGCATTACTATCACTATTGTTAGTGGAAGTAAAAGGTAAGAGTTAAGAGTTACCATTTTTGCCGTATTTCTTCAATTCATGTATGGACTAAATAGAATGTTGCGTGAACCTTTTCAGCTACTCAGCAATGATGACCAATTCTCAGGCTAACGACGCCTCGAGAGAAGAGATGTACGTTGATGATGATATCTCTAGAGATGAGATATGTACAGACGAAGTTTCTGTTGGTGAAGATGAAGATGAAACCCCTGGGATTAAGAACATCCCAAATATTGATGATGCATTTTTTGAGGAAGATCCTGCAGTAGCTGAAAAACATTTGAAATCTCCAGCGTATCGTCTGCTTATAAATCCCAGGACTGTCACTCATAAGAAATTCGTGACTCCTAAGACAGTTATCCGATTTTGTCTTGAATGTGGAGTATTCCTTGCATTGATTATAGAATTTAAGCTTTCTCGTCGACCTTTAGAGAAGTTTGCTAGATGGGCAAGGCACATGCTTGGTTTTCCTCATGTGAGGGCTATGCTCGATCAGGCGCAGGTGACAAGGGCTATTCAAGCTTTTGGGGAGTTATTCATTTACCATGATGCAAGAAGTATTGTAGCTCTGCTTTCTCGCTGGTGTATTCCTACTCATACCTTCATATGCAGATGGGGAGAGTTTACCATTACCTTGGAAGACGTGGTATCTTTGATGCATCTCCCAATCACAGGTAATCTTCCAAGGGATCTTTCATATGAGGAGACTGTCGTTTCTCATATCTTGACAGCTGCAATGGAGGTAGCAAATAAGGCTGGCATTGAAGGATGCTATGCTCTCTGGTTGACGCGCTGGTGGCCTAAAGACGAAGTTTCTGATAAACCCATCGACAATATGTTACCCATTCCTGATTTCTTATGTTTATGGTTGTCCAGAGATATCTTTGAAGACAGCGGAAACTTGTTGAAACCTTTCGTGATCCCCTTTGCTATTAAGATGGATCAAGGTGAGAAACTCCCAATAGGTAGCTTTTTCTTGGGCTCCTTGTATTACAACTTGGATTCTTTGGTTATAGACTCCAGTGTGTCGAATAGCTTCATGATGATTGAATGTTATGCTAACATGATGTTTCTTCAAGGTCTGATGTGGGAACACTTCAAGAATTATGCACCCATTCCACATAATATTTTTCAAGGACTGAACACTGATGCTCACCATATTTTCCCTGAGAAAGACAATGCTAGGATCATGCGTTGGTCCACAAAGCAGCCTCGGTGCAGGGCGCGCCTCATTGACGTGTTGGATGATGAATCTGAATTCACTTTTCGTCCTTGGGTGTCAGTGCCTTCTTATATCTCCCAACCGGTGACTTTCAATTACTGGAGAGAGCACTAGTTTCCTATCTGGTGCGGATTTGAATGATGGCGAGAGGTCCTTCATGTTGAGTTGCACCCCTGGCCACCTGCTGTCAGTCTCGTACGGAGGATTTTCTGTGGAAGAGTATAATATTGATAGAGCGGCCCGATAAATGGGGATGGATCAGTGTGTTCAAACTATTCGAAGAAGGAAACCATCAGTTGAGCAGCTCATGACTCGTTTAGACCATACCCATGTGGAAGGAAGTAACTACTGGTTTCCATGCTCTGATAGGTTTGCCTATGTGACTCCGGGTTATGCAGACTTCTGGGATAATCAATTTGAGAGATTGCATGAATATGTGATGGTCGGTCAGCCTCTAGTAAAAAATCGTCCCTCCGATGAGTTGATTGCCAGTCGACCGAGATTGAAGTATCTCTCTGGTGATAAGCGAAAATTGTCTCCAGGATGCTCCCAGGTGCGCTTTGTTATATAATATTCATAAAATTATAACAACTGTATTCTGATTATGTTACTGGAACTTGTCACAGTACGGTCGTATCGTAAGACCTCGAATCTGTGTAGATTTCTCGGAGACTGGAGCCATCGTTCATGGCGGAGAAGGCAGGCACAAGAGTTATAAGTTGTTGCCCAATACGGTAAAGTCCCCAGCCCGCGTCTTGGTGAGTTTCCAGTATTTTCTTCGTTGTGATCTTTCTTCACCCATATAATTAGGATCGTACGACTGATGTTGTTATTCTGTTGCAGAACTTTACTCCGTCAAGTATTGATGGACTTCGTTTCTCCGCTACTGAACAAACCATTTCTGACTTGAGTGATGAAGAAATTGTAAGTATCTCCTCCAATATCAATTATGACGTCTTATGAGTGAAACTCTGATTGCTGGTGGTATGTCCAGGAGGAAGAATCCGTGGATGTGGAGAATACTGTTGACGCTTGTTCGAAGAACGGCGATAAAGAGAGCTCCCAGAGTCAAGAGCCGAATGAAAACAATGTTGTTGCCGACGCTGGTGTGAGCAATTCTGGTTCTTTCAACGCTTCGGAGACCACTCAAGTAAGTGTTTCTCTTGTATTTCACCCATATAAGTATAAAAGTGCTGACTTGTGAATGAATGAAGACCTATGTGAATATGTGAAAACTCAGTCGAATTTCGTCGTAAGAAAATTCAGAGCCCAGACTTTTATTAGAAACGCCGTAGAATCTTCATCTGGAATCGGATTTTGATGATCTGCATGTGCAAATTCAAGCCCGGAAAATTTCCAAGATTTATCAAAGAATATTTTTAAGTCCTGAGCGAGTTTAGAGCCTGAAAAAGGCGAAATAGTAAACTTCCAGGAGACTCCCTGAACTTTTTCAGATTGCGCATCAGTTGATGTTTTGGCCACATCTCCTTGCTCGTTCATCAAATTGTCATGAAATTTTGAAACTTTGTAGAGGACATCCATACGAAGAGAATGGTATATGACCCATCCTCTTATTCGTTGTAGATTGCTCCCAGTTCATCCTTTAGTACAGAGCAGTGCACAGTTTCTTCAGACGTAGTTACCGTAAAACGTGTCTCCATGACTTCTATGCTATTTACCAATGCCTTGAACATAAAATGATGAATCTTGATAATTTTGGATTGTTTGTATGCTGTACCTCATGTTCCTTTTTTGATTTCAAGCTTTCGTGACCCTAACCCCATGTAATCTTCGTATTAGGTGCTAAATACCGAAGTTGGGGATTTAGAAATCAACAAGGAAAACTCGAGCGGACCTACGATCGTTGATGAGGAGATGACCATTCCTGAGCCTCGGAGTCAAGATAAAGTTGTTGATGAAGTCATGGAATCCCAAATTGTTGCTGCTTCAGAAATAGACGAACCTAGGATCCCTGTAGAGAATACTGAAAGAGTTGTTGCCTTGATAAAATCCGCTTCTGAAAACAGTATAGTGGTGCATGAATATCCTACTGATGGAATTGCTTTTGATCCTCCGTTCGATGCTTCACTCCCAGGTCACGAATTAGTTGGCGGATTCGGTGTTCCCGTTGGATATGCAGAATTGTATGAAGCCATATGGACGAAGTTTGGCCATATCATCGTCGAGAGGATACCTGGGCGTATTTATGCATTGACCATGCAAGTAGGTGCACTCTTGCGTGTTGTGAATGAAATATACAGTATGCCTAGGCGCGCCGTTTCTCAAGATGTACTCTTTGATTGGGAGTTCAACTTAGGTAATTCTGAGAGGCTTGGTTTTAACTTGAAGTGGCTCCGTAAGCAAATGGATGTGATTAAGGACTCGTGTGAGAATAAAATACCCTTCCCAAATGTCGTTGTGACGGAGAAAGAACAAAAAATTGCAAGGTTGACTGAAGAGCTGAACAAGGAGATGGCGGATTTGCAGGCTTTGAAGGATGCAAAGGCGGAAAATCTTTCCTTGCTGATTTTTTATGATTTTCTATGATTTCTTGAACTTCTGAATTTCTGAGAGATGTGAGGTTTTATATGGGTTTTGATATTTTGGTTTTGGATTTGTAGATGTCTTTTGAGGATTTTGGGATTTGATAGAGATTTTCTTTTAAGAAATATGAGTTGAATTTCGATAAACTGATGAATTCAAATACTGATTGCAAGTATTGCAAACGTTTTGGAGGAATTGAAATACAATGAAAATTCTAAATGCCAAGTCTAGACGTCATGGATGCTGAAACGACTGATACCTCAAGATGCCTATCTTTTCAAACAAACGCCTTAAGCCATTTCTCCTGAATTACTGGTAGGGCTCTGCCATCTGTGTTGACCAGCTTGTAGTATCCTCCGGTTATGTATTTAGCGACCACGAATGGTCCTTCCTAGTTGGATCTCCTTGCTGAATGAAGATTGCGTTGAACAACTTTGAGAACTAGGTCTCCTTCATGAAATTTGTTGGGTTTAGTCGACCGCGCCTTGAACATCTTCTGTTGATTTGGAATCCTTTGTGGGACGTGATTCCATGGTCGTGGTACATATGGACATTCGTGCGGGAGAGGGAATCTCTCGTAATGTTTTGTCATATCTTCCATAATGAACCTCTTGATCGGATGATCGACTTGGAGAAGCTCTGGACTCAACCACTGAGTGAAATATTATTGTGGCGAGATTATCCAGTCATAGCACTTTGCGATCGCTAAGTTGTTCGTGGAATGAAGTCCCTGAATCAAGGAGACATACTTGAAAACTGATGATATAGGCACGTGAGAGGGGATGAAACTTATCTGGTTGCAGAACTTTTTGACGAATGCATTTGGATGTTCTTCAGATTCTTGTGCAAGTTTTGTTAAGGTTTTGACCTCCTTCAGGTATTCAAACGGCGAGATGTCTTCCGCCTCTTCCTCCCAGTCAGGAGTTTCTTCATAGGGACGTGTCATTTTAGGAGTCATCATTGTCTTCCCATCATGAATCCATGCACGTCCAAGAATCATATCATACCCTGGATCTTCTCGGATTATAAAGAATTTGGTATCAGTGAAGACCGAATTTTCTTCGACTTAGCCATAGGCGTATCTGGAGATTCCTTCATGGTCTCTGATTTCCATTGGAGCGTGGGTGGCTTCTTGTCGAGTTATGCCGGCAGATTTGAGAGTCTTGAGAGGGATGATGTTGGCAGCAGTACCGACATCAATAAAAGCTCTTCTGAACTCGTTCCCTTTGATGTGCACTGTGGTGAGCAGTCCCCAGTCGTACATTTCTTTGTCTGTTACTGAGGGTTCGATGGTAGCCTCTTGGATTAGTAGTCATTTGCCAGATACGATGTTGTTCAATGTAGCAAACATATCTTTCCTTTGAGCTTTCGAAAGATACAACAGCTCACAGGTATGTTCAATCAGAGATTGAACTGCTTCTTTGATAGGAGGTCCGTTGATGGTGAAAGCTCAGACCGGAAGAGGGTTTTTGTGTACTCCCTCAGTCCCTAGGTTGAGTTTTCCTGATTCGACCTTTTCTCTGAATATGCGTTTCAGGACTTTGCAATCACTCGTGGGATGGCTGACATACCTGTGGAAGCGATAATACCGAGGATTTTCCATGGCTTCTTCGGTTGGTTCCTTTTTATTAAAAGGCAACTTGATTGCACCATCTTGAATCCAAGCATCGAGTAATTCGTTGACTTCTTCCATGGAACAGGGAAAATCGGGTGCCTCTGGCTCATCCGTTCTTTGAGGAGAGGTCTTCGAGTTATCCTTTTTGTGTGTCTTCGAAGGAGTAGAGGCTGTCTGCTTGTGTTGTGGTTCAGATTTCCGCTTGATTCCTTCTGCGACAGCGTTTGTCGAAGATTGCAGGGTATACTGTTTGTTAACCAGACGCCTGTTTCCTCGAGAGTATTTTGACTCCTCAGTTCTTATGGACTTTGGTCTTTCTAGAAGAGCGGGTACGGTAGTTGCTGATCTCTTCGCGGCCTCGTGGAGTTCTGAGAAAGTTTGGAATCGAAGGTTCTCCAGTAAATCTCTATTGACCGGAAGCATGCCGTTGATGCACAAGTCCACCAGTTGTTGTTCTGTGACGTTTGGATCATGGCAGTCCACGGCTTGGACTCTGAACCTCTTCACATAATCGTTGGGATTCTCACTCGTCTTCTGAGACATCCTCCCAAGATCGGAGAGAGTCACTTGCTCTGACACGAAGAAGTATTTCCTGTAGAATGCATTGATCATTTCTCTCCAATTGTTGATGGTCCCTGGAGCGATGTTGTTGTACCAGGTGTATGCTCTCCCCTTCAAAGGCTTTGAGAATTCTTTGAGACGAACAACATGATTGTATTCATGTTCTCCCAAGGCTTCGAGGAAGAGGGAGACGTGCTCTCGAGCATTGCCAGTCCCATCATATAGGGTAAACGTTGGAGAGACGTAGCCCTTCGGAAGGGGAATCCTCTGTGTAGCGGCAGGATATGGAGGTTGGTGACGATAGACGTGTGGCGTCTTATCTTTTCCATGGTTCTCCAGAAGACGCTCCAAATCTTCACTAGTAATGAAGTTTGATAATTCCTTTGTTGATGAGTCATCTGTGGCTTTGTCAGTTCCGTTATCAACTGGATCACTTCAGGATTGGCGTCAGAGGCTTTCTCCTTCTCTTTCCCCTTGTCTTGAGCTTTCTCTGACAATTTGTCAGTAAGAGTCTTCAGGCGATCCAATAATTTCTGTTGTGCCGCAGCCATATCCGTCTGATTCTTTACAAGAGTCTCTTGCGTTTTGATGAGATCAGCCATGGTAGGTGGAGGGTTTCCTCTAATTTCTTCGGGATTTCGACCGAACAAAGGATGATCTTCTGCGTTGGCGTGAGGAGGAGTGACGTCACCACAATCAGTGTTGATGGACGGAACAGTTTCCGGGATGTCTTCATTGTTGCTAGTGCTAGCGATATTTGCGTTAGGATTTGTGACCGATCCTGACCTAAGACCAACCATCTTGTGAGAATGTGAGATTGCAACCGAGAGAATGATCTCCCACTGTGGTCGCCAATCTGTGGATGGGGAAAAACGATCTGCTGGTTTTTAAGGGATTGAGGAGACGACCGTGCGGAGGAGGTTCCTCGAACCAGGAAAAAAGCTAATCCTCACACAGATGCACCGCTGCAAAGGGGATGTTTAGATTCGAGAGATCAATCTGTAGTACTCTAGCCTAAATCGAGATAACGACCGTTCTAGAGTAAATTCGGTCACAAGAGAGGATGGGTTGATCTGTAGGAGGGAAGCTGAGAAATGTATGGAATCGACGGTGATTCAAGGATTGTGGGTGTGTGAATTCTGAATATGATAAGTTCTGAATGATTGAAGTTGAACGATTATAAATAAATTTCTCAATTGATGAATTTGATGATCTCGTGTTGTCGAAGAGACGTGAGATTCTTACTCTGAGTATTCTGTGTCGTTCTGTTTTTCTGATTCGATGGTTGTTCGATGATTCTCAATCTTGATTCAGGAACTTATTTATATTGCTGGAATTATAGACACCATGATCCCATGAAGTGTGACAGTTGATGGAATCAAGGAATGGAGAGGTGGAAATCGTGTTCGAAACCAGTTGTCCAACGTGTAAAGACTTGGTCGACTTTCTACCCACTACCTCGTGAATTCCTTCAACTGATTGCACGACTTGCTCACATTCCATCGTGTGTTTGAACACACGTGCCGTAGACCGCCAGACCAAAACCCTAAGTGATATTCCCCCAAGTGACACGATTGATCGTCTCGTGGTTTGTTAGTCAATTGATGACTTCGTGGTTTGATGGGACAATGAGTCCACGTGATTGCTGAGTCGAACAAGATGTTCTGGAACCACCCATGAATTGAACGTGTCATGAGACAGAGGTATAATTCTTATGATGAAGTGAGCAAGTATTGCTCATTCGATGGTTTGTTGAATATTGGTGGATTGTTGAACCGATATTCCTTAACTCGGGCAAATATTGATCATCTGATCAAGTGTTACTCTCGTGATGACTTGTTGAATATTTGACCGTCTGAGCATGTCTTGCTCATGAATGATTGGCGGTGTGCCAATAATATTAATTAAAATGCTGGTCGTTGAACCTAGCATAATTAATAAGATTCATGACCATGAGATCTTCGTGGAATTATTAATTCATGACCATGAGGTCGTCGTAGAATTATTAATTCATGACCATGAGGTCATCGTAGAATTATTAATATTAATTCATGACCATGAGGTCATCGTGGAATTATTAATATTAATTCATGACCATGAGGTCATCGTGGAATTATTAATATTAATTCATGACCATGAGGTCATCATAGAATTATTAAGGTTAGAGTCTGGAAGCATGATCATTGAACTCAGAAACCCTAATTTGATCGATTAATGATCAATTCATGGTCAGTAGTTTTAACCATGGGACGAATGAGGAGCGGCTACATGGGACCGTGGATCAACCATGTAGTGTCCATGTGCTCACGTGAGCAAATATGATGAATTCACGAAGAGTTCATGAATTATTGGTGAAACAATGATTAAATGTTGGTTCAATCATTATTCAAAATGCTCGTCTGAGACTTAGGTGTCAAAACCTAATTAATTATGAGAGAGTGATGGACCGACCATAGAGTCATGAAGCCGGCCCTGGGTTATCACGTGACCGCCTGATGGTCACTTCATGAAAAATCCAAAGTGTTTGGAAGTTTTGGACCTAATACGAGCAATTGTGCAAATTAGGTCAAAACTGTGAAAACCGATGAGACTGGCTTCCATGAGCCAAAGAGCTAATCTTGGTCGGTCAAGATAACATGCTCATGTCCCTAAGGTGTCCGCGTCTCAGTCTTGAGAATTTTGATATTTTCTGGTCCACGTTTGAGCGACCATTTGAGAAAATATGACAAAATTTGGGTTTTCTGATAAAACCGTCAAAACTTCATCGAACGAAGGAAAATAATAAAAGTGAAGGAATTATGAAGTGTGGACTGGTCACAGTGATCACGTGACCAACTGTTGGTCGCTTGAGCAGTCTCCAAACCCTAATTAACGTCCTTACTAGAATTGATGTATAATTCTCATACGGACTCGGGTTTTGATGGTCCGCCCCTTCATTCCATACGGAAAAGAATTTCCTATCTCCCAACGAGGGAGTTTTTAGGTTTTGAGCTCGGTCGGGAGGTGAAAACACCCCGAAAGTAAAATTCAGGAAAGATTTAAGGAGCCGGTCCCACGATAAAACGAAGGAGTTTTATTAAAATCAAGAAGTTTCCATGAGACGATGGAAAATATTTATAAAATAAGGAATTGTGAGAATGGGACGCCGGTGGTCAAGGCACGGTCGGCCAGTCATGACCACGGTCCCGTGGTGTCTCTTCCTTAGTTTTATATATTTTGATGATTTTATGAAGGATTCATGAATTTTGAGAAATTTGATAAATTTAGAGAGTTTTTCATGAATTGAAGGAGTTTCCATGAGTTCATGGTCTTTTAAAAATATTAAACAATAAAATTCGGTCGTGTGGGACCACGGAGGCGTGACCGACCGGTCATGGCCCAATCCCACGAATTTTAATAATTTTTAAATAATTTTTTGGGTATTTTTGATGATTTGAAGGAATTTTGAGAAAAATACCATGAAATCAAGGAAAAATAAGATAATTAATAATAAAATAAATAAAACAGGCGTGTGGGACCGGCTAGGGCACCTCGGCCCAAGGCCAAGGCCCGGTCCCACAAGTTTTCATAATTCATTTTATTTTATTATTATTTTTGATGATTTAAGGAATTTTTTGAGGAAAAATACCACGAAATCAAGGAGTTTTTTCATGAAATTAGAGAAAAATAATAATAATAAAAATAATGAGGAATCCGTGAGGTGTGGGCCGGTGAGACCAAGGCATGGCCGGTCAGCCAATGGTCACGCCCCACACACTCTCCTAATTTTATATTATTTTGACGGATTCATGTAAATACCATGAATCCAAGGAATTTTCTCAAGAAGGAGATTCGATCAAACGAGAGAATTTTATCAAATCATGAAAAAATAATAAAAGTGTATTAAAATATAGGATTGGCGTGGAACTGACCACGACACGATGAGTTGATCGTGTGTCAGTGTCCCAGCACCTTGGTCAAATATTTTAATTATTTATTATTTTCTTCCCTATTTTGCATAGGTTCATCGTTTCGTTGTATTTTGAAATACTCGTTCGTGCGGTGACCGTCAGTGCATCATCGTTGAGTATACTTTCACCATTTAAATCGGGGCTTACTCAGAGGTAGCTCAGACGCCCGATCGTTAATTATTTATTACTAATTCAATGGAGAATAATCCATGAAATGAGTAATAAAACGGATAGATGTTCACTGTTAATTCATAGGATCAGCTAAAGATTCGACTACGAACTCAGAACAATGCGATCGTTGCCATTCCATGGGATCGACGTTGATTCGACCACGGAATCGGAGCAATGATACAATGATATTGCCATTCCGTGGGATCGTCGTTGATTCGACTACGGAATCGGAGCAATGATATTGCCATTCCGTGGGATCGTCGTTGATTCGACCACGGAATCGGAGCAATGATATTGCCATTCCGTGGGATCGTCGTTAATTCGACCACGGAATCGGAGCAATGATATTGCCATTCCGTGGGATCGTCGTTGATTCGACCACAGAATCGGAGCAATGATTTTGCCATTCCGTGGGATCGTCGTTGATTCGACCACGGAATCGGAGCAATCTTATTGCCATTCCGTGGGATCGTCGTTGATTCGACCACGGAATCGGAGCAATGATATTGCCATTCCGTGGGATCGTCGTTGATTCGACCACGGAATCGGAGCAATGATATTGCCATTCCGTGGGATCGTCATTTATTCGACCACGGAATCAGAGCAATGATATTTCCATTCCGTGGGATCGCCGTTGATTCAACCACGGAATTGGGGCAATGATATTTCCATTCCGTTGGATCGTCGTTGATTCGACCACGGAATCGGAGCAATGATATTTCCATTCCGTGAGATCGCCGTTGATTCGACCACGGAATCGGAGCAATGATATTGCCATTCCGTGGGATCGCCGTTGATTCGACCACGGAATCGGAGCAATGATATTTCCATTCCGTGGGATCGTCGTTGATTCGACCATGGAATCGGAGCAATGATATTTCCATTCCGTGGGATCGTAGTTGATTCGACCACGGAATTGGAGCAATGATATTGCCATTCTGTGGGATCGTCGTTGATTCGACCACGAAATCGGAGCAATGATATTGCCATTCCGTGGGATCGTCGTTGATTCGACCACGGAATCGGAGCAATGAAGGTATAATTAACCTCATGGGTCTATGCCGAGCAGAATAAACTGACTACGATAGGAGCATTAATTATCCTGACATGACTTGCCGTTAAGCCATATCCTTTATTTAGTCAGGTTAAACTCGTTGTTTGTTCCTGAAGATGATATTGCCCCGTAGATCCGTCCATCCCGTGATACTATATATAAATGACTGAAAGTATTCAGTATTCATGAGATTATGCCGTTGTCTAGACGTTGACTGCACATCTACATGTACTCTGAGAGAAAGCACTCTCCGTTGAGAATTCGATGAGAGACCCGTGTCTCAATACTCACATGCAATTGCTGAACCAGTGGTCCGTACAATCATGAGTTTACGATTTTAGCCTTTGTTGAAAATCCACCATCTATAAATTCTCATACTATGTTTTCTTTTCAGTGGAACTGCATCTAACACCAAGTTTGTCGATCAAAACCCTAATATTCTCGAAGATTCACAACAAATACTTACTGAAAAGAAAAGGAAGTCTGCGAGTCATAAGGTAGTAAGAAACATTTCTGTTCTTAATAACAATATTGTTTCCTCTGTTTCTTATCTATATTCTTACTCGCAGGGTGATGAAAATTCTGTTAAACCTCGCAAGAAATATCTCAAAGCCAAGACTCTTGAGATTAATATTGCTATTCCCAAGTTTTCGTCTTCAAAACCTATTTCTACTACTTCGCAGGTGGAACTTTCATCCTCTATTTGTGAGAATGTCATCATCAATACTCCCGATGTAATTAATCCTCCAATGGATGAAACTCCTCAAACTGTTATGAGCAAATTTTCTTCCTCTCCTATTTTACTTCCAACTGTTACTTTACCAGACATTCCACCCTATGGTGATGCAACCGTCGCAAATGACTCAAACCTCCAACTCGCCATCATTAATACTTTAACCTGTGCACCTCTTCCCTCATCTAAAGAAGCATCAATAGGGGTCGATGCTGCTTTTAAAGTTTTGTCTGACATTTTAGATGATGCCAGGAAATCTTCCACTGACCCTTTCAAATATGATGTTTGCGAGACTTTAATCAAATATTTTGGTCCTTATCGAACTGCTTCGCAAGTGTCTTTAGAAAATGAAGTTGAAGCTCTAAAGAGAAATCTTCAAGCCAAAGCTTCAGAATGTGATATTCTTGATCACAAGCTTCGCAACTCTTTTCTTGATTGCAAAAATCTTCGCAATAAAAACAAGGAGTTAAAAGGTATAGTTTTTCTGCCTCTGCCTCTAATTTTTCTGTTTTAGTAGATTTTCATTTTTTCTGTACTCGATTTCCTTTTAAATATTTGGTTTGCCTATTTAGATTTAAATGAGAAACGATTAATGAAGATATTTCAATTTGAGTCTGTTGCTGAAAAAGCTCGTGATGAGAGAGATTCTTGGATGGATCAGATTAGATAATCTTTACACATATTCGATCGATCAAATAGATAATCTTACCAATGAGAATGATCAATTAGCGCAAAGGAAAAATCTATTAAGTAGTAAAGTTACTCGCCTCTCATATATGTTGACCCAAGCTAACTTGGCGATGGAATCTTTATCAGATGAAAACAACACTTTGTCTCAGTAGAAAAGTAGTTTTTTAAATAAGATGGCGATCTCCTCGCAGCAAATAAATATTCTTCAGAAAGTGTGTCACAATCAAGAACAATCTCTTCGTTCACTAAAAGATGAACTCAAGGAAGTGAGAAAGATAAACTTATCAAGGGTATGCTAACTATAAGTTTAAAGGCCAGTAAACTCCAAGATAAATATTCTGAATTAGAAGAATCTTACTCCATACTATCAAAAGAAAATTCGTATCTCCTCTCCAAAGAAGAAATTATAAAATCTCGCCTGAAGGGTATAATTGGAGATAACTTTGATGATGCCATGAACCGTTGGGAGAATTGTTTCTTAACATTAATTCCAAACTTAACTTCTCAAAATGAAGGTAGTCATTTTGACTGCCTTAACTGTTAATTTCTCTATTTAATTTCTTTGCTATATTTGTTGCGAGATTCTTATCTGAATATTTTCTTGTCAATTTATGTTTCTCGCAGAATCTGAAAAAGGCCTTCACTCTACTATTTCTGATCTGACTGAAAAGTTGGCTAAAGTTCGCAAAGAAAATGAAGTGCTCACCACCAATCTTGTTAAATCTCGTGATCGAGCAGAGAGGATATATGACTACCTTGAATACTTCAAAAATATAGAGATCAGAAATCGTGATAGAGGTTTCCTTCGCAAGGTTCATCTTAATGCTGAAGTTCTTGTGAATGATATTCTGATATCCAATTCTCTCCCTCCTGTATCTGTTAATCCTTTAGAAGTATATGATGATAAAATTCCTCTTTTCATAGATAATGATCTAAACTATGTAAGTGGTGAAGAAGAAGACTAAACAGAAGAAGAAAAAATCCCTCCTAGAAAAGTTTTTGCTGGCGGTGAAGCAATCGCTGGCGAAGAGCTAGAATAAGAGGAAGCTCGAATTAATCGTAATGAAAAGAATACTGATGAAGTTGATAACACTGGCAAGAATAATGAAGCTGGCGAGTCCAATTTTGAAGCTTGAATTTTGTTCTTGTTTTCTTTTTCTTCTTCTTTCCTGCGAGCAATGCCTCTTTATGCGACTTTGGAATTTTATTTCTGTCATTTTGAATATTCTCAAGGAAGATAATGATATTTTGTCTATCAATTCCCATACTTTCCCCTCATTATCTTTCTTGAATTGAACAAGTCTTTTCTTGCGATCATTGTTGTGAATAGTACTTACAGAATTATGGCTAATACTGCGATATTACGAATACTTTGCGAAATTATGAATAATCCCGCTGTATGATTCTAAATAATATTTCTGAAAAAAGAAATTAGTTAATGTTTGGGATTATTCTGATGGTCTTATTTTGCCTTCCTAGTTAAAGGTCATATTTTTCCAAATATTTGTTTCTGCGACAAAATCGCAGGACGTCCTTACATTTGCATGTATTGACCCATTGATCTTGTCTTATCCGTATTTTGTCAATTTCTCTGCGACAATATGATAATCCTAAGCTCCCTTGTGAGAACAAAGCCCTATGACATTGCCGTCTTGCGATGAAATCGCAGGACGTCGTTACACTTTCATGTAAAAACCCATTGATCTCATCTTAACTTTTTATTATGGCTTGTTGCCTATGTATAGTATTTGTCATGCGACAATATGACAGGCCTAAATGTTCTTGCGATCATAAAGCCCCGTGACATTGCCCTCTTTAGACACTTATCAGCTCCCTAATGGAGGGTGCCGCCCTTATCTTCCCCCTGGTTGCCCCTTCAAGGAGGGCACATCGGCCATACAAGACTAGATCCTCTCATCCGGTCTTAACAACAACCATCTGTTTTCGCAGCCCCTTGTCCTTTATGCCTATATGGCTTATAGTTACAAGACTGCACCCTAAGTGGGGTTTTCTTTGGGCCGAATGCATTGTAGCTAAGACTTGCCAATAATGTACAGGGTAGTTTCGTACGCCCCGGGCACCCTTGGATCAACTGTGTACCTTGGCGCCTTAGTCATACTCTGCATCCCTGAGAAGAGATCCTCGGTCGTTCAACCAGTGTATAACCTTATATAGTTGGAAATCCAAGGTACCTCCCCCGGATAGGTTTTCTTTAACCCCATCATCTCCATGACTCAGGTTCCAGCAGCGGTATAACCTTATCCCTGAGTCATGCAAAGAGATACCCCCTTATATGATGCACTTTAGGTCTTACATTTGGCTCTTGCGAGGTTGTATTCGCTAACTAGGGTGTACGCCATAAAGGTTCGTCCCATTCTTATGTATCTGCGAAATTTTATTCGCGTTTCTTGCAATATTTTCGCATTTCTCATTTGCTCTGTCATTGGAAGAATCTCGCAGTTGTGATAGAGAAAGAAAAATTTATTATTTGTTTCATTAAATAATATTCCAGCGTCTCTAATCTCGCAGAATTTGTCATTGATAATATCTTTTCAGACATAATCTATTCCATGGTCTATCAAGTCTCTGACCAACATCTCTACCTTCTGGGTCCATTAATTTGTATGCCCCATTTCCAACTATCTCTTTAATGATGTATGGTCCATCCCATTTTCTCGCCAATTTTCCACCATTTTTTCGCTGATACACTGGTGTTTCCGCAATACTAAATCACTTGGTTGGAACTTACGTATTTTGACACGTTTGTTATACTCGCGAGCTAATCTCCGTTGATAGTTTTCCATATGTTATAGGGCTTTTTCTCTCTTTTCTTCCAACTCATCAAGTTTATTCAGAATCATACCAGCACTAAGATTCTTCTCCCAAGCCTCTCTTTTTGTTGTAGGAATAGCAACTTCTATTGGTAACACAGCTTCAACCCCATATGTCAAACAATAAGGTGACATTCCAGTAGCTTCCCGTCTAGTTTTATTGTAAGCCCATATTGCATTATGTACTTTCTCACACCATGCCTTGTGATGTCCTTCTAATTTATTCTTCAATATATCTGCAATTGTTTTATTTGTTGCCTCTGCCTGTCCGTTGGCCTGTGGATATAGTGGTGTTGATTTTCCACATTTAATCTTAAATACATTAAGTAACAATTCAATATTCTGTCCTTCAAATTGTTTTCCATTATCAGATACCAACTGTGCAGGAATCCCGAATCTGCAAATTATATTTTCAAATATGAATGTAAAAATGTCTTTGTCGCGGATGTGTTGCACTGCCTTTACTTCTCCCCATTTTGTGAAATAATCTGTAGCGACAATTAGATATCTTCTTTGTCCAGAACCTGGTACAGATGGTCCCACAATATCCAATCCCCATTTTCCAAAAATCCATACACTGGTTGAGGATGACAATGGTGCCCCTGGTGCATGTATTTTCTTTCCATATCGCTGACAATCTTCACATCGTCTTGAAAATTGCTTTGCGTCCTCATGCATGTATGGCCAATAATAACCCTTCATTTTTGTTCAGTAGCCAAAGATATTCCTCCACTGTGATTACCAGCATCTCCAATATGCAACATTTTTAACACCTTTTGTCCTTCTTCCCGTGTCAAGCATCTTAGCGATGGTCCATTAAAAGATTTGCGATATAATACTCCATCTCTTAATTCATAATTTGTTGCTTGGATTTTTAACTTATGTGTTTCTAATCAATTTCTTGGTGTCTCCCCTCTTGCCAAATATGCATGAATTTTTGCTCGCCAGTCTGCAATATTGTCTTTGGGTTCTTCTTCACCACCTTCTATCATCATCACATATACTTCATCTTCTTCTTCCTTATTGACTGAGGGTGATACAAGTGTTTGAAATTTTATGCATCTCGCAACTGGATTTATCATCATACTAGATATGAAAGCAAAAGCATCTGCGAGTCTGTTATCTTTTCTTGATATATGTCTCCATTTTATTTTTGGAATTTTCGCAGATAATTCTTCAACAAGGTTCTTATATTTCTTCAAAGATGGTTTATTTGTTGTGTATTCTCCTTTTATCTGGCGAATGACCAATTACGAGTCACTAGTAATTCTAGCATTTTCCAATTTCATTTCTATTGTGAATTTTAACGCATGCACTACAGCTTCATACTCCGTCTCATTATTAGTGGATGTGAACTCCAAACGAAATGAAAAAGCCATTTTTTCTCCTTCTGGTGAAATAAAGACAATTTCAGTTCCATTACCTTCCCCATTTGATGATCCATCCACCAATATTTCCCACATGTTAGGTTCCTTTAATAGATCTTTTGGATCTCCATGTTCTTCCTCTATGTCCATCATTTCTTCTATAGCTTCATCATCTTCTAGAGGAAATTCTGCTAAAAAATCTGCTACAGCTTGTGATTTTGGCAAGGATAAGATTTCGTATTTGATTTCGAAATGCCCTACTTGTGTATTCCATCTCTCAACCCTGTATGATCTTTTAGAATTCTTCATTACTAACTCTATAGGTACCTTAATTAATAATTTTATTTTATGTGCTTGAAAATAGATGTGAAGCTTAAAGGTTGCATAAACCAATGCCAGAATTAACTTCTCAATCTTCGAGTAATTTTTCTCTGCAGTATTAAATGTCTTGCTGATATAATAAATTGGTTTTTCTATTCCTGCATCTACTCGCAATAATACTACACTTAACGCGTGCCAAGTTGTCGAAAGGTAGATCAATAATTCTTCTCCGTGTTCTGGCTTCTGCAAGATATATATGTTCATTAAATATTATTTAATCCCTTGAAAAGCCTTCTTACATTCTTCTGTCCACTTGAACTTTGTACCCTTCCTGAGTATGTTGAAGAAATGATTGTATTTATCTGAAGATCGCGAGATGAATCTTCCTAGCGAGGCTAAGAGTCCATTCAACTTCTGCACATCTTTTACTGTTGCGGGCGTTGACATATCGCGAACTGCTTGTACTTTATCTGGGTCAACTTGTATTCCATCCTTTGACACAATGTACCCCAATTTTTTTCCTGAATCTACTCCAAAAGTACATTTTTCGGGATTCACCTTAATGTTAAAATGTCGCATTTGATCGAAAATCTCCTTTAAGTCTTGCACATGGTTTCTTGCTTCTTTACTTTTGACTAGCATGTCATCTACATATACTTCTAGTGTTTTATGGATCCATTTTGCAAACACTTCTTCCACCATTCTTTGATATGTTGCACCAGCATTTCGTAAACCAAAGGGCATCTTTGTATAACAATACAATCCTCTTGGAGCAAAGAATGCGGTGTGCTCTTGATCTTCTTCAGCGACAGGAATCTGATTATATCTTTTATACCCATATAATGAAGATATTCTATCATTTCCCGCTGCTGATTCTACCATTTGAGGAATATCTGGTAATGGAAAGCTATCTTTTGGACAAGCTTTGTTTAAGTCAGTAAAATCTATACAAATTCTTATCCCTTTATTCTTCTTTGGAACCACCACCATATTTGCAATCCATTCCGGATACTTTGCTTGCCTTATAATTCCCGCATCGAGCATCTTCTGTAATTCTTCTTCTATTTGGGAATGGTATGTTGTTGCGATTTTTCTTATCCTTTGTTTAAATGGTCTTACCTCCTTGTTAATTTCTAGCTTATGACATGCAACTGATGGGTCTATTCCAGGCATCTCATCCATATTCCATGTGAATATGTCTTTATACTCTCTCAAGAGGTTTACGGTTCGCTCTTCTTCATTTGCATCCATCTTCGTTCCAATTTTCAGCATCTTAGGTTCTTCTTTACTTCCAACATTTACTTCTTTTGTTGGCTCTGCTGTGGTGTAGCTGGCTTCAGGCTCTCCCATTGGCGTTCATGTTTTTACAGCTCTTATAAGTTCATCTCCTTCTTGCGAGATTTCGTTGGGTATTCCGTTTTCTTCTTTTGCTCTTATCATGTAAACTTTAAATTCTTCTTATTTCTTTGTTTCTTTCTCCATCTTTCTGCGAGTTTTTCGCAGCTTTGGATGCTCTTCATTATTTCTTACTTCGATTTGATAACACAGCTTCGCGAGATCAACATCTCCTCTAATTTATCCAATTCCATCGGGCATAGGAAATTTGATGCATTGATGTAATGTTGATGCTACAGCCTTGATTGCATGTATCCATGGTCTTCCCAATATCATGTTGTACGGTGATTCCACGTCTACCACACATAATGTTACTTGTGTTTCAATCTTTCCTAATGGAATTCGTACCACTATTTCGCCTTTAGGTTTTGTTAAAGATTTTCCAAAGCCATGAATATGATATGTTGAACAAGACATTTCTTCAACTCTGTATCCCATTTTCTTGAATGCATGATAAAATATTATATCTACAGAACTTCCTGCGTCCACTAAAGTTTTATTCACAGCCCATTCTTCTGCAGACTTTGTTGATTTTCCCTTTTTCATTTGTATAACGGATACCGTAACTACCAAAGGAGATGTATGATTCAAATTTTCTGTTGGTATTTATGCTGCTGTAAATGTGATTTTCTGCTTTTCCCACTACTTCAATGGTGTTATTTTCTCCACCGTCATAATTTTCTTTCCTTCAAAATCTCGTTTATGTATCTTCCCTTTATTGTTTTCATGGAATTTGTCGACCATTGTTCTTGTTATCATACCGCACTCCAATTTCCTACAATTCTCTTTAGCTCTAATCATTTTTCCTTCAACTATTTCATCGATTTAATCAATTATCTTCTTAATCTTGAATAATTCTCATCTTCAACCTCGCTTTTTATATGATTTTCGTTAATTCAATCCCTATTTCGGGCGCCAAAATGTAGTTGCAGGAAAACCTACACTACACCCTTTATAAGATTTTACAGTAATTAACACATATTTGAAGATTAAAAACAACACTTTCTTATTTGATTCTCAGAAATGTTTACAAGGGATGGAAGAAATCAAGAATACAACTGCTCACTTGAATTTTCTCTCTCTTCAAGACTTTCTCAACACTCAAAAAATATATCCTCCCCCCTCTGAATCTACCGGGTTTCTTTATATAGGGTGGTTATATAGTGGATGACAGCTAAGCTGTCCTTTAATTTCGGATTTTCCTTGCGATATTATCGCAGTAGTTATAACACCAATCCTCGCTGATATTTGTAAAAATCGCAGTATCATCATGTTTTCCCGTGTTTTGGCTATCGTCACCCATTGTTTCATTCTTTATGTCATCTGTAACGCTTGCAATGTGTTGTTGATTAACTCGCGAATCTGTCGCTGTAAATATCGCAGGAATAGTTTTGTAGTGATATTATGATCCTACAATGATCAAGGCACCGAGGTACACGGTTGAGCCAAGGGTGCCCGGGGCGTACAAAACTACCATGTCCATTCTTGGCTAGTCTTGGCTATGATGCACTCAGCCCGAAGAAAACCCCACTTAGGGTGCAGTCTTGTAACTATAAGCCATATAGGCATAAAGGACAAGAGGATGCAAAAACAACTGGTTGTTGTTAAGACCGGATAGGAGGAGCTAGTCTTGTATGGCTGATGTGCCCTCCTTGAAGGGGAAACCAGGGGGAAGATAAGGGCGGCACCCTCCATTAGGGAGCTGATAAGTGTCTAAATACGGCAATGTCATGGGACTTTATGATCGCAAGAACATTTAGGCCTGTCATATTGTCGTGTGACAAATATTATACAGAGGCAACAAGCCATGAGAAAAAGTTAGGATGAGATCAATGGGTTTTTACATGAAAGTGTAAAGACGTCCTGCGATTTCATCGCAAGACGACAATGTCATAAGGCTTTGTTCTCGCAGGGGAGCTTAGACTTGTCATATTGTCGCAGAGAAATTGAAAAAATATGGATAAGGCAAGATCAACGGGTTTTTACATGAAAATGTAAAGACGTCCTGCGATTTTGTCGCGGACACAAAAAATTGGCAAAATAAGACCTTTAACTAGGATGGCAAAATAAAACCAACAGAATAATCCCAAACATTAACTATTTTCTTTTAAGAATGTAAGAAATATTTGTTCATCGCATGAGAGATGATCAGAGCCGGGCCTGAGGGTGTGCAACCGCACAGGGCCCAGCTCTGCTGAGGGCCTTTTTTCCAGCCCAAAATTCATACTCTAACAAAAAAAAAAAAAAAAAACTTTATCGTCGCCTAACTCGAACACACAACCTATGGGGGAAATACTTAAAGAATCAATCCACTGAGCAATCAATTCGTTGTTGATTTAAATTAAATTTGACCGTATTTAACCGAATAGCATTACCTCCCAAGAGTAACCTTACCATCATTTGTGTTATCCTTGTGTATTCTTATTGACATCGGGAAAAAAACTTCTTATTTAATACTTTCATTTTTTTCTATATAAAATAGGCATTAACACCATTATTTAGTTGTAAAATTTTCTTTGGTATCGTCGATAATCTTACAAATTAAATAAAAATTATTGATCTTTTTATGTTTATTATTGTTACAAAATATTATACATTGTAAAAGGCCCTACGAAAAATTTCGCACAAGGCCCTCCTAGACACAGGATCGGCTCTGGAGATGATGAGAAACAAGTATCCTTCAGAATTTCTCAGAAATATTATTCAGAATTACACAGCAGGATTATTCATAATGTCGCAATACTATCCATAATTTCGCAAGTACTATTCGCAACACAGTTCGCAAGGAAAATATGCGGGAAGCACTTGTTCATTACAAGAAAGATAATGAGGGGCAAGTATGGGAGTTGATAAATAAAATATTATTATCTTCCTTGAGAACATTCAAAATAACAGAAATAAAATTGAATTCCAAAGTTGCATAAAGATACATTGCACGCAAGAAAGAGGAAGAAAAAGAAAACAAAAAACAAAACTCAAGCTTCAATATTGGTCTCGCCATTAGTCTCGTCAGCTTCATTCTCCTTGCCAATATTCTTCGCGTCACGATCAGATTGAGTTTCTTCTTCATCTAAATTTTCACCAGTAATTGCTTCACCACCAGTAGCTACTTCTCTAGAAGGACTTTTTTCTTCTTTTGTTGGGTCTTCTTGAGAGACATCTTCTTCACCACTTGCATAGTTTAGATGATTATCAATGGGAATAGGAATTTCATCATCATCTACTTCTAGAGGCTCAATGGATATAGGAGGGAGAGACTTTGATATCAAAATGTCATTCACAAGAACTTCAGCATTAAGATGAACCTTGCGAAGGAAACCTCTATCATGATTTCTAATCTCTATATTTTTGAAATATTCAAGGTAGTCATATCTCCTCTCTGCTCGATCGCGAGATTGAACAAGATTGGCGGTGAGCACTCCGTTTTCTTTGCGAACTTTAGCCAGTTTTTTAGTCAGATCAGAAATGGTAGAATGAAGACCTTTTTCAGATTCTGCGAGAAACATAAATTGACAAGAAAATATTCAGATTAAAATCTCGCAAGAAATATAGCAGAGAAATTAACAATTAAGGCAGTCAAAATGACTACCTTCTTTTTGAGAAGTTAAGTTTTGAATTAATGTTAAGAAACAATTCTCCCATTGGTTCATGGCATCATCAAAATTATCTCCAACTATACCCTTCAGGCGAGATTTTATAATTTCTTCTTTGGAGTGGAGATAAGTATTTTCTTTTGCTAATAAGGAGTAAGATTCTTCTAACTTAGAATATTGATCTTGGAGTTTACTGGCCTTTAAACTTAGAGTTAAACTGCCTTTGATAAGTTTATCTTTCTCAGCAGCAGAAGATTCAGTTACTTCCTTGAGTTCGCCTTTTAATGAATGAAGAGATTGTTCTTGGTCGTTACATACTTTCTGAAGAATATTTATTTGCTGCGAGGAGATCGCCATCTTGTTTAAAAAGCTACGTTTCTCCTAAGATAAAGTTTTATTTTCATCTGATAAAGATTCCATCGCCAAGTTAGCTTGAGTTAACAAATATGAGAGGCGAGTAACTTCGCTTCTTAATAGATTTTGCCTTTGCGCTAATTGATCATTCTCATTGGTAAGATTATCTATTTGATCGATCGAGTATGTGTAAAGATTATCTAATCTATTATATTGATATATCCAAGTATCTCTCTCAACACGGGCTTCCCCAGCAACATGCTCAAATTGAAATATCTTCATTAATCGTTTCTGATTTAAAGCTAAATAGGCAACCCAAAATATTTAAAAGGGAATTGAGTACAGAAAGGATGAAAATCTACTAGAACATAAAAATTAGAGGAAGAGACAGAAGAACTATACCTTTTAACTCCTTGTTTTTATCGCGGAGATTTTTGCAATCTAGTAAAGAGTTGCGAAGCTTGTGATCAAGAATATCACATTCTGAAGTTATGGATTGGAGACTTCTCTTTAGAGATTCAACTTCATTTTCTAAAGATGCTCGCGAAGCAGTTCGATCAGAACCAAAATATTTGATTAAAGTCTCGCAGACATCATATTTCAAAGGGTCAGTAGAAGATTTCCTGGCATCATATAAAATGTCAGACAAAACTTTAAAAGCAGCATCAACCCCTACTGATGTTTCTTTAGATGAGGGAAGAGGTGCAAAGGGTGAAGTGGTAATGATGGTGAGTTGGAGATTTGAGTCATTTGCGATGGTTGCATCACCAGAAGGTGGAGTGTCTAGGAAAGTAACGGTTGGAAGTAAAATAGGAGAGGAAGAAGCTTTTTTCATAACAATTTTGGGAGTCTCATTCATTGGAGGATTAATGGCATTGGGGGTATTGATAATGATATTCTCGCAAATATAGGATGGAGGTTCCATCTGCGAAGTAGTAGAAACAAATTTTGAAGACGAAAATTTGGGAATAGTAATATCAATCTCAAGAGTCTTGGCTTTGCGATATTTCTTTCGAGGTTTAACAGCATTTTCATCACCCTGCGAGTAATAATATAGATAATAAACAGAGGCAACAATATTGTTATTAAGAAAAAAAATGTTTCTTACTACCTTATGACTCGCAGACTTCCTTTTTTTTCAGTGAGTTTTTGTTGTGAATCTTCTTGAAGATTAGGGTTTTGGTCGACAAATTGGGTGTTGGATGTAGTTCCACTGAAAAGAAAACAAAGTATGAGAGTTATATAGAATCAAGCAAAAAAGATCAAATATGGTGAATAAATATGACTCAGACAAGCAAAATCGATTTTAATAATGTCAGAAGAACACATACCTTGGTGATTCCATTAAAGCAGTAGCAGGTGAATCTGTAGAAAAAGAAAGTTGCAGGTAGAAAAAATTTACAGAGAACGAAGAGGAGAAGAAGACGAAGAAGTAAAAGAAGAAAAAATATTTCTTTGATAGGTTCTCTCTTTTATAGACAGAAGGATGGTAACCGGTAAAAAAAGGAATATTCGACACGTATAGGCGGTAACACTAAATTTACGGAGTTTTGTTGATCATAGAAGATGAAAAGATGAATAGCTGCGGCATTTTATTTCTCATGATATTTTATCCATCGCAGAATAGGCATGAGAAGAGGCAAGATGTAGGATCAGAATATCGCCACAATAATACTCCTGCGAGATTTACAGCGACATTTCTGCGAGATCTTCAACAACACACTGCGAGTGTCACAAAATGACTCAAAGCAATGACGTAACAGATGACGATAACTGAAACATGAGAAGAGTGTGACCATTTTGCTAGGATTATATCATATGCGATAGTTAGCATTATCACTGCTGCGATAAGATCGCGAGTCAAATCCTAAACTAAAGGACAAATTAACTGTCATCCATTATGTAATTATCCTATATAAAGAGACTCGGTAGGTTCAGAAGAGGATGATAAATTTTTGAACTCTAAGAAAGTTTTGAGGAGAGAGAAAATTCAAGAGAGTGATTGTATTCTTGATCTCTTCCATTTCTTGTAAATATTTCTGAGTATCAAATAATAAAGTATTGTTTTTAATCTTCAAATATGTGTCGATTATTATGAATTCTTGTGAAGGGTGTAGTGTAGTTTTTCCTGCAACTACACCAACCTAGTTGTACCACCATGCTGGCCTTCCCTATACGCCACCAAAAACGATAGCGTGCGATGATCAACGGCTACCTTTCGTCTTAAGATGCAAAATCTCGACCGTCGATGGTCACCAAGCTAGCAAGTCTCCCAAACTCGACTTTCCAGGCAAAAACAATATACTACATGTTTTCCACAAAAACATTAGAGACATCAACACATATCACAAACTGGGGGATCCTCTTTGGGTATTAGTTTGGTGGTTTACAGCGTGCGGCGTACACTACGCCCATCATAAGAAAGTGTCATAAGGACAAGGTGGTTAGTAAATACAGGGTGTTAATGGTGAAACGCTCTTTTCATGGAACATCAATTCCATGCGTTACCACCTCCTCCCATTTACTCACCCATTTTTCCATTCCTTAATGAGACCAGAGTACGTTTCACTTTGACGTGTATAAATAGGTCTTACCTATTTCCATCGAACAACAAGTTCATTCAGGGAGCATACAACACTCAAAAAACATTTGCTAACTTTCCATTTTGTTAACTTCCCACTTTATGATACAAATCGTAGAAAACAACTACTCTTTTAGAAATCAACTATTCCGGTCCCATCACTTTTCTTGCTTCCCTCCCCAAAACCAACCCATTCTCCTTCACTTTGTGACCGAGGCAAGTCTGGAACGGCCAGTTCTTGGTTTAAGCCGGACTTGTATAGATTGATCTCTCGAATCTAAAGTACTACCATGTAGTACATTGTTTAGGGTTTAAATTCGTTTCTCACACACACGCACCAGAAATTACCGAAATCAGCAGAAATCGTTTTCACCCTCAAATAATTGGCGACCACAGTGGGAGATTGATATTTAGGTTACTATGTCAATTTTAGACCATCGATCTCATGCTTCGACCCAAATATCAAGATGGTAGAAGCAGGCGATCCGCTCAGGGATCGACGACTCAGTTACTAGACGACCAGATTATCAGTCTTGACATAGCAAGGGACGACTGGGGGATTCCCATAGGTTAAAAGAAAACGATCCACTCAGGGATCGACGAATCATATCAAGTGACCCAGGGACGACTGGGGACTTTCCATAATCATCAGTGTTTCCCACGAAAGTCGGGCTTGCACCTGACTCATTTTTCGTTAGCAGAACCAAAAAACCGTGTAAGTCTTGCCTAGACAAAATACATTGGTTTACTATTTCAAGTTTTCACGGGAATGATAAAACCGATAGCCATGTTATGTTTCATCCCACATCATCTACCAACACGCAACGTTCATAACATCATTTCCAAAATTTAATTCACTCCTAAACGATTCATTCCCGAAGAATAATCCAAAACCGTCAAGGTAACATTTATCTATCAACCCAAAAATCCAAGAAATCAAAACCATGAACTAGGCGTTTCATTTTCCTTTCAAAAAAAAAAAACTTAAAAATAAGAAGTTCAAAAGACAGAAATGTATTCAAGGAAATTTTTCCAACAGCGGCTTGCTCCTCTTAGCGAAGGCCTCCCTCGTGCTCTGGAGGGCCACCCTTTTCAAATTTAGCTGCCTGCATAATTTTTTGAATTTCGTTCCCTGCTTCTTCATCATGTCTGCAGAAGGACCTTCGACTGCTTCGTCCAGCAACTTTTCAACCTCAGAGAAACCTTCAACTGACCAAGGAACATTGAATTCGAAGTCCACGCACATGTCACGGTGGAACCTCCAGCTCGAGATTACGTCCTCAGAAACTGTATGACCAGTCACGTTGCACATGTCGTCAATCGAAGACAAAGCTTCCTTCACCCGCTTAACCAACGCAAATCGACTAGTAATTTGCTTGGTTGTGGCAATATGTTCGTAGCTTTCCCATATTTTGGTGTATAGCACCGCATATTTGTCTGGCACGCTAAATACCCCGATCAACACATGACACGGATGAGGGACCAAGTACGGAGGGTTGAAAGTGGCGCCTACAACTGAATCAGCAACCGGCAAGAGATTCCTAATTACAATCGCGCCAGCAGTCCCTGGAGTATTCTCCACCACTCGAGTCGAGGCAATGTCTTCGGGATGATAAATTCAATGTTCAAGTCACCAGTCGGCACGGTTTGCGCAATTGGAGGTATGGCTATGCCTTCACCCTGGTGGATTTCTACTTCAAGGCCATCCCAGGGAACGGTTTCCTTCTAGAATGTCAAGATTTGGTTTTACGTCAAAAAGAAAATATCAGAGATTATACGATTAAGCGGAAGCGGGTATCGGTTCGTACCTTGAACTTGAGCTCCGATTAGCAAGAAGCAGCAGCAACAACAACAACAACAACAATGTTTCAAATCGACGATCAGCGGGTACTACAATCTCTAAAGATGAGCACAAACTTGATTCACAGGATAAGAACTTAAAACCTTTTTCTCCTAATGGTAACTCTCTTTAGGGTTAGAGTTACCACTTTTCTTATGGTAAACTTGTGTGTGATATTGGTGGAATCACGTGACCCTTTACACATATGCTAGAGATATTTATATAGGTTCCAAACCCTAAGGAATATGGAACCCTACCGGGCTTGCCACATACAATATGGGCAACAATATTTGGGTCCAACCCGAATATATAACATCTCCCACTCGCATATAGTATTGTGGATTGTACCAGAAGAAAGAAAATTTCATATTAGTAAATAGCCCGTGCGACCATCGAGGTACCTGCATTTTGGGAGCTCCATACTAGCAGCTCAATATGAGTCAGCATAGAGACATCAACCCTTTAAAAAAAATGTTTGTATCTCGAAGTATCCTAGGTCCATCAAAATCTCATTGGTCTAGACTACTATGATCCCTCGTAGAGCTAGTCTAACCCTCATGCTAGCTTATTGTAAATACATTCACACTTGTGTTGAAACTTCAGCAAGGCAACCCAAGTCGTCGACTGTGAATATAAAAACATTCATGAGTTTGATGACCTTACTTTCGCCCTATTTCCATGAAGTTTCAGAATAAACTGCTTTCCCAGATATGTACCCTTTAATCTGAATCATCCATGGCCACAGGACACATACTAAAGTGGCAATTATCGAATCTTTATTTAATAACAAAGTCAAAAGTCGTTAGGTTACCTGTGTATAATTTAATTATCATACAGACTCACATGGTGAGAAAAGCAGGGAACAATTTTCGCACCTCCGTAGTGGTCGCAAGCACGCATAATATGAAAATGCGCTAGAGTGGAGTTTTACTTGACTAAACAAGTATATGTCACAAACTCTTACACTCTACAAATCTTGACTTAGTCGCAACTCTTGCGCCTAATCCGAAATTTCTTACTGCTCGCTTTTAACAAGCACCGTGAAAGAGATTTCTTATTTGGCTATCCTTTAAGGTATGATGAACAGTATGTACATTCATCATCGATATTCATTATATAGATCTCATCTTGGTATTTCCAAGGCGATGCATCATCTCATCTTTGCTCGCTTTCCTTAGCGCCAAAAGGTGACTGCTTATGTGAGTAAGCCAGTCCATACCAGGTGACATATCAATCAAGTTCTGACATAATGCATTCTCTATGCACCAATGTCAACGTGTATATCCATTCCCATAAGTAAATAATCAATCATAATAATGAACCATTATCAAATTATATTGATTATTAATAAATATCCATAAAACATATGCATCTACGATCATAATTTCTTAGAAAAATAAATAAAGAGACATCCATTACCACCTACGTAAACCTAACGCCCTAACATGATACATGAAAACATATCTTGGTATAGGTTTAGTAAGGGGATCAACTATCATCAATTCTGTAGGCATGTACTCCGAAACTATTTCTTTCTTCACAAGAGCAGCTCTAATAAAACAACACCTCCTATCAATGTGCTTAGTCTTTCCATGCTACTTTGGGTCTTTTGCATTAGCAATCATTGATGTGCTATCAGTGTGAATTTTCACCGTATCAGTAGCGTGAGTGACAAATTCAAAACTCTCAAAGAATCTCCTTAACCAATTAGATTCTTGTACTGCAGTT
The DNA here is from genome assembly GCA_023529315.1 of Papaver bracteatum. Classification (NCBI taxonomy): domain Eukaryota; kingdom Viridiplantae; phylum Streptophyta; class Magnoliopsida; order Ranunculales; family Papaveraceae; genus Papaver; species Papaver bracteatum. Next base: position 2,549,164 of record JAJJWX010002993.1, on the reverse strand, counting down.
TGAAAAGCTACAAACTCAGATTCCATTGAAGACATAACGACAATTGATTGTTTCTTACTACTCCATGTGATGGCCCCTCCATTTAGCAAGAAAGCATACCCTGATGTTCATTTTTTCTCTCCCATTTCTCCATTCCAGTTAGCATCATAATAAACACTAAGACGTAGATCTGGCCCCTTGTAGCATAGCATGAGATCGCTGGTCCCTTTGAGATACCTTAGTATCCTCTTGAATGCTTGCCAGTGCTCAAAACCAGGATTCGACTGGTACCGACTAACTAATCCAATAACATAGCATATGTCAGGCCGAGTAAACATCATAGCATACATCAGGCTCCTAATTGCGTTGGAATAGGGCACATCTCAAGGCTTAAGTTCCGACCTTTAGCAACTGGTGTGTCTATGGGCTTGCAATCTTTCATGTGAAATCGTTCAAGAACCCTTTTAATGTACATCTCTTGTGACATACCCAAAAGTCTGTTTGAATGATCTCTAAGGATCTTAATCCTGAGTACATAGCTTTCTTCTCCCATGTCCTTCATCTCAAAAGTTGAGGACAACCACTCTTTTGTGGCGACAACAATTTCCATGTTACTTCCAGCTATGAGGATATCATCAACATATAAGGACAAGATAAGGAAACCTTTATCGGACCGTTTAACATACACACAATGGTCTTCCTCTATCATCGTAAATCCATTGGAAACAATGGCTCGATCAAATTTTAAATACCATTGTCTAGATGATTGTTTTAGGCCATAAATAGATTTTTGGAGCTTGCAAACTTTGTGCTCTTGACCTTTAATCACGAAGCCCTCTGGTTGCTCCATGTAAATTTCCTCATCTAGTTCTCCATTTAGAAATGTAGTTTTAACATCCATTTGATGAAGTTCCAAATCCATATGTGCGACAATAGCTAGCATAAGGCGTATCGAGGCAATTCTCACCACAGGGGAGAAATTTTCCTCGTAGTCAACACCCTCCTGTCGGGTGTAACCTTTCGCCACAAGGCGAGCCCTATATCTTTCATCTAAACCATCTGCATTATGTTTGACTTTGAAAACCCATTTGTTTCCAATTGCCTTACGCCCTTCTGGGAGGTCAACGTATTGCCACACACCATTTATCCTCATTGATTCTATTCTCTTCTTCCTGTGCAATAATCCATTTTTCCCTTTTAGGAGATGACATAGCCTCTTTGAAATTCTTAGGCTCTGCGTCATCATGTGAACAAACCATGAAACTTTCCCCCTCAATCTGAAAACGACGACGAGGGACTTTTCCACGTTCACTTCTCCGAGATTGGGGATCCTGATTTGATGGAGCCAATCCATTATCAGGTGGAACACTCCCACTTTCCCTAGGAGAACAAGGAATTTCTTTGTTATTCTCAACTAGACGAATTGGTGTGTATTCCATTGACTCTTCCACCTCAAAGAGGCTAAGATCTCCCCCTACCTCGTTCCTTCTAGGAAATCTGCATCACGTGACTCAATCTCAGTTACACTTCCATCCGGATGCTCACCAATGAACACATGGCCTTTTGAGTGATCATAATACATAATAAATATACACTTTTTCGCTCGAGGGTCCAGCTTCCCATACCAATGAGAACGGTTGTGTACATAAGCAGCTGAACCCTATGGCCGCAAATTACCCAATTTAGGTTTTCTGCCGGTCCATAATTCATATGGGGTGGAAGGCACTGACTTCGAAGGCACACGATTAAGGACATATGCAGTAGTCAGTAACCCATCTCCCCAAAAAGAAATAAGAAGATGAGCTTGCACCATCATTGACCAAACCATGTCTAACAAAGTACGATTCCTTCTCTCTGCTACACCATTTTGTTGCGGAGTACCAGGAATAGTCAATTGTCTTAGGATCCTTTTTTCCTCACAATACCCTTTGAATAGGTCAGATAGATACTCGTGTCCACGGTCAGTTCTGAGAGCCTTAATGCTCTTATTTAGTTAATTTTTCACTTCGCATACATAGCGTCTAAAGCAGTCCAATACTTCTGACTTGTGGGATATCAAGTAAATATGACCTTATCACGTAAATTCATCTATGAAAGTGATGAAATAAGAGGCTCCGTGTCTTGCCTTAACGTTCATTGGGCCACATATATCAGAATGAATTAATTGCAAAGACTCAGAGGCCCTTTTGGATGTCCCAAACGGTTTTCTAATGGCTTTACCTGCAAGACAATGTTCGCAGGTAGGCAAAGAGACTTTAGCGATGGGGCCTAAAAGACCTTCTCTAGCTAACCTAGTCATCCTTTCTTGCCCTATATGGCCTAATCTAGCATGCCAAATCACAGAATCATTATTAACATCTGAGGAAGACGCAAATAATGAAATAGATTTATTAGCATCAAAAGAACTAAAATTGTCAATATCCAAAACCATAAAACCATCCAACATAAAACCAAAACCATAAAACTCAGTTTCCAAGAAAATCTTAACATAATTACCCTCAAAAAGAAAACTAAAACCTAGACGCAACATACTATTAACTGAAACTAAATTTTGTCGATTTCTGGAGCATAAAATACATCATGGAGGATTATCGTGCGCCCTTGTCGCAGATTTAGCATATAGGTACCGATGCCAAGTACTTATATGTTAGTTGTGTTCCCCATATAAACTCTCATGCTCCCAGCAGGAACTCGACGATAATCTAGGAACCCATCTCGGTCCCTCGCTACATGGTCGGTTGCTCCCAAATCTACAACCTACAAATGAGGAGAATGAGCAAATAATGCTTGACTAGAAACAAAACATTCATAGCGAGGAATAGGTTCAGAAATTACCTTCTTTGGCTCAGTGCATTCATGAGAAAAGTGTCATTTCTTATCACGGTTAAAGCATTTCATCTCTGCTTTGTCTTTCTTACCAGCACGCTTGCCTCTTTTGTGCTTAGGAGTGTTGGTAGTGAATGACCCGGATCCATCACGAGGATTCTTAGCAGAAGAAACCTTACCCCTCTTGTGATTAGACCCATTGGTCTTATGCGAAGCAGATTCAGCAGCAAAAACAGAACTGTCAGTCTTAGCAGCTTCCAAGCGCTCGACTTCTAGTTCCACACGACGAGAAATATCCACAAAAGTGCGGACATTATCATTATGTGTCATGTTTTGCTTCATCTGCTCCTAAGAGTTAGGTAACGAACGAATAACAGCTTGTACATGTTGTTTATCTATCAAGTGATGACCTGCAGCCTCAAGTTCGTGTATCATTGACGACATTGTCCTCAAATATTGCTTCATTGTAACATTTAGCTTCTTTTGACAAGTGTCAAACTTCATAGTTAAAGCGCGCAAGTTAGCCACAGAGGTAACTCCAAATTTCTGCCTGACTGCCTCTAGCATGTCATGAGCAAACTGGTGGATCTCAAACACCCCAATGAGATCATCGTGCATTGAGCTCAGGATCATATGACGAGCACTGCGATCCTTCTTAATCCATTCCTGGTAAGCCTCGAGGTTGCGACTATGTTGAACCGTCTTCCGAGGCATCACATGCTCAGTTATTTCCTGCAGCCCATCATCATTCAAGAGAAAAAAGATCTTTCGGCGCCAGATATTATAGTTGTCGCCATCAAGTTTTTCACCCTTGTTCAAATCAGCAATGATGTTCTTCGAAGCCATTTAGTCTAACATAGAATGCGAAAAAAAAATAAAGGATATTAAACTTATGGCACTATACACATATTTAAAAAAAAAAACTTTGCAGCATTAATCTAAATAAATAGCAAAACAACATTACAAGTCGCAAGATCGAAAAATCGTTAAACTCCTAATCATCTCTCGCGCCACAAGTAATATTATGTACATCTATTTAATATATGTGCAAGTTATTGGTTTTTGGGAATTAAACAAACTCAACCAAACAACCTCCCACTCAATTGTTTTAACATGTTATTCAATCAAACATGTTATCAAACCAAGATGATTATCTAATCAATCAACATGTTATCTAGTCATACAATTCAGTAAGATATGAATTCAATCCAGCACCATACATGTTGTATATTAAAGAAATTAGACAATCACAACATAAACCATTCACATGTTATCATGGATAAAGCGATTAACCATATAATTTCAAAGAAACTCTATCATGTGAATCTAATTAGGTTCTGAAAATAGTTTTATTGAATTCGGAGCGTCGAAAAACCTTAAGGTACCAAAATTGGAGTTGATCCGACAACCACAAGATATAGAAAAAATAAAAAAACAAATAACCCGAACCGAACCGAAGGTCATGACAGAGAACCTGAACCGAATCGCGAACCTGAACCGACTGGCTGGACCGCGAGCTGACCCACTGGGCCGGGCCGCATGCTGACCCGCATATCTGGACTGGACCGCGAGATGACCCACCTAGTTGACTCGCCGATTTTGAACAATTTAACTCGCCGATTCATGCACAATGCGACTCGGTTACTGTTCATCGTCTTCTCTAAAATTCCAGTAGCGTACAGATGCGCATGACCAACTTTGGGATACGATATCTCACTCATACGAGCTCCGATTCAAGCAAATAATATGTCAAAAGAAATCTCTCAGAGAGCACTATCTATCTATATTAATTTTAATTAACATGGATCGACATATATACATCAAAACAATCATCAACCCACTGCTCACAAACATGATATAAAACTAGGGTTTTTGCAATATCTTTCAAACCACACGTTCAAACGATACAAAACTTTCCAGGAGATTATTTGAATCAATAATGAACATACCCGATTAAATATTTCACAAACAAAACACCTTTATCAAGATCCGAAATATTTATACATCCATTAATGGTTTTTCACCCAAAAAACAACTAGAACCCTAATCATGATACTATCATGTTATCAGCAACTTTAAAGCAACCAAAGCAAGTTAAATCAAGCACAAAAATGCAGCAAACCAGTAGCTCTGATACCAATATCAGACATTATACGATTAAGCGGAAGCGGGTATCGGTTCGTACCTTGAACTTGAGCTCCGATTAGCAAGAAGCAGCAGCAACAACAACAACAACAACAACAACAACAACAACGTTTCAAATCGACGATTGGCAGGTACTACAATCTATAAAGATGAGCACAAACTTGATTCACAGGCTAAGAACTTAAAACCTTTTTCTCTTAATGGTAACTCTCTTTAGGGTTAGAGTTACCACTTTTATTATGGTAAACTTGTGTGTGATATTGGTGGAATCACGTGACCATTTACACATATGCTAGAGATGTTTATATAGGTTCCAAACCCTAAGGAATATGGAACCATACCGGGCTTGCCATATACAATATGGGCGACCATATTCCGGTCCAAACCGAATATCTAACAGAAAAAAAAAAGAGAAGAAAGAGAGGAAGAAGAAAGAAAGAAAATGGAAGGCTCACCAATTCGCTTCCGGAATCGCTGGAAGAAGATTCAACGCTACTACTAGAAGAACTATCCTTCCCATCACTGGACTCCGAACTTTCTTCCTTCTTGGATTCCCCTTCACCATGGGTAGGCTCAACATCGCCGTTTTCTATCTCAAGAGGTGCTATCTTCTGACTACGTGCGAGTTTAGCAAAGGCATTCACACTGCTAAGGGAAATGCACAAGAACAGATACTCAGAAATAAGACAAAGGCATATGTAATCTGACCAAATCAGGAAGAAAATTATACGTACTCACATATTAGAAGAACTAAAATTCGAAAGAGCCGTTGGACTCGACTAAAAACCACCAGCACGACTTTTAGATCTTCGCTCCTTCACTTGGGGACTATCTGCATTCGGGCTAACGGATTTTCGCTTGGGATCCCTCAGTAGTGGATGTCCCACTAAAACCGCAGGAAAATGCTTACCACGACGGTTTTCTACCACATCATTCACGAATCCATGTATAACGAGAAACTTATCCTGCCAAAATGTGTTATATTTGGAGGTTGTTGATGGATTTCGTTCTGCGAGCAGGAAAGGGATACTTTTACCTGATACAAGAACACTAGCATCGAGAACAGTTGGCAACGGGATTTCTGGAACAACCGGCTGACGAGCGAGTGGGACCCCTTGGTCAAAACCCATATGCAGGGCCGCTCTATCAATGTTGTAAGAGATTACTTTGCAAGATCCTCGAAAAAAAGACGACACATGACCAGGCGTGTAACTTCGTATGAACACCATCTCTCCAATACTTAAATCCTCTTTATCAGAAGACTAAGACATGTTCGAAGCAGGAGCAAAGATACTGATCTGAGTTATGGACGCATGCACCGGAGCCCATGGACGAAACTTAACCATATACGAGTTGTCAAGAAATCCAACCAGGTTCGAGCCAATCTTTGGACGCCTATTTGACCAGCGCAGTATCCTGGAGCCACCCCAAGACTCGGGAAGTACAGCCAATAGTTTTTGGGCGTACTTCTCGAAGTGCTCCCACAGCCACGCCTGAAGAAAGGCGACATGAATGTACGAATCCACTTTCATATAACCATTTGAAGCGCACATATCCGAGACCAGCTGATCCAAGTGTACGTACAGAAAACCAAGAAACAAACCGCTAATGGGGAGAACGATGCCTTTTGCCAATTTTATGGAAAACTTGATAAGTTCTTGCCTTATTTCCTTCTTACCTGAGCCGTCATCAAAAATGTCTCTGGATAACCAAAGGGCCAAGAACTTAGCAACATGAAGCGTATTGTTCTTTTGATTCAACACTAACTCATCAGGAAACCACTGAGACACCCACCAGTAATAGAAGCACTTCATCTCTTTTTATGAACGAATCCTTTCGATTTCGCAACCAGGGCGGCATGCATTTCTTATTCATCTATAGACAACCTAACATCGAGGTTTCAAATTACGGTAAGGTTCAGCAATACAGCCGCGCTCTCTAAGGAGATAGTCATTTCACCCCACCTACATATGGCCGTGTGGGTGTCCGTACACCATCGGGAAATAAAAGCAACCAAGCCTGGAATTTCTTTCCTAATCTGAAGCACTGCGGAAGCCACAACAACATCAATGATCTGCACCTTGGTAAAATTGGTTTTTACATGCTCCTGGATCATCATGAATCGATAGGAGAGGCACGATATTCTTTCTTCTGAAGACAAAACCTTATTACGCCTCCTGGATGAACCGACCGGTCTTCTCCCTCACTTTCCGGACCAGTCAGAAGAATCGACATGTACTTGGGGTGGTTCCTCTTAATCGTAGACGATGTTGTGAAGAATTCATCACTTACGTTTGGATTGGAATTGCCAATGTCTTTTGGTACGGCGGAACTTTTCTCAAGTGACGTCATAACGAAGATTCTCTCATGGTACTTCCACCTTCCAAACAACTACAATGGAACAATACAAAGGAAAAAATTATTACGGAAGTGGATGGAAATTATTTTTCCAGACAAAAGAGATTCACCCTAGATGCAAGCCAGTTTGTTTTGAGGTCATAATACGTATACATAAATAAATAGGGACTGACATGCCATGCATCACCACCTCATGCGAAGGCCGTACCCTGCAGCAGAAAATTCGTGCCCGATCACAGAGGCACGCCCCACCATGGGAACCGTGCACACGGCCACACCAAGACAAAGAGTAAACCCTAGAAACTAGGTTTTCATATAAGGGAATGACAGTTACTATCTCGTGCTTACTTTGCACAATAAGTTGAGGCAGTCAACATTGCTATAATATTCATGCCTAAATACTACTACAAGCTTGTGCAAAACATGCCTACGCCCAGAACTCACACCAACACAGAAGAATAACAGTTTCTACAAGGTCATGAAAAGGTACGCCTACAACTAGGGCTTTACACTAACAAGGAATCAAAACGAAAGCAAGTTAAAGAGGAAGTGATGGAAGACATACCTGGATTCGCTCATCTACTTTATTGTTACCACACAACCAGAAAAAAAAAAAAAAAAAAGGGCGTGAAATTAAGGGAGAGGTCGGCCCCCTTTTTATAGGCGTGATACTTGGGAGTTTGGATAAGGAAAGGACTTCCTATTTGATCCAAGTAAGGAAAAGAGGCAACCGGACCCGTGAAGACAAATCACCAAACCGTCCGCGCCATGTCTTGTCCCCACCACGCCAAGCCGTCTGTGCACGCCTCGCCTCGCCAAACCGCGCCTTTCCTTGGCCCTAATACGCTGATCCGTCCATGAACGCCTCTCCAAATTGCGCCTTGCCATGGCCGCACCATGCCAAGCCGTCCATGCCATGACTTTCCGCGCCAGCACCAACTCGCTACGCCAACATCATGATGTTCCCTGACCCAGTCAAGTTGATAAGTAACCAGAATGAACTAATGATTTCTCATCTCACCACTTCACGATCAACACCATAAAGATAATCTACGTAAATCTGCCAAACACAAGGATCACAGACTCTCCCTACTTCCCGAAAAAGGTTAGACGGATCTTCCTGACCATCTTGCATGATCTTCCCGAAAAATGTTGATGGTGGTCTTTAACTTAGGGGTAAAGTCGTAAAACCCTAGTTAGACAATGATGTCACAGGACTTAAAAGCATTTATTGAACCCTTTAATATGTCTGCAAGAAAATTACCAGGGTACCTTTTTTTTTAATTAATTACTGATTAGGGTTTCGATAGGCCAAAACCATAATTCCCACACCACATGTGCCAATGGAAAACCATGCCATCCACACCCACCGCGCCAAGGCATGGCAAACATGCTAGCTGCAACCCTGTGCCAATGGCAAGTCGTGCCAGCAACACATACCGCTCCAAGGCATGCCAACCATGCTAGTTGCACCCCTATGCCAATGGCAAGCCGTGCCAGCCACACCTACCATGCCAAGGCATGCCAACCATGCTAGCCACACCCCTATGCCAATGGAAATCCGTTCCAGCCACACCTACCGTGCCAAGGAATCCCAACCATGCTAGACGCACCCCTATGCCAATGGAAAACCGTGTCAGCCACACCTATCGTGCCAAGGGCATGCCAACCATGCCAGCCACACCACTGTGTTGATGGCAAACCATGCCAGCCACATCTCCACGCTAAAACATGCCAAACATGTTTGCCATCCCAACACGCCATGCATAACGCTGGCTGCCAAAATAAAGGCCTACAATAATCAATGGCCACCTTTCCATCTAAGACACAAATCTTAGTCGTCTAAGGTTACCAGACAATATATGGTAACCTTTGACCCAAAACCCTAGCTTGGTCACGCCAAACCCTTAGCCCTACCATGCCAAGCCAAACCACACCTTGCCTTGGCCCTAGCCATGCTAGCCGCACCATGTGCCAACGGCATGCCAAATACGTAATATTATATGTTAGGGTTAGTAGAGTAATTTTACTCTTTTCAAAACTTTTTTAGACTAGCGAGTAAATGTATTTTCCCGCTGGACTAGCCAGTAACCCGGGTCGGGTTTACTGGACTAAACAACAAAGTTCTCATATCTATATTACATATATACCCCCACTATCGGATACGGGTAATTATCCGCCGGATACTAACACAACTGTATCTGTTTCATTAATAGGTAATTATTCGATAAGATTATCCGTTACCGATACCGATATCCGATAAGTCGGATAATATCCTAACGATTCGAACGAACTCGAACGGATAGCGGATATTCGGGTATCCATTGACAACCCTAGTTATTATGAGGTGACTGATATTTCTAGGCTGCTCTTCGGGGGTATAAGTCTGGGGTATTATTTGGTTCATGTTCACCTTGATTTTTGTGTTAAAATACGGAACAAAAAGAATAAAGGATAGACATATATGTGAGAGACATATTTTGTTTATAAGTCTTCAACTTTGGGTCATATCAACTCTTAGTTGTGGGTGAGATCATCTAAGGGAATAAAGTGCGCAGAATTCGGCGTGGTTCTAGAGGCGTAAGGAACGCGATTGTACCTTAATTGGTGTGAGACTTGGTTAGGGCTCCACTACATTCTAGTGCGAAGTTAACTCGTAGTAGGCTAGTATGTGTAGCGGCTTAATATAGTACGGTGTTCAAAGCTGGACCGGGTCCCGGGGTTTTTCTGCAAAATTTCTGGTATCTGTGTTATTTCTTTTCCGCATTATATTTGCTTATATAATTGAAATATCACAGGTTATGCGTAGTTCAATCAGTTGATAAATCCGACCTTGATTGTTGGATAAAACTTGATTGATACTTGGGCATTGGTCTTTGGTATGGTCTAAGTATTTCTCATATCAAGCAGACTCATAGATTTCTGTCTGTTTGATTTGCTAATTATATTGAGAAAGAAAGATAAAGCTCTTTGATATATTTCTTGATTGAGTCTCACTTTTAAGTTGGTGCTCTCGGAATTATATTGGAGTTTAGTCCATACAGATTTTCTAACGAATTATTGGGTGTGGTTGTTATACCCCCGCTTTTTCAATTAATATCAGAGCAAGAAAACACGCTAAGTCCTCATAAGTCTGTGTATGTAGCAATATGACTCTATGGACAGAAGTTTTATCTCTATAAATGTACCGCCAGTCTTCGATGGCTCGAATTACTTATGGTGGAATATTGCTATGCGTACCTTTCTACAAGCGCGAAATTTTCAATCATGGGTTCGTATTGTTAATGGCAATAATCATCCATTAGTTACAGTAGTCGGTGTAATTTTTGCAAAGGATATTGGTGAGTATGATGATCTTGAGATTCTTGATGCAAAGCAAAATTATGACGGATTAAATGCTATCATCCATGCCAATACCATAGATCTTCAGCACCATGTGACCACGTGCACTCGGTTTAAAGATGCTTGGGATATCTTAGAAACCGTATTTGAAGGGAATACTTCTGAGAAAGAAGCTAGTCTTCAAAATCTAAATTTTGATTAAGAAAACCTTTGTATGGCTGATGAAGATTCATTTGATGAGTTTAATGACAAAGTGTCTGAAATTGTTAACGCATCTTTTGCATTGGGTAAGATTATTCCTGAAAAGGACATTGCGATGAAAATTCTCAGGTCGCTGCCAGCCAGATACGATTCTAAGAAATATGCCATCGTTGAGGGAAATAACTTTGAAACACTTTCCAGAAATACTCTTGTTGGAAAATTAAAGATCTTTGTTCATGAGCATATATCCAAAACCGGAAATGATATTGCGTTCAAAGCACAAAAGAGCACTAAACTACTTGATAAAAGTAAAAGTATTGGAAACTCTGTGAATGATCCTATTGAGACTGAATCATCAGATGAAGATCTTGACAACTCAGTCTATCTGATCACAAAACAGTTTAAACATCGTCTTTTGAAGAGAAGTAAACGATTCACTAGAGATAAACCTAGATCATCAGTTAAGCCTCATGATCGTGTTCCTATTAAAAACAGGGATACTTTCGATACAAATGATGATAAGGATATGCCACAGTGCTTCAAGTGCAGATATTTTAGTTATTTTGCTAATAAGTGTTCAAATCGTAAAAAATACATTGGGAACAAAGGTCTTGCTGCAACTCTTGATGAAATATCTGATCATTATGATTCGATTGATGATGAAAAATCAAGTGTAACACTCCTTGGCGAAAATATTAATTTTTATAATTGTAGAAATACTCATATCAATCTTGATATTTTCCCTAAAGAAACTTCATCAACTACATTGGACGATGAAATGGATTTTACCCTGTCTAATAAAAACTATATCTACATGTTTCAGGTACTTCACTATGTGTAGTAGCATGTTTGGCTACGGTGCCTGAACCATCCTCCACATTGACATATTCTTATTGTACTATTAAGGTTCAAGAACTCTATAATTGTTTCAAGTACAAACGTAAAGTAAAATATGTCAACAAACTGCAATGAAGAAAAAATCGATTAGCAAATAAGATCAAACTTGTTCTGAAGTAGAATCCATTCGAGGTATGTAAATTTAACTCATCTCCTAAAAAGTTGATTACTAAGGAAAAAGTTAGATCTCTACAGAAAAGGACTAGGTCTAAACGACATATAAAAATGGGTGCTGAAAATTCCATGTAGGAACCCTGTGGTGAACAGATTATTATTCTCCCCAACACAGTCTAATTATGTTGAAGGTGCATCTTGTCTCATGTTCCCGAATATAAAAAAGAGACAAGAGTTGTGCACAATCGGGTTCTAGGGTCAGAAACTTTTCTAGTTTTTTTTTTTTTTTTTTTAAGTTTGATTACTGAATTTCTGTTTGTTATTTTCATATCCTCAAGTAATGGTATTGAAAAGTTTTCACCCTATTTTGATTAATAAAAGGGGGTTAAAATCGATATTTCTACTCTTCTTAGAGCTATTTGTGTTGATCATATGTGAACCCTACTTCTATGTATATAAGTTCCGTAACCCTACATTCTTTTTCCTTCCATGAAACTCTTTTCATCAAAAGGTTGCTTGTGGAGTTGTTGTTTTGTGTGTTCCTTTCACAATCCCATATTTTAATGGAGACTCCCAGCATTATCTCTTTTGATGAAAAAGATGTTAATATGATTGTTGTAGGTGTAAATTATACACAGATCCAGGTGGTGATATCCTAGGCCTGATACACTCAGATACGAAGAAACGCGAAGCATAGAAGGAAGATTAGGGGGCGCGAGATTTAAGGAGCCATGTGGATCGGGCGTGCAGATATCGGACAAGACTTGATCTGGACTTCTGATAAAGATGATACAGACAAGACAGGGCGGGTCAAACGAGGTGATATGGTCAAAAGGGTAAGAAAGTAGGAGACGCATCGGCCAATCGTAAGGGCGTCAACCAAGACAAGCGACATCGGGCCATCGGAACACCAGACGAGGTCGACTTGGATAAGAGACAGGCGAGGGATGAAGTCACATCGGCCACACGAGACAGCAGAAGTCGGCCCAACAACAGAACAACAACTAGATGTAATGTGACCAATACCCTAACTTAGTTGTATGTAACCTCTTCTATAAATAGAGCGACTCGAATTCAAGAAGGGGCAGGTTGTAATCTTTGGGGAGAGAAAGAGAGAGAAACCCGAGTTAGCATTAGAGAGAAGTGAATGAGAAGTAAGTGCATCTTGTAAGGAAATCCCACTAAGAGCAACATCATTGTAACACCGCAAAGTAATAAGATTCATCCTTTCACCCCCGTGGACGTAGGTAATCATACCGAACCACGTATATCTTGTGTTCATGGTTGAGCGTTTACTTTCGTTTGAGAAGAGTAGTACATTTCTATCCTTTGTATGTAGTTTGTAGTAAAATGCATCTACATTCTGGCGCCGACTAAGGGGACAAGACTAAGATCTCCGGATACCTTGCCATTAAAGTCTTCAGAGACGATCAACAGCTCCTCAATACACGTTAATGTGTTGGAGTAGAAGCTACGATGAACTCTGTTGGCCGAAGTAATGGCTGTTTTGAGTCATTTACTGAGCATCTAAATTCATAGTAGTATCAGCGTCCTCTTAGCGTCTTCAACAGTTTGATCGACAGAGAAACTTCACGAGCTCACCAGCGACTAACAGTTCGGGTTAGAAGCTACGTGAAGAATCTGTTGAAGGGACGAATGTTTGTTCTTGATAATTGTGTGTTTGTTAGCGTTAAGCGAGTTGTTTTTAGCTGCGGTAAGAAGTTGGGTGCTCGGAGTTACCAAAAGTTAGCGTTTTAGATGTTTCATCGTGTAGTGAACTGTCGATCTAGTATAATTTTTAGCCGATGGTGAAGCGTAGGTCGTCGGAAAGGTCGTAATTAAATCTCGAGAAAGTGGAGTTAGTACAAGTTCAAATTAATTCTAGGGGATACTTGCCGTACTTTCTAAGCATCACGTGCATAAGATCAATGATTTGGAGCATGTAGAACAAAGTACAAACTAACTTAAATGCATAGGTCAAGTACGGAGAGCGACGTCGTACGGAGTGATAGTGACGGGGAAGTGAGTACAGCTGCAGATTCAGCATAAGACCAAAATAGGGAAGATAAACGGAACCCACCTGATAACCAAAGTTGACCCTACATAGTGACAGTAGTTGTAGGGTCGAACGTTTCTCCTTTTTTGTCCGTGCATTTTGTTAGAAAATTCAGGTCGAAGTAAGGGGTTCTTTTTCGTATTTGCTGACGTAGGTACGGGCGACACTCGGCTTATCACGCGACGTAACTAATGGCTAGCACATCAGGGACGATAAGGATGTTAAGGAATCGCACGGTCACTATCACTCTGTAAACGAGGCCGAGGCAAGGGAACAGTCGACAACCACCGCCCGAGGAATCTCATGCAGCTGCGCGAGGGATGCCTGTTGTAAACGAGGAAGTAGATTTGGGACGGGACGATAACACCTTACCTCTGCACCAGATTATATTAACTCAGAGAAGAGCCGATCAAGTCGATGGACTTACAGCTTCAGACACCGATGACGATGAGGAAGCACTTGCGGCGCGAGCTCAGAGGCAATCAACGAGGCGAAAAATTGAACACCAGGAAGCTTTGGGAAGGGAACAAGAGCGTCTTAGGCAGATTCAGTTGGGGAGAGCAATAGCAAGTGACATCGGCCCGACAACCATTCAAACTGCCAATCATATAACCAATCCAATACCGCCCCCACCACCCACATCAGCACCATTACAACCTCGGCCATACCAACCCAATGGACATTCCAGTCATGAAAGTACGGACCCGACGTTGTTGGCCATTTTGGAGAGTCAGAGGAGACAAGAAGCGGCACTGAGGGAACTCCAGCAGCGGAATTTAGCCTTGGAGTATGAGAACTACCAACTGAGGAACCAACGGACCAGATCAAGAGGGTCGTCAAGCCGAGGAACAGAGGGTTATCGTGGCCGATCCGATCACATGCCACCCATGATAGGGCAGAGTAACATTAATCGGCCCAATCATTCAGGTCAGCCGCCATTACCTCCGGTTCCCCCAACGCAGAGATATGGACCACCCGAGGACTCGTCCACCGATGAAGAAAGGCGAGGAAGGGACGGGCGACAAGATCAGACAACTCAAGCCAAGCTTAAGGAGTTGGAAGCAAAAATCAAGCAAATTTCGGCCGGAAGCGAAGAGGATAAGCTGGCCGAGATTATGAGTGAAGCCGAGAAAATGCCTTTCTCTCAAGAATTGGAACAAATGTCGTTCCCACCTAAGTGTGCTTTACCTTCATTCCCCTCTAGATTCGATGGAACTGGCGATGCGACCGAACACCTTAAGATGTATACCATGTCACTGATCCAGTGGAGAAGTAACCCGGTAGTCATGTGTAAATTCTTTCCTGCTAGTTTGGAGGGCGAGGCGCGAGATTGGTTTTATTCGCTCGCACCTGGTTCGATCAACGGGTACGATGCGCTAGTCGAGGCCTTCCTTGAGACCTATATGCATAACAGTCGACCTCGGCCAAGAATGAACAAGCTGTTTACCCTCGCCCGAAGATTCAGAGATCCATTGAGAACCTTGACCGACAGATGGAGGAAACTGTGTACCGAAATCGGGAAGGTACCGGTGGACCAAGCCATCTTTGGGTTTGAAAACGCGTTGGGGAGATCGGACCCCATTTGGATTGCCATGTTTTCTGAAAAACCTAAGACCTTAAAGGAGATGAGAAGAATGCAAGAACACTACATCGCCTTGGAAGAAATTCAGGCCGAATCAAGAGATAGAGGGGTACAAGAATCCAGTGCTGAAGTCGGTACTGAAACTAAAACGGTCACGGACGACCATATCAGGTGATCAGAAAAACGATTGGACCCTCCCCCGAGGAGCAGTGAGAAGAGGGAATGGATGGCCAAAGGGAAGAAGCCGAAGCAGGAAGCCCGATCGTATACCCCACTAAACGCTTCTTTGGAAGAGGTGTTCAAGGAAGTTGAGAAGAGGAGCGACATCAACTACCCATCATCGAGGGGGGTACAGTTCCAAGAGACCAGAGATCACCCCGAATACTGTCACTACCATCAGTATAGGGGCCATTCCACCAATAACTGTCGAGAGGTGAAAGATATTGTTCAACACCTTATCCGCGATGGATATTTGAGGCAGTATGTCCGCCACCCCCTTCGGCCGGAAGCAGCACCCGATGCGCCAGTTCATCAAGTCCGCATCGATAGGGCGAACCAATTCGTAAACACCATTTCACATTCGGCTATGCAAAACTACGCTCTCGGCCCAGTAATCACCACTAGGATCCATAAAAGGGATCGTGATGGTAAAGAGGTATTTAGCGTAGCCAAGTCTCTTCCCATGGAACCCTGGATGACGGTGCCCATATCGTTCTCGGATAAGGATGTCCCAGCAAACGGACAGGCACACAGCGATCCACTAGTCATCACATTGTTGATTGAAAAGTGGGGAGTAAGAAGGATTCTTGTAGATAGTGGGAGTTCAGTCGAGGTACTGTTCTACGACACGTTCAGAAGAATGAAACTCTCAGATGATATGCTCGTCCCATCCACATACCGTATCTACGGCTTCAACGGCACAGTAACCATCCCGAAGGGCGAAGTAACTTTAAGAGTTTCAGATGGTGGTGGCTACCTCGACACACTAACCACTTTCTGCGTAGTCGACGTCGCTTCACCTTATGAAGCCATTATCGGGCGCCCATGGGTTGCGGGGATAAAGGGCGTGGCATCGGCCTACCATCAAAGGTTAAGGTTCCCAACTTGCAAGGGAATAGCGGAAGTTATGGGCGACTTTCAGGCGGCACGACAATGCATGAAAGTTGACATAGAAATAAATGAGCATCGGCGAGCTCGGCAAAGGCAAGAAAAGAACAAAGAAAAGAAAGTGAAGGCAGCAAAATAATTGGAGGAGGAAATTTCTCAAGCGGTCCTGGCACACGAAACGCGAGAACAAGACCCTTTATAGCAATTAAAGGAAGCATCCCCAGTCGGGGAGACCAAGTCAAACTTCTCAACAGTTGAGCCGACTAAAGAAGTAAACTTGGAAACGATAGAGGAACCTAAAGTAGTGAGGATCGGGGCATTACTATCGGACGAAGAAATCAGTAAACTCACGACGTTGTTAAAAGAAAACCTGGAGGTATTCGCTTGGGAAGTGCATGATTTGGAGGGTATCGACCCAAAGGTCTGCTGTCATCACTTAAAAATTGATCCGAAGTTCAAACCGGTTAGACAAAAAATGAGGCGTATCGCGCCAGAGTTACAAGCGGCGGTCGAGGTCGAGCTGAAGAAATTACAAGAATCCGGAATAATAAGGAAGTCCCACTACCCACAGTGGATATCTAACATGGTCGTGGTACCAAAAAAGAAAGGGGGAGTCCGAATATGTATTGATTTCAGCGACTTGAACAAGGCATGCCCGAAAGACAGCTTCCCCTTCCCAGTATAGATCAATTAGTAGAATCAATAGTGGGATACGAGGCGATGACTTTAATGGACAGATACATGGGATACAACCAAATACCACTGGCGCCCGAGGACCAGGAACACACATCCTTCTTCACGCCAAGGGGATTATATTGTTACACCAAGATGCCATTCGGACTTAGGAATGCTGGGGGTACATACCAGCGATTGGTAGGCGATATGTTCGAAGACAAGATTCACGATACCATAGAAGTTTACGTGGACGACATGTTAGTTAAGAGTCGGAAATCAAAAAACCACGTCCGAGACCTTCGAGAGATCTTTCAAACAATGAGGAAACACAAGATGAAGATTAATCCTGCCAAGTGTGACTTCTGGGTCACATCGGGGAAATTCTTGGGCTACATCATCACTCCCAGGGGAATAGAAGCGGATCCCGAGAAGGTACGAGCCGTCATTGACATGCCATCTCCCGCGACGGTGAAAGACGTGCAGAAACTAAACGGGTGCATAACCGCATTGGGGAGATTTGTGTCACGATCATCGGACAAATGCAAGGCTTTTTACGACATCTTGAAGAAAGGAGAAAATTTCCGATGGACGGACGCAAGCGAAGAAGCTTTTCAAAATATCAAGCTACACCTAGCTAGCCTCCCGTACTTCAAAGGCCTGAGCCGTCAGAAATTCTCACTTTATACTTAGGCGCGACACCCTATGCCATAAGTGCGGTATTGGTTAAAACAGAGATGGGCGTGGAAAATCCGGTGTACTTCGCCAGTAAAACTTTAAGTCCGGCAGAGAAAAACTACACTAGAATGGAGCAGATGGTGCTCGTGCTAGCCTTTGCTTCCTCTAAACTACGAACGTATTTTCAAGCTCATCGAATACGGGTGCTCACCAAATCGCCTATCGAAGCGGTCTTGGATAGTGCTTGGGCGATCGGGGAGAATCTCCAAGTGGGGAGCCATAATCAAACAATATGATGTGATATACGAGACAAGAACCGCGATCAAGGGACAAGTAGTGGCCGATTTCTTGGCAGACTTCCCCCTCAGTGATGAGGACGAGGTAGAAGATATACCAGGAATGACAGAAGAACAAGAGGGGCCGACGGACCTGCTAGCCGCTAGTAGCCCAACGCGATGGGAAGTATTTGTTGATGGGGCATATAACAAAGACGGATCGGGTATCGGGTTGGTGTTCACCACGCCAAAGGGGAGGAAGATTGTGCATTCGTTCGGGTTAGAATTCAAGGCAACGAACAACGTCACCGAATACGAGGCGGTGATCCATGACTTACGGATAATTGTGGAAATAGGGTTGCATGAGGTTCGACTGACTAGTGACTCTCAACTAGTGATCCGGCAAATTACGGGCCAATATGCTACACACGATCCGGTTCTGCAAAAATATTGGGAGCTCGCCCAGTTTTACATTAAGCAAATCCCAGATATTAAATTCCGCCACATCTGCCGAAAGGATAACAGACACTCGGATGCTCTATCATACATGGCCTCACAATTAGTAGACCCTAGCATTGAAGGGATACGCGTTATGAGGCTACTTAACCCGTCTATCCCTGAAACACCAGAATCACAAATCGAAGTGGTCGTTAACACAGCCGAGAGATACAAAGAAGGAGACTGGAGAAAGCCGATACATCAATACTTAGAGACGGGTGAGATACCTAAGAGTCGGCCCGAGATGAACAAGATCAAAAGTAAATCGGGCGCCTACGAGTTAAGGGAGGGGATCTTATATCGAAATTCCTACCTAGGGCCACTCCTACGATGCTTAAGCAGGGAAGAAGGCCATATAATCCTATATGAGATACACTATGGGGCGGCTGGAAATCACAGCTCGGGAAGAAGATTGTCGGCTAAGGCAAAAAAAATGGGCTACTTTTGGATATATATGAACGAGGAAGCGAAGCAAATGGCAAGAGCTTGTGAAGAATGTCAGCGTTTCGGGAAGAAAATCCATGCTCCCGGAGTACCGTTAAACTCGATCATAAGTCCGTGGCCTTTTGCTAAATGGGGAGTGGATATTGTCGGATCGTTACATGTAGGAACATGGCAAAGGAAGTATTTGATCGTGGCTACAGATTATTTTACCAAGTGGGTCGAGGCGGCACCACTGAGGCATATTCGAGATAAAGATGTTTTTAAGTTCATTTGGGATCATATCATTTGTCGCTTCGGGGTCCCGGCTGCCATCGTCTCTGATAATGGAAAACAACTACAGGGCGAGAACATTGATCTTCTATTTAACACTTACAACATCAGGAAGAGCAAAGCTACCCCAATTTACCCCCAGTGCAATGGGCTGGCCGAGATCACTAATAAGACCATCGCCGATAATATGAAGAAGAAACTGGACGGGGAATATGGCAACTGGTGCGAGGAATTATATAACGTCCTATGGGCATACAGAACCACACGGAGGGAAGCTACGGGGTTCTCCCCTTTTATGCTTACCTACGGGACCGAGGCGATTCTACCAACAGAAGCAATGATACCTACCACAAGAACTGAAGCGTGGAGGCGAAACGTGTCATCCGATCTGATCTTGGCTAAACTCGACGATTTGGAAGAAACAAGAGAGATGGCGCTACAAAAAATGGAAAATTATCAGAGGAGGTTACAACAGGAGTACAACAAGCGCGTTCTACCAAGAGAGTTTAATCCCGGGCAGCAGGTATTGAAATTTCTAGCTGAATGGGAGCGCGACAAAAAGGGCGGAAAACTAGCACCAAAATGGGGTGGGCCATATATAATTTAATCTAAGGCGGGCGAGGGATGGTATCGACTACTGCGACTCGACGGAACCAGAGAGATCAAACCATGGAACATCCGATTCCTGAAACTCTATCATCCTTGACGGGCAATGCGATAAAACACGGTAAGCAAACGTGTCTTCTATCTTTGTGAAACCGTGAGGGGTATGGGATAGGGCACAAGCGTCTAATGGTCATTCGTACTCGGGGCAATGCCAGTGTGGAAGTGCCGAGGTGACTTACACTCGAATGGTCATTCGTACTCGGGACAAAGCCAGTGTGGAAGTGCCGAGGTGACTTACACTCGAATGAGCATTCGTACTCGGGGCAACGCCAGTGTGGAAGTGCCGAGGTGCCTTACAGTCGCCTGGATATTCGAACTCGGGGCAGTGGCAGTGTGCAAGTGCCAAGGTAGCCTAAGGGTTCTGGTGGTTGGAAACCAGCTCCAAAGGTTGTTTAGACGCGAGGTCTACTCAGCTAGGTGGCCTACTTACATCTGAAAGGTCACCACCATCGCAAGTGGGCGTGTCCACTTGCCCGAGATCGGTTGATCGATAACCACTCGGGACCATCGGGCCTAGAACTAGGATGACTGGTACCCTTCCACTGAATCCAAAGAGATAGTGATGAGATACCCCGATCAGGACATGGCATAGGGCCCGATGACCCTCCTTGTTGGGTGTGTTCGACAGAAATGGTTAGAGTTCTAACATATAAAAGCAATAATTGCAGGGCATAACACCAGGAACAAAATCGAAACAAACAACGTCGGGCGTTAATCAACAAACGGTCGGGGCAACATGCGGAACAAGAAACAAATCGATAGTGTCGTGCAACAACCAACAACCAGAGGAGCAACATTCAAAACGAAAACCACATCGATCGCATGGTACATCAAGCAACAATCGCCAGAATAACTTAAGAAACAAAAGCTAAATCAATAACACCAAGCGTCTGATAACAAAGTACGAAAAGCATCGCGCGGACGTACGCAATGAAAAGTTTAGCGGAAATGAAACAAACAACATCGGTGACGCAGCACCCCCATTAAAACAAACAAGCAAGGTAGCAGAAGTTAAAAAGGGGAGAAGTGTTTAGAGCGATTTACAACCCGATGGAAGGGGCAACATAGTGACGCAGCACCACAAAAATAAAGTTTAAACCTTGGGAGGAGCCGCGCCGGCCTTCCTCTGCGCGACCTCGATCCGCTTCTTCTCCACCCAGTCCATAATGCCAGCTTGAACTTTATGATCTAACTCCTCCACATGGGCGACCCGTTCTTCCTCGAGTTGTTGGGTAATCTGGGAAGCGTTTTCCTCAGCCTCAGCTAACTTGAAGCCCAAATCAACCTCGGCCTGTTTCAATCGGCGAACCTCCAGATCAAGCTCCTGCAAACGTTTTTGCGCGGCTAAAAAACCACAAATATAGGATGTTATTCATCGGATATAACTTAACATTTTTGCAAGAATAAAGCGCGATCTGGATCTAAAAAATGGCCTCAACACATCGGCTAAGAGACCTGACAGGGCGGGTAACACCGACTGAAGCGACTCTACCGACTTGGACAACTCATCCTCGGTCCTAGACAACTTCATGGTTAATTCGTTATAATGTTGCTCGTTGAACTCGTTACTAGGGCAATACTTCTTATGCTCGGCCTAATCGTTCATTAACCGATTACGCGAAGCTTGGAGAACCGCAAGCTGCGATCTACTCCACTCTAAATCGCCCATAACTTTATCAAATTCACGCACTCGGCCCAGTAAATCGCTGTTAGCTCGCTCCACCACATCTTTATCTCTCAATATTCGCCGGCGATCCTCGTGAAGATCTCGATTCTGCAATTGAAGAGCGTTTACCCTTTGCTCCAAACTCGTGGCTAAAGCAGTTTTTTCGGCAAAAAGACGCTGAGAAGATCCCAAATGAGCCCGTAAATTGTCCATCTCGGAAGGATCATAATCAAACCGGCGATGTCGTTCTAACTCGTCCTCAAGACCTGCAATCTCCTCAGTTTGACGGTCTATTTTTTCGTCTTTTTTGCCATTCGTTGACGAAGATTTTCCACAAGGTCTTTCTCAATATCCCATTTTATCTTCAGAATCCTAAACTCCGAAGTAGCGTCTATACTTATACTAGATACCTCGGCTAAGAAGAAGGATACCCGACTCAGGATACTGGCATGATAAACTCAATCAACACAAGTCAAGAAGAGTCATATACCTTGAGCATCGGCAAGTTTGATCTCCAGCTCGTTCGCGCGACCCTTCTCATTCTGAAGTTCAAGTTGGAGAGACTCTATCAACTATTTATCTCGAAGGCGATTGGCGGCATCCAAGCGTACACGGTTCATGATCTAACACAAACAAACGAATTTGCATCATAAGCGACACTAAGGGCAGAAATCAGAAGTGGGGCATTACTATACAGAATCGAGTCGCTCACCACAGTGTCAAGTGTCAAGGCGATGTCGCCATAACAGGGTAAAACATTCAACATGTCTTCACCAGTATACTTCCCAAAGTCGGAGGAGGTAAGCGCACCCAAGGAATTCATGATCGGGCCAGAAACAGTGAAGCAGGTCTCGGCGCTAGAAGACGATCCCTCAGTAAACCGGGGCACATAGGGAAGCTCTACCGGAACATTAGTAACAACCTTCTCTACGGTGGGCATCTCCGAGGGCTCCTGCTGGTCGCCCACACCTTGTTCACCGGCTTTTTCACCCGGCACAGTCTCTCCAAACAACTCATCCTCATCGGAAAGATCAATGAGGGGGCTCGTTTTAGGCGGTGGCTTAGCAATATCTTTACCTCTGCCAGGATTACGCCTAAGCGGAGTAGGGTCGACATCGTCAACGTCATCATCATCGCGCCTCGGGTGTTTCTGCACAAGTGTCTCGTCAGAACATGTGAAGGCAAAAAACATGGGCAAGTACATGTACTTATAAGGGAATCATTATGTTTGTTACCTTCCCCTGGTCTTCCTCAACCCTTGTGCTAGCACCTCTTTTCCTAGACCCGAGAGTCTTTGTGGAACTGACCTGAGATTTGAAAACAACAACAAGTGACTAACTGACGCCCGAAGCTAACAAGATAGAAATCAAGAAAAGCGCGTACCTTATCGGCCTTGTCATCATTAACCACCCAGAAAGAATAAGGCTCAGCGGGAAAAGTAGGCGACGGGAAGTCACCATGAAGGATAGGACCTCGGACAAGAAGCGGAACTCGGGGATAGGTCGGATCATTAGAATGTCGGGCTCGCCTGTTGGAACCATGGACGACAGGATCGGCATCCAGCATCATTCTTTCGACACCCTCGGGCATAGTTTTAACACGATGAGGACTTGCAGCAAACCCATCAAGATCGCCCAAGGTCGAAGTACCAGCTCGATAGTTGACAAGGAAATTGGCAACGGTATACTCAGGAGCGTCCTCGGGCTTGTAGGTCGACCACTCGGCAGTAGAACCATGACCATCGCGGCGATCCCTCCACTCGTTCATAATTAGGAAAGTATTGCCAGTCCATTGAGCTAAAGCACGAGAAGGCCGAATCTGGGACAAAACTTCGTAATAAAATGGGCTATCAGGGTTGTATAAGGGAAGACGGAGACCTAGCTCTAGTTGACCCAGGGTGATAACCACACAATCGGCCGATTGCTCGTATTTCTTCATGTCCGCCTTCTTCAATATACCATTTCGGCCCGAGAGAAGGGTCACCTCGTAATTTTGGAGATCATACTTCTCCTTCAGTTGCTCGATAAATTCCTCATCAGAGAGATCTTTCACCACCCTTTTCTCGGACCTTCACGAAATAGAAGAAGAGCTATCAGCAAAAATAGATCGCATCGCGCGATCATCATGCCTAGAGGGGCTCTCAAGCAAAAACAAAGAAACAAGCGAAGGGTCGTCGAACTCAGAAAAAACGTCATCAACGGACCTTTTCTCAGCCATGGAAGGAGAAGAAGCCATTAACAGAGATAGTGCAGAGCTTGGTATTCGATAGAGAAAGACAAGGCGACTAACAGCTACGGAGACGATTAGTGAGGGGGAATTGAAGGAAGAAAAATCAAGAAAGTTAGGGTTTTTCAGAAGCGCAAAGCGATGAAGGAATCCGGGAGAAAAGCTACGATTGCGGGACAGTAAAAAGAAAATGACAGAGAAGAAGAAGGAAGAAAGAGGCGGGCTATTTAAAGGAGAGGAACCATAACCGACGTCGACGATTACCGATCATAAAGTGGAGTTAGTGGGGCGCCGCATGGCGGAATTCGCGGCATGACCAAAGACGTGGGCAGTTAGAACGAGGTTCTCCCACTCGTGTCTCCCACACGAGCGGAAGAAGGGGCATAAATGTAGGTGTAAATTATACACAGATCCAGGTGGCGATATCCTAGGCCTGATACACTCAGATACGAAGAAACGCGAAGCATAGAAGGAAGATTAGGGGGCGCGAGATTTAAGGAGCCACGTGGATCGGGCGTGCAGACATCGGACAAGACTTGATCTGGACTTCTGATAAAGCTGATACATACAAGACAGGGCAGGTCAAACGAGGTGATATGGTCAAAAGGGTAAGAAAGTAGGAGACGCATCGGCCAATCGTAAGGGCGGAAACCAAGACAAGCGACATCGGGCCATCGGAACTCCAGACGAGGTCGGCTTGGATAAGAGACAGGCGAGGGATGAAGTCACATCGGCCACACGAGATAGCAGAAGTCGGCCCAACAACAGAACAACAACTAGATGTAATGTGACCAACACCCTAACTTAGTTGTATGTAACCTCTTCTATAAATAGAGCGACTCGAATTCAAGAAGGGGCAGGTTGTAATATTTGGGGAGAGAAAGAGAGAGAAACCCGAGTTAGCATTAGAGAGAAGTGAATGAGAAGTAAGTGCATCTTGTAAGGAAATCCCACTAAGAGCAACACCATTGTAACACCGCAAAGTAATAAGATTCATCCTTTCACCCCCGTGGACGTAGGTAATCATACCGAACCACTATATCTTGTGTTCATGGTTGAGCGTTTACTTTCGTTTGAGAAGAGTAGTACATTTCTATCCTTTGGATGTAGTTTGTAGTAAAATGCATCTACAATTGTTAAGCCACCAGTCATGAAGGAAAAAGACAAATCCCATTCCTCTACAACTTTGAAGTAAAAAGGAAGAATATGAAGAAACCAAGGGCTAACACCTCAAATCTTCAAAAGTTTTCTGTTTTATTTTTGAAGAGTTAAGAGAAAAAGGATGGATATGCAGCAAATAAAGGCTACTGTTCTAAGATCTCTTGAAGTTCAGAAGGCCCTGGTTTGGCAACAGTCAAAAAGGTTTGTTGGAATTAACTCCTTTATTCATAAACCTTATGTTCAAATGTCTGTTGACGACAAGGATTTCGGGACGATAAAGAATTTTTCAAGAATCTTAATGTCTAGGAAACTTCTTATGAGAATTTATTCTTATGGTTAAGAAGGAGAACTTGGGTTTGGAATAGCAATTATAGTGATTACACATAGCTATTTCAACGATTTTCATCTTGCAATGTTTTTAGATTTATTTATTTAAATTATAAGATATTTGGAAGATGATCTTGCAGTATTTAATCTTATTGGTTTTATATATTGCAAAAGTTATTGAGATACGCGTGTGTTTACGTTCGTGAATTGTGCTAGTATCTCATAAATGCTCAAAGGTTAAGCCTATTATGTCTTTACGCAAATATTTATAAAAGATAAAATGAACTTTTGAACTTTTTTGCAGTATTGATATTTCCCTGATCCACTTTTATGTGAAAGTACTATATGGCTCCGTAAGTTTTCTTATGTTGAGTGTTTCTGATTAAATTAATCATTAAGGTCTCCTTGTGGTTAATTTATTCGAGTTTACTGGATACAAATCCATGTGATTTGTTAATGTCCAAAGAAATCCTTCTTTTCTTGTAAAATTAAGGTCGCTCATATTGTTTTCTTGGGAATGACATCAAATGGGGGAGAGTTCTTAAATGAACTTGTGATTAATTACCAAATATTTGTGGAGAGTGTGGTTGTGGAACATTGTAGGAGTTATCTTGTATCTTTATAAACTCCTTGATGAATACACTAAGTTTCAACTATGTGAAATCATCGAAACAAAGTTGATATGTTCTCTTTTAGTCATAAATTATCTCTTTGAGAATTTCATTATGATCTCGTAGTTTTCATACCTTTGCCTACTTATATTGACAAAAGGGGGAAGAATTATTTAGTAGTTCACACTACATACATATGGGGAGTGGTTTTCATTGTAAAATGGGAGTGATACATATCACCATGGTATTATTTCTAAGCTGTAATACTATTGGACTTTGATTCGATATAATAATACTATGACACTTTATAACAATGATTGAAAACATCTGTTTCCTTATTGTTATGGCTACGAATCTTCAACAACAATGATGCCGAGTTGAACACGTTCAGAATCACTGGAGTACTTGGAGTAGCGAAGAATTCAAGGAAATTTAAAGAGCCAAAGAAATCAAGCATGATGGATGAGAAGCTACAAAGTTTATTTATTTTGTAATCCATATGTATTGATAGTTTTTTCACTAAACTTGACAAAGGGTAAGATTTTTAGAGCAATGCTTGGTCGAACTCGCAAGTGTTGCTATCTTAAGCTTGTTAATCAAGTTTAGTTGATCAAAACTATATACTTGATTTCTAGTCTACTTATAGCTATGTCTCAGATTAGGGTAGAATATGTAGTATATCTTTAAAGTTCACGACGTTCACCAATTGAAGATGAAAATATACCGAAGAGCTTGGAGGAACTTCATCAACAAAAGGTATATGGAGACGAAATCTTATCTATCACTCAGAATTCTATTCTATTCTATCTTCTAATGAGACTAAGTCGTATAGCTATATAGACTTTTACATTATACACATTTGATATTTAAAGATGAGTTTATCTCGCTTATCTATTTCTCAAAATATGTGTTGGAAGATATGTTCATCATATTCTTGACGAGTTTAGCTGGAAACAATTTATTTGTTGGAAACTAAATATTAAGTCAAAAGATGATCATGTGAAAATTACCTTGAACATCTTATATGATTTGTGTGAGACAGTCATTTGATGTTAGCTTGGGAAGCTTCGTATTGATCATTCGATCACTTGAAAATTACTTGAAGCTAATGGTATGTGTGAGATTACTATTGTTATCTTCTAAGGATGTTTCAATGATTGAAATGAGAGTTTAGAACAATTAACCATGTCTGGATAAACACGGTATGCATATCCAGTATGCGAACTGTATTGTGATAATTCAGGACCAGAACTCTTGTTTGCGTACCTAGTATGCGTACGGATTTACCTAAGAAGGCCCGGAACTCTTGTTTGCGTACCTAGTATCTGAACGGGTTTACCTGAGTTGGGTCCGGAACAGTTGATTGCAAACCAGGTTAGCTAACGGCTTGACTAGGCCAAGATCCGGAGTAGAGGTGTCAAAGAGGCCAGCCCATCCCTAGCTTGGTCCGGCATAGCCTGTATTAGGAGGCTAAAGCCTGGCCTGCACCGTGTCTTAAGTAGGTTAGTCCAGGCCCAGGCCTAATACAAGCCCTGGATGGGCTTGAGTTTGCAGCCTGGCCTAGTTTAGCCTAGGCCTGCCATGCTAGCCTGTCAAGGCCTGTGTAGTATCGCATTAGCTGTTTATTTAGGTAAAAAGTATACATAGGGAGATTCGAACAAGGAAAAGTATTCCACCAACTTTCCGAGCCAGCCGTTGTGATTGCTTGTGCATCCTAGTATATATGTACGTTTGCACTTTGCATCAAACACTATAATTATAAAAATGATTATTTATAGACGATTGCTAGTACATCCTAATCCTAGTATATACATGTGCGTTTGCACCAAACACTATAAATATAAAAATGGCAATTTATAAATGTTTATGTTTAAATCAATTTAATTTCCACTGTTTCCTTATTAAATCCTTTAAGTTTAATTGGCATAATAAATGTTTGGAAAATTATGTAACCTAATTATAGTAAGCGTGCCATGAACTGCCATGCATGTTTTTTGATTTTTGATACCTATACCATAAGTGCAGAAATGCATGGAAAAATATAAATTGTCTTTTCACTGCGCTGGATACCATAAGTGCCAAATAAATTGATCAAAACTATATACTATATACTTGATACCATGAGTGCCAAATAAATTGTCTTTTCACTGCGCTGGATAAATTGTCTTTTCACTGTACATATCAATTGTCTTTTCACTGCGCTGGAGAAAACTGTCCTACCCGTCATTTTCTCTCACCTGCTACAAAAATTTGGAATTTGGTGATTTTTTCTTTGTGATTCGGTGATTCGTTCCGTTGGGGATTCGATGTTTACGTGATTCTATACGTTTGTGTTTCAACACGTTTGTGATTATATACGTTTAATTTTCTGTGAGTTGTTTAACGCACGGAAAGTGTTTGATAAAAATCCTGAATCAGATGAGCAACAGTAAGGGGCTTGTTGTGAGATGCATTTCGGCTCCTTTGGTCATGACAACGGAAGGACAACCGTCTTCTCCCTTCCAAGACTCTTCTTCTCCTTTGGCCGTTATTAATCACTTGGATGACTCAACTTTCCATTGTCCTTTTAGGATCTTTGATGGTTGCCGGGATGGGGTTAGAGGTAGAGGCTTCACTCGAAGTTCTCTAATTAGCCATATTCACGATCGACATTTTGGTTCTGCTGAGAGCAGGGGTGTATGCAAAGCACGTATTGGTAATGATGCAGACATCTATGATGCTTGGGAGGTTGGTTTAAGAAACCTGAAGATGTGGTTGTGCAGTGAGTGTATGCACCTTCGTGCCTGGAGACGTCCCTGTCGTGATCACAGTGATATTATTGCGGGTCCCCTAGATGGAAACAATGCAACATTTTTGATTCATGGCATTATCAAACCTTGCATAGGTTCCCTGGAAGCGGGCATTGAAGCCATTGATGATGAAGCGAATGTTCTGACCTTGGAAGTGCTAGATGCAATTTTTAAGAAACAGGTACACACAACTGCTAGCATTCCTCCATCATGTAGGCTAAACTTCTCCAGAACACTAAAAGCGACGATGGACAAGATTCTGGCTAAGCCTACTGATTTAACATCTTGGATCAAATTTTTGTTATTGCCCAGCTGCACTCTAACTTTGTACAACCCCAAGAATACCAATGAAGCGAGATCGGCTAATAGAAGGAGATTATAGGCTAATAGCATAAATCGGGCCTTGAATGTGTGGAGGGAGACAAATGGCTGCCTTATCTTAGCTCGGAAGTTGTTGGATCCATCGGTACAAGAGAGTAGACAAGCTACTCAAGGCGCCAAGGGAAAAAAAACCAATCTTCAAGCATGTAAGAGAAAGTTGGCTTCAGGGCACTACGCAGCGGCAGTGCGTATTCTATCTTCCGGTGGTGTCGCGCCAACTACATCAGAAACATTAAACGAACTGAGGCGTATGCACCCTGCGGCTGAACCACCTGACATACCTTCAGAACCCAGTAACGGGGCGGCGGTTTATGTAGATGCTAAGGCGGTCTTAGGCGCGATTAGAAGTTTCCCTAGAGGGAGTTCTTGTGGGAGGGACGGTATGAGAGCCCAGCACTTGACAGATGCTCTTAGTGGAGCGGCGACAGCTGTTGCTGACGAACTACTAACATCTATGGCAGGAGTCGTTAACCTATGGTTGGCAGGTAGATGCCCATCTGGTCTGGGTGAGTTTCTAGCCAGTGCACCATTAACTCCGTTGCTCAAGCCGGGAGGTGGAATTAGGCCAATAGCAGTAGGGATAGTTTGGAGGAGGATGTGTTCGAAGTTGGCGATGTCTGCGGTGAGTAAGGAAATGGATGTCTACTTGGGTAATCATCAATTCGGAGTGGGTATCCCCGGCGGAGGAGAAGCAATTCTGCACTCGGCCAATAGGTTACTCGAGTTGAAAGGGAGACAGGGGAATATGACCATGTTGTTGGTTGATTTCACCAACGCATTTAATTTAGTTGACATGAGCACACTGATCAGGGAGGTGCGGAGCAAATGCCCAAGTATCGCGAGGTGGGTTGAGTTTTGTTATGCTAAGCCAGCAAGGCTTTATTACAATGAATTCAATTTATCTTCGGCATTGGGGGTTCAGCAAGGGGATCCTTTGGGACCGTTATTATTTGCTCTAGCGTTACATCCGATGGTTTGTATGATTGCTTCGCAATGCAAGCTTGACCTGCAAGCATGGTACTTAGACGATGGAACTTTGGTAGGAGATACGCTGGAGGTGTCGAAGGCTTTAAGCATTATTCAGTCGGAAGGCGACAGCAGAGGGCTTCATCTTAACATCAAGAAGACGGAGATTTTTTGTCCTATTGTTGACCAAAGGAGTTTAGCAGATAACGTGTTTCCCTCGGACATCGGTAGGCCCTCTAGAGGGGTGAAATTGCTGGGCGGCCCGGTTAGCCTAGATCTTAAGTTCAACAGCGATTTAATACAAGCTAGAGCAGACAAAACAATTTATCTAATGGACATTGTGAAGAAACTACAAGATCCTCAATGCGAGCTTCTTATGTTACGCAGCTGCGCTGGGGTGTCAAGATTATATTTTTCTATGAGGACTGCCAGCCCCTTGGCACTGCTTCAAGCTAAATCCTTGTTTGATCAACGTTTGATGCTCTTTTTGAGACACATTGTCACAGGAGATGGCGCTGGCTTTGGACCACTTCAACAACGTCTCTCCACCTTGCCAATGAAAGATGGGGGTCTCGGTGTCTACACAATGGAGGATACTAGCCATTTTTGTTATATCGCATCATGTTTTCAGACTAGGGGCTTACAAGAGAAAATGCTAAAGGTTTCCTATGATGATGTGCCGAGCGCATGCTTCAAGCGAGCTTTGAATAATTTCCTAGAGGTATGTGGATTGAATACTTCTACCTTCAACATAAATAATATTGCCCCACATCCAATGCGTTCGTTGGCAGTGTTATATTTTGATGTTGTGAAGAAGCAGATTCCGTCACACTTCTCTATGTCCGGTCGAGATTCAGTTTTATGGCAAAGCAACAGGGTGCCACATGCTTTGGATTTTCTTAAGGCGATTCCCATTGGCGGTTTAAATCAAAGTATAGGACCGAGGCAATTTAGGTCGGTGTTAAGTTATAGATTGGGAATACCTCTTTTCAGGGAAGATAGTACATGCTCAAGTTGCAACAAAAAGATGGATATTTTCTGAGACCATGCCCTGCACTGCGCTAATGATGTGGGCAACAAATTCCGCCATGACCTTGCAAGGGATGTATTCGCTGACATTTGTTACAAGGCAGGTGTACATGTCAGGAAGGAGGTAGAGATTGGTTTATTATCAGACAACGGTACTCCCTTGAGACCGGCGGATATACTTGTTCATGGTTGGGAAAATGGTCAGGATGTTTGTTTTGATGTTACCGTTGTTTCACCGCTCAATGGTGGGGGAGTTCGTACATTTATACCCAGTCAGGCCATATCGAGGGCCTCAACGCGTAAACGTATTAAATACCTAGATAAGTGCGCAACTCACGGGTATGGCTTTGCTGTTTTAGCCTTTACAAATTTAGGGGAGTTGGGCGAGGAGACCATAATTTTGTTGAAGAGGTTGAAGAATTGCATCACCAACCATGATGCAAATTATAAGATAGGAGGAACTCTTTTTTACAGAATAGGGTTAGCAATCCAAAAGGGTGTTGGTGCCCAGCTTATTGCCAGGCTACCCACCAACATAATGTAATCTGACCTTCTAAGGCTTTTTATATATAAAATATAAATAGAAATAAAACTTGATATTTTAGTTGTTAAAGAAAAGCATTAAAATAAGAAACATTAAACTTTGTGTTATAAACTTGACCCTTTGACAAAAACCAGACTTATTTTCTCTCTTCCTCTTCCTTTCTCAAAAAAAAGAAAAGAAACCCAAGAGCCTTCTTGCTCAGGTTTGGTCCTTTTGGACCAGATCTGATCAAGATTTTGTTTTCTTTTAAATTTTTTGGTAGTAGATAATTGAATAAGATGTTTTTACATCGTTTTTTGTGTCTTTTGGCATATTTCTTCGTCGTTTTGGGACGATTTTTCTTCGTCGTTGTGGGGCGAGTTCTTCAAATTTCTATGGATGGTTCGTGGCTTGCTATTCTTGCATCAAAAACATCAACGATTCATCACGACATCGCTTTGAATCTGCATCCGTGTTCGTGTGGATCGACAAATTTATGGGCAAAGTACTCCATTATATTTGGAGCATCTTTTATCGAAGAAGAAGAATACATTCATATTAAATGGTCGGAATATATTTCCGGATATACCATCATCTCTCCCTTATACATAAAATTTCTTTGGATATCTTTGCGGTTTATCGCTCTTTCTCTTCGCGATCTACATGTAATTGATGTCCTTATTTGTATTAGGGTTTTGATTATCTCTTATTTTGATGTTTTTGTCATTCTTGTAAGCGAACATGTAATCACTGCTTTGATTTGAATGAATTGATATATGTTGATTGTCCAAAAAAAAAAAAAAAAAAAAAGACAAAAAGACAAAAACCAAACTTGGTGCATTTAGTTGATCGTTGAATGAGCTAAAGCTAAACGAAATAAATATTGAGGTCCCGAAATAAATATTGTGGTCCCGAGTTCGAACGATGTTATGCGGATAAACATTTTTTTTTTAAATTATTAAAAAGGTAAAGCGGTCCGATTTTGTTTTAATTTGTTCATGTATATTTTTATGAGATGGTGAACAATTGAACAACTCTCTTTGAAACATAATTAGATTCATTTGATTATCTATCATGATTGATTGATCATCATATTTGATCTAGAAGTGTTAGATGAATACGGCCAAGACAAAAGTGTTCATACGGCTAACTTCGAATAACTATTGTTGAGCCAACTCAATATACAAGTTTAGGTACGGTTACCTATATCTAAATATAAGTATATTTCATTTGTGTGTAACAATCTAAGACCATCTAACGGTGGAGATTGATTGCTTAATTTCTAAGCAGACTTAGCTTGAATCTTAAATCAGGTGTTCATCTAACGGTGAATATTGAATGCTAAGCTATCTTAGATTTGACTGTAAGCAACCCTGACTTGAAAGACTATATAAGAGAGAACTTTAGAAACTGGAAAACCTAATTCCGATACTTTCATGTGTCCTAGTTACAAACTAGAGTCGATTCTCCTTTAACATAGGTTCTTCTAAAACCATTATTAGGTTAACGACTTGAAAACTTCATTTAGGATTCGTGAAGCCAGATCCAACTATTTACTCTTTAGTTGCATATTCTAATCTTACTTGTTTTATGGTATTGAGTTTTATCTTCTCTAAGATTTGCTCGAGATTTATCTCTGATATGTAAGATATAAAAAGTAATCACAACAGTTCTTCATCTCAGACTCTTGTGATTCCACAATAACTTTTTCTGTTAATTAGTTAGGTTATTGTGAGGTGACTGATATTTCTAGGATGCTCTTCAGGGGTATAAGTCTGAGGTATTAGTTGGTTTATGTTCACCTTGATTTTTGTATCAAAAGACAGAAAAAAAGAATAAAGGATAAACATATTTTTGGGAGACATATTTTTTTTATAAGTCTTTGACTTTGGGCGTAGCAACTCTTAGTTGTGGGTGAGATCAGCTAAGGGAATCAAGTGCGCAGAATCCGGCGTGGTTCTAGAGGCGTAAGGAACGCGACTATACCTTAATCGGTGTGAGACTTGGTTAGGGATCAACTACATTCCAGTCATAAGTTAACTTGTAGTAGGCTAGTGTTTGTAGCGGATTAATACAGTGTGGTGTTCAAAGATGGACTAGGTCTCGGGGTTTTTCTGTATTTGTGGTTTCCTCGTGTTTGAGGGTGAAAATGGTTTCTGCTGATTTCGGTAATTTCTGGTGTGTGTGTGAGAAATGAATTTAAACCCTAAAAAAAGGTACTACACGTGAGTACTTTAGATTCGAGAGATCAATCTGTACAAGTTCGGCCTAAACCAAGAAATGGTCGTTCTAGACTTGCCTCGGTCACAAAGTGAAGGAGAATGGGTTGGTTTTGGGGAGGGAAGCAAGGAAAGTGATGAGGCCAGAATAGTTGATTTCTGGAAGAGTAGTTGTTTTCTACGACTTGTATCAGAATGTGGGAAGCTAACAAAATGGAAAGTTAGCAAATGTTTTCTGAATGTTGTATGCTCCCTGACTGAAGTTGTTGTTCGATGAAAATAGGTAAGACCTATTTATACAAGTCGAAGTGAAACGTACTCTGGTCTCATTAAGGAATGGAAAAATGGGTGAGTAAATGGGAGGAGGTGGTAACGCATGGAATTGATGTTCCATAAAACCGTTAACGCATGGAATTAATGTTCCATAAAAAGAGCGTTTCACTATTAACTCCCTGTATTTACTAACCGCCTCATCCTTATGACACTCCTTTATGATGGGCGTAGTGTACGCCGCACGCTGTAAACCTCCAAACTAATACCCAAAGAGGATCCCCCAGTTTGTGATATGTGTTTATGTCTCGAATGTTTTTGTGGAAAACATGTAATATATTGTTATTGCCTGGCAAGTCGAGTTTGGGAGACTTGCTAGCTTGGTGACCTTCGACGGTCAAGATTTTGCATCTTAAGATGAAAAGTAGTCGTTGATCGTTGCATGCTTTCGTTTTTGGTGGCCATATAGGAAAGGCCAACGTGGTGGGCGACTAGGTTGGCATGCCATGCCTAGGCGCGGTTTGGCGTGGCCAAACTAGGGTTTTGGGTCAAAGGTTACCATGTGTTGTCTGGTAACCTTGGACGGCTAGGATTTCCTCCTGTGATTGAAGGGGGACCGTTGATTGTCGCACGCCTTTGCTTTGGCAGCCGCATAGGGAATACCAGCATGGTGGCATGGCTAGGTTGGTATGTCATTGGCTTGGCGCGGCCAAATTTGGGTTTTAGGTCAAAGGTTACCACGCGTTGTCTGGTAACCTTGGACGGCTAGGATTTTCTCCTGGGATTGAAGGGGGACCGTTGATTATCACACGCCTTCGTTTTGGTAGCCGCTTAGGGAAGGCCAGTATGGTGGCGCGGCTAGGTTGGCATGTCATTGGAATGGCATGCCTAGGCACGGCCAAATTTGGGTTTTAGGTCAAAGGTTACCACTCGTTGTCTGGTAACTTTGCACGGCTAGGATTTGCTCTTGGGATTAAAGAGGGACCGTTGATTGTCGCACGCCTTCGTTTTGGTAGCCGCATAGGGAAGGCCAGTATGGTGATGCTGCTAGGTTGGCATAGGGCCATGGTAAGGTGCGTTTGGGTTGGCACATGGTGCGGCTAACATGGCTAGGGACAAGGCAAGGTGCTGTTTAGCTTGGCATGGTGGGGCCAAGTGTTTGGCGTGACCAAGATAGGATTGTGACCAAGATAGGGTTTTGGGTCGAAGGTTACCATGTGTTTTTGGTAACCTTGGACAGCTAAGATTTGTGTCTTAGATGGAAAGGTGGCCGTTGATTATTGCAGGCCTTTGTTTTGGTAGCCAGCGGTGTGCATGGCGTGTTACGGCGGCAAGCATGTTTGGCATGCTTTAGCGTGGAGATATGGCTGGCATGGTTGGCATGCCCTTGGCGCGGTAGGTGTGGCTGGCACGGCTTGCCATTGGCACAGGTGTGCGGCTAGCATGGTTGGCATGCCTTGGCGCGGTAGGTGTGGCTGGCACGGATTGCCATTGGCACAGGTGTGCGGCTAGCATGGTTGGCATGCCTTGGCGCGGTAGGTGTGGCTGGCACGGCTTGCCTTTGGCACATGGGTGCGGCTAGCATGGTTGGCATGCCTTGGCGCGGTAGGTGTGGCTGGCACGGCTTGCCATTGGAACAGGGGTGCAACTAGCATGGTTGGCATGCCTTGGCGCGGTGGTTATGGCTGGCATGGTTTTCCGTTGGTACATGTGGTGTGGGAATTAGGGTTTTGGTCGAAACCCTAATCAGTAATTAATTAAAAAAAAAGGTACCCTGGTAATTTTTTCGCAGACATATTAAAGGGTTCAATAAATGCTTTTAAGTCCCGTGACATCACTGTTTGACTAGGGTTTTAGACTTTACCCCTAAGTTAAAGACCACCATCAACATTAAGTCCCTTGCTTAGCTCATAACATGGGCGTTGTTGCGAGGTAAGCATAAGATGGTGACAGACAAGGACGAAATCGAAACGTAAATCATGCAAGATGGTCAGGAAGATCTGTCTAACCTTTTTCGGGAAGTAGGGAGAATCTGTGATCCTTGTGTTTTCCAGCTTTGCGTAGATTCTCTTTGTGGTGTTGATCGTGAAGTGGTGAGATGAGAAATCGTTAGTTGAGTCTGGTTACTTATCATCTTGACTGGGTCAGGGAATGTCATGATATTGGCGTGGCGAGTTGGTGCTGGCGCGGCTAGTCATGGCATACTTGAGAAACTCTGAACCTTCGGGCTCTTCATCGTTTCTCATCATGGAAGTGCCAGCGTCGGGGATGACATTGGCTATACTATCAGTTCTAAAACTTTAAATGCATAATATTAAATAAGAAAATGATTTACGTGGTTCAGCGCTAAGGCCTACGTCCACGGGGGTTGGTTATTCACTATATGTATTAGAAGGTTACAAAACACAGTCAAATGACTCTGGGCTGAAGGAAGTGAAGCTAGGAAGATAGAAAACAAGACTCACTTACTCTCACAATTTTCCTTCTCTCCCTACTATATTTCCCCTCTCGATTTGGTCGACCCCCTCTCTCTAGGAAGAGTGGGGTATTTATAGACAATTTTCGTGGGCCCCCCTTATGATATGCTTTAACCTTATCTTCTTGGGTTTTGCGCGTATCCCGCTTCTACCTTCATTCTGAACCGAAGCTCCTCAACGGTCATTTGTAATTCCGATATCCTGCCTCTCTTTCGTTACAGAGACTGCTCGACACGTGTACCGTACGTGGGGTATTTAATGCTGGTGGTTGGGGATGGTGCATGCGTAGGATAGCTATCCTCTACAGCTGTCAACTCCAAGTCAGTCTCGCCCATCCTAACCGTTCAATTTGAAGTTGTCTCGAGATGGGGTAAAGGTTGATTCGGATCTTCTAAGGTGCTTCTCGGGTGGTTAGTTCTTTACGTGGCCCTTGGTTATGGTACCGTTAGATCTTCATGATGGCGAACACGTAGCGAAGGATGATAAAGCCATTCTTATGATGAGGGACATGTGTGCTTATAGATATTTATGCGTATAAAATTTGCCCATTTTCTTTCAAATTTTTGATGATTTCAGTCAAGATTTTGAAGAAAATTGTTCATCATCTTCCCGCAATAACTTCTTCTCTTTCCTAGGGCACGTTTTCCCTCTCTTTTGTAATAACTTCTTCCTAGAATAGCGGGATTCTTTTCTCTTTCTTCCTTGCTAATAAATATGGATGAAGGAATGAGAATCAATTTTTTTTATTCTCTCTGGATTTTTATTCTCTCTTCTTCTTCTTCCTGCTGCTGTCTTTTTCTTCTCCCATAAACCCTAAATTTCTTCTTGTCTTCTTGCTCTTTACTTCGTCTAAGAGTTTAACTACCTGGTACTACTGTCTAAATCTTCTTCGGCCATTTGCAGACATTCATTCTTTCCTCGTACTTCTTTTTTTGCTCTGGTGAGTACTAGTTAATGATCTTTATTTAGATTTTGGGTTCTGTGATTTTTCATTCTGTTTTTGTGAATGGGCTTTCCGTATTAGCGGTGGGGAACACTTTTTACGACAGTATATATACTTGCCCTTGTTTCCCGTCGCTAAACTTAAGATGTCGTTGCCCCTATTTTCGGGTTGCCGTATGGTGTTCTCCATGTAGGTCGATGATTAGGGTTTTTTTCTTGATCTTACTTGTTTTGGTTGCCCCCTGTAGATAATCATGTCAGGTAATGATCAAAGAGGCGGTTTTTTTAGGACACACAGCTCGAGCCCTTATGGGTCTCCACCTTGCCAAAGTCCTGACATATCTCCACCGAAAGATCCTCCGCCTCCTTTGCATCCTTCTCTTCGTTCTAAACACTCTTCGTCTTCTTCTCAACAACGTGGGGAACATGTGAGGGGTTCTCGGTATCCCGTTGGTAGAGCGTTTAGTAAGCCTTCCCAGCAGTGCTCAGAACCATTAGTGGCTCAACCTTTTCGGTCTATTGCTCCTCCTAAAACTTCATCTTCTCCGGGACCTGAAGGGTCACTTACCATCCCGTTGTCCAAGAAAGACGATGATTTGTCCATGAAGCATGCATCTAAGAGAAAGTCTGATGATCTGAGTCCTTCGAAGAAATCATCAGCTCTGTGATAGACACATTTTTGTGTCTGAATTGTCCTCAGTGTCTCTATTGTTAGTCTCAATTTTTGTACTTATTATGGTGTTTTTATGTTTGTGCAGGTGTTTTTGGAGGAATACACTTGTGTGGAAAAAGTTGCTCAAAAGTGCTATTTGGACCCCCCGGAGAAAAGTGATAAAGGCACCCTCATGTTGGTTAAAGGGCACCTCAGGGCATCCCAGTTGTTAAAGACACCCGTGTTTTGGATCAGGGCACCTCACCATTTCTTCACGATTTAAAGATGAATTTTGGCGGGAAACAGTTCTTTCACCTGCGTAAATTCTGAGATTCTCTGGGAATGATTATTCACGAGATTCTCGTAA
The DNA here is from genome assembly GCA_023529315.1 of Papaver bracteatum. Taxonomy (NCBI): domain Eukaryota; kingdom Viridiplantae; phylum Streptophyta; class Magnoliopsida; order Ranunculales; family Papaveraceae; genus Papaver; species Papaver bracteatum. The sequence goes on along the minus strand of JAJJWX010002993.1, from coordinate 2,510,448 downwards.
ATCTATTCGTTGGTATTGGTTGGCATGGATCTTTGGAGACTAAATAGGCTTGATACGTGGTTTTGTTTTGAAGAAAAAGAAGATTTTGATAAAACATGAAACATATATTTGGCCGAGACACCCACGGGAATTCTGTGAGCTGGCGTGTGCAGTTAGGGTGTTTGACTCCCTCTAAACGTGTTTACATGTTCTTATCTGCCGGAGGACGCGTGATGGAGATAAAATGGAAAACTATATGAGCTGCAAATTCGTGAAGATATTCCCGGGATATTGTTTTTAATGGCGAGAAGATTTGGGAATTAAGGGGAAGATATTTGGTCCTAGCGTATATAAATGATGGGATGAGAAGTCAGCAGGGGACATGGAGAGTTTGGGGTGAAGCAGAGGCATAGAATCACGTTGCAGAGAAGAATTGCAGCAGCTGCAGAGAAAAAGAAGGAGGAGTTGCAGACGACACCGTAGAAGTGTCGTTCTCAAGAACACGAAGAACAGACTAACCAGAACTGTCGTTTATACACAGTGTATGCGATAGTAGTTTTGTAACATTTTGGTGTGATTCTGCAACACCCAGATTGTAACGGTGCCGTCTGTAACACTATTACAGCGTTGCGAAACTATGTTTTCATATATTTCTTCAATAAAAACACCTTTTTGAGCCATGAATCAATATTTTGAGTGTGTTTTCACCATGAGGAGCTAGAACCCATCACTGGGACAACGGAGGAAGCAACTTTTCATGATTGTGGTAAATGAATTAATTCTTTATATGACTTTTTGCATGGATTTAATTGCTTTATGATTTCTATTAATTATTTGTTATTTTGCTGATGTCACATGCTTGGTTTTAATTACTTTTGATGTGTCATGCTTACGACTTACATATAATGTTTTATGAAATCTATTTTTGGAAAATAATTAGAGTCACAACTTCTTTTGTTTGAGCTATATTGTATAGAGTTAATGACCGAACCACAAGAATATGAAAAGTAGTGAAATCCTGCGTCCTGGTGTCTCTTCATCCCGTGACAATATTTGGTATATATATTTTTCTATTATTTTAGTTTATTAATTCTTAAAATCAATCTCATCAAGTCCGAGTGAACGACAACCTTACTACCACTTTCTACAACATTATTGAGAAACCATCAATTTTTGGCGCCGCCGACGCGGACTTGTGTATAGATTTGTTTTTAGGTTTTTTATTTTTATTTTTATTATTTTTGTTCTCTTTTACGCCTTTGGTATTTTTTTGATTCTTTCAGATTTGGAGCGAAGCTACAAGGAAATAAAAAGTGTTATAAAAGGAAAGCATCGCCAAATAAGGAAAGAAAAGAGGAGTCCAAGGAGTGAAGAAGATTTTATAAATAATTATTTTATTTCCTTTTATTTTTAGAAACTGTAATTAGGAAAATATTTTTGTAATCTTTTATTTTTGGACATTTTTTATTCTTTATTTTTGGACTTTAGACTTTAAACTTTGGGACATTATTTTAAACCCTAAGGAAGGGTTATTTTGAATATAAACTGCACAGGGAAGGACGACAGTTACGATACTGTCTCGTCCCCTCGGGTTCATACATGACATAGGAGTCGTGGCCCGAGTCGACTTCAACGGTTCATCCCCTGTCTGGAACGGGAGGTAAGAATTCTAAACACCCGCAAATCCCCTGTCAGCGGGTTTACTGGATGATTTTGTATGCATATATGTTGAGGTCTTGAATACGGCTGCTTTAATTTCCTAGTAAAGGGAAAGGCCTGGCCATACAAGATAAGGGTTCGGATTTCATCACCGTTCTCTTCTTTCCCACCTTGGGAAAACGATACTTAACACGAACCTAAGCTTTAAAATTTGGAATAGAACGATACCTATAGGGTTACGAGCTTAGTAGGAAATTCGTTCGAAAAATATTGGTTACTCTTTTAAGCATACTTCAAAGTTCATGATGGTTTCCGTGAGTTGAATGCGTGACTGCACCGCCTTGTAATGCGGTGAGGCCTTGGGTATCAAAGCTCCACGCAGCTTCCCTCACCTCTATTCAACTTACTTAAACTCAGATTTATTCCAGAGGGGTCTGCTTAAATTGTAACGAATTCCATTTCGAAGGATTAGAAGCAGGTCTAAAAACAATCTAAGTGGACCCATCATGCTTTTTGTTTGCTAGAAATCAGTAGGTTTGTTGTGGTCGATTCATCCTTGTTTGTGTTTGTGTAAAATTCCCTTGCAGTTTGGATGTCGAACTGGTATTACAATAGCCAATACAACGAATATACCACTAATTTTCAAAATGGACATTAATTTGACCATAGTGTGAATAGTGGCTGGGAACGCCAATCTTTTGAAGGTTATGACCCATACCATGGTGAGCCCAATTACTATCCACATGCCCACCGGTCATACGAGCAAAATTCCTATAATTCCTCTTCTCTAGATGAAGCACGTAAGATACTTGAGTCAACACGTAGGTTACTTGAGTCGACACATAAGTTAGCGGACACAGATGACTTAGTTATGGGCGAAAGAACTATAACGGTGAGTGAAACTTATTTAGAAGATAACCTCAAGAAGTTAGCTGAGTTAACATGTAAGTTAACTGAGTCAACACGTGAGTTTGCTGAGTCAACACGTAGGTTAGAGTTAGAGACGGAAGAAAGAGTTGCTCGAATTACTCTTGATTGCCAATACATTCTCTCCAATATCACCCGTGAGAATGAGGAAATTTTTTATAATCAGGATGACGAGGTTAGAATTGGTAACACTACTTGTTTAGATGAGGTTCAACCATTTTCATGTTATTATAATAATGATTATGATGAGGATAGTGTTGATGAAGAAGTTGAAATAAATAGGCATATTGATCAGGGATTTACTACTCCAATTGAGCTTTATAATAATAGGGTTACTTCTGGTTCAGATCCTAATAATTTTAACAATTATTTACTAATTCAAAAGGACGAGGATTTGACTAGAGATATTGTTTTATACGATGTGGTATTTCCTGATTACGAAGCCGATTATATTTTTGAGGAACGAGTTTATTCTGAGAATATTGTTTTAGAGTCTAGTGATTTAGAAACATTAGACTTAGAAAAAGAAGACGAACTCGTAGAGCTTTTAAATATGAGTGAGGATACATCACCTGAGTATAACCTACAAGAAGCAATTGACCATTTTCAGGATTCTGATGATCTAGAAATTAGGGAAATTGTAGCTAGTCTATCTAGAGACACCCAAAATTCTAAGTTTGGGGGTGATTATCATTCTCCATGTGCCTTACCTTTAGCTCTTACAGAGATCCCTCACTTGGGACTTGATATATGTGCCTCAACCATTGTGCCAGATTACCTTCATCCTAGCTCTCCCGAACCTAATAATGTCCGAGAAGAACTTCAGTTGTTAGAAACCCATCCTCTGATTGATGTGGTTAACCCAGGCTATGATACCAAAATTGATTTTGTTTTCCCACCGAAAACTTTTCATCCAATTGTGGGAACTTATGATTTTCTAATGTGTCGGTTATTAAGTTTTCAGACTAAACCTAATTACTTTAGGAGAATAGGGTCGACACATTTGCTTAAGGAAGACCACCTATTTCGTTGTGGTCAGCTATGTGAGTCTAATCTGATTGACTTAGAGCATCCCCAGTTATTCAGGTTAATGTTATGTGCTTCTAAGTTGTTATTCGAGTTTTTCCAGATTCTAGGACCTGAACATTCGGATCTAACTTTTGAGGAATTGCAACCCATGAAAATATGTTATCTAGACCCAGTTATAGAACCTGAACCTGAACCATAGCTATTTGTAGTTGTATTAAACAGGAAACTATTTTTCTAATTTTCTTAGGATGTTGTAGATTCCTTTTACTTGTGATATCCCTTTTTGATCCAGATGACCCACAGTTATTTCGGCTACTACTATATGATTCTATGAGGTGACTAATTCTTCCAATGTCTGGCTGAAGACTTTAAACTTAGCAATTTTTGGGAGGTAACCCAATATTCTTGCAACGCGGTAATATCTTTCCTTACTCTTTTCTTCAAGTGGTAACAGTTTCTCCTTGTTCATGATTTTAATTTCATCTTTAGAACACTGAGGACAATGTTAGATTTAAGTTTGGGGGTGAGGAAGAACTTTTTAGTTGCACTTTTGAAACTTATAGCGTCACATGGTATCCGGTTAGCTAAGTTTACATATTGTTTCTCACGAAAAGATAGAAATTGGAATGCTAGGGATAACAACCTATTGAGACATTAGAGAAAAAGACATTGAGATCCTTGAAATTCAGGAGAGAACTTGTTCCTTTTAGAGTGTAACCGTGATGGACCTAACCATCCATGAAGGAAAGGCAAGTAGGTCAGGAAATGCCAGAAAGACAAAGCAACCTCACAATGTAGTCTTAGTTACTGGATTACGAGTCTCTCTCAATAGAAACTTATCATCATCAACAAGAGGAGCGACATCAAAATCTATGAAGAAAGTTGAAGACATTTAAGGTTTAGAAGCAACAATAGAAAAGAATAATTCAAAAATCAAAGTTGAAGACTTAGTTACAAGAAGTTATAAGAGCAAATGATATAAGTTGTTGGAATTTATGATACCAAGACATCACAAGTTGCGAAGATCCAAGTTTTTAAAGTCCTTCTCTCATGGCCATGCAAATTTTTGTCTTGTAATTTTTGTTTCAAAAAAAAAAAAAAAAAAAAAAAAAAAAAAAAAAAAAAAAAAAAAAAGGAGAAAAAAATATATATATAGAAAAATCAACAAAAAAAAAAAAAGGAGATAAAAAAATCATCATGTTCTTTTTGTTCTATAATTAGTTTTTTTTTCAATAAGGCCATAGGGAAGTAGAAATTTTTATGTCAAGAAATCGAAGAGAAGAGTTAATTGTCAAGGTTCTATGAGGTTCGATAGTTTATCATCCACAGTTGAAGACCGAAGAAGACGTTGTTTCTACTGAGCACTATGAGAGAGTCGAAGAAAGATACATTTGGTTGCTTTGTTAGTACGCTTTCAATCTGGCACAAGATCTTTCTAGCACTGGTTTAACTCATCACACGTAATTAGTCCAGCTGTGTAGCAGATGTCCCTCTCATCTTTTTCTCTCTCTTAATCTTATCCAACTGTAAATCAGCTGACACATCTTACAATGTTTATCTGGCTGTGTAGCGGATATATCTTTATCTAGCAGTGTTGCGGATGTGTCTCCCTTTTTCTTCAGTCAGCTTTAGAGCTGTCACCTTTAATTTCTCTGGCATTCTAGTCACTTGGAGATAGGTTGAGAATACGTATGTCCTCATAGCTTTTTGGATACTTGTGACCAATTAGAAGTCATGGTTTTGTGGGTACACCTCTGGTAAACCCTCCCGAGATTAACTCGGTTTCATTTTATTTTAGATTTTCTCGAGGACTAGCAAATAATAAGTTTGGGGGTGAATCTGTTCGTTGGTATTGGTTGGCATGGATCTTTGGAGACTAAACAAGCTTGATATGTGGTTTTGTTTCGAAGAAAAAGAATATTTTGATAAAACAGGGAACATATATTTGGCCGAGACACCCACGAGAATTTTGTGAGCCGGCGTGTGTAGTTAGGGTGTTTGACTCCCTCTAAATCTGTTTACATGTTCTTATCTGCCGGAGGACACGTGATGGAGATAAAATGGAAAACTATATGAGCTGCAAATTCGTGAACATATTCCCGGGATATTGTTTTTAGTGGCGAGAAGATTTGGGAATTAAGGGGAAGATATTTGGTCCTAGCGTATATAAATGATGGGATGAGAAGTCAGCAGGGGACATGGAGAGTTTGGGGTGAAGCATAGGCTAGAATCAAGCTGCAGATAAGAATCGCAGCAGCAGCAGAGAAGAAGAAGGAGGAGTTACAGGCGACACCGTAGAAGTGTCGTTCTCAAGAACACGAAGAACAGACTAACCAGAACTGTCGTTAATACACAGTGTATGCGATAGTAGTTTTGTAACATTTTGGTGTGATTCTGCAACACCCGGATTGTAACGGTGACGTCTGTAACACTACTACAGCGTTGCGAAACTCTGTTTTCATATATTTCTTCAATAAAAACACCTTTTTGAGCCATGAATCAATATTTTGAGTGTGTTTTCACCATGAGGAGCTAGAACCCATCACTGGGACAACGGAGGAAGCAACTTTTCATGATTGTGGTAAATGAATTAATTCTTTATATGACTTTTTGCATAGATTTAATTGCTTTATGATTTCTATTAATTATTTGTTATTTTGCCTGATATCGCATGATTGGTTTTAATTACTTTTGATGCGTCATGCTTATGACTTACATATAATGTTTTATGAAATATATTTTTGGCAAAGAATTAGAGTCACAACTTCTTTTGTTTGAGCTATATTGTAAAGAGTTAATGACCGAACCACAAGAATATGAAAAGTAGTGAAATCATGCGTCCTGGTGTCTCTTCATCCCGTGACAATATTTTGTATATATAATTTTCTATTATTTTAGTTTATTAATTCTTAAAATCAATCTCATCAAGTCCGAGTGAATGACAACCTTACTACCACTTTCTACAACATTATTGAGAAACCATCACTCTATACCCAGCATCGGACATTCCCCTTTCGGGTCACACCGCTGCCAACCCAAAGAAGAAAAAGGTGTATTTTCGAGACATCGATTTGGGGGTGTTTAAGGCTAGGCATGGTCTTGAATATTTCGAAGTTTATTTCTACAACCAAGGTGACGAGCTTACATATGATATGATTACCAATTATAAGTATGATTCACAACATCTGCTAACGACCGTTGGTGCCACTGAAGCAGGCCTGGTGCTTCCTCTGTATAAGTCTGGTGATTCATTTTTCTATGATATCTTGTCGTGTCGCGAAGGCTCTACCCTTCATACTTATTTCCATTAAGTAGTACAGTTGAGTGGGAATTATCTTCGGACTCTTCGGGAGGCTTATCTTCGAAGTAAGGGTAGGGCGCTGGTGACCTGCTACCAACCTGATCTTGCGGAAAGAATCTTGTATACCCCCATCAAATTTCAATGCGTCTTTCGGGGATTATGCCAATAGTCGAAACCGGAAGCCTTGGAGCATCGGTTTACGTACAATACCATCTTCTGATGGTGAGGTTCGTCTTCTGAGCGAAGTGAGTGATACTAAGCTACGCTTCGTTCCGGGAACGGAGTATAACGCACGTCCGGAGCCTTTTCCCATCAAGGAGAAGCTTCGTAGAGATCATGATTATGAATGGTACGCCACTCCTATCGGGATTATTGGTCCCTGGGCTTATGGTTGGATCCCCGGTGATCACGAATGGCAACCAACTGCTCAAAGTAGGGTTCGTGAGTGTGCCCCTCCCCGATATGGTGATTTCTGCCCCTGGGCTTTAAATTTTTCCGGTATGAGTTTTAATTATTGCCTCGAGGCCGCTGACTATGAGGAAGATGAGAGTTCCGAGTATATCCCTCCTCCCAAGGCTTCTGTCGTTACGAAGGTAATATTTATTATTTTATTTCTACCATATTACGTAGGTCCTTGCCCTTAAGATAGGAAATCTTACTTTTTATTTCCTGGCAGGGTTCAAAGAAGAAGAAGATTAGTCCTCTTGAATCGTCCACTGTCGGTGTTGTTGATTCTGGGGTCCCCGAAGTTATCATTCATGTTGGTAATGAAGAAGAATTCGATGAGGAGTACGAAGAAGAGCCCGATGAAGAAGAATTGGGAGGTGTCCGTTGAGGAAGACATGGAAGAAGAGAGTTCTGATGGCGAAGATGCCGAGCTGCGTGCTTTGAAAGAGGTTAAAGGGAAGAAAGTCGTATCGGGAGGAGAGAAAGATGATAACGCTGCTGGTGGGGAGAAGGAGCAGCGTGGCCCTTTTGTGTTCGGTGACGCCGTGGATAAAGGGAAAGAGAAGCGCGGCTCTGGTGCGAGTAGTGATGCTACTAGAAGGGGCGCTGCCGTGACTTTCTCAAAAGATTTTGTGTCCGCTGTGAAGGATGATGGTGATGACCAGACCTATAGATGGTTGAAGGAGAAGGGTCTTATGTACGTTCCTCATGGTGCTCCACCCGTGCCTGAGAAGAGACCCTTCGATTCTTTTACTCGTCAGCGGATGCAACTAACGTCTATGTTTTTTTAAAAACCAACTATTCAACCTACACATGCAATAAATACAACATCACATGGAAGCCAAGGATCATCCACATAGCTTCACAGTCCAATAAATCACGAACATCAACTGCAATAAATTGAAAAGTAATGTATAAACAGGCAATTGGATTTTGTCCTAAATCAGTGAAACAATATGTTTTTTTAAAAACCAACTATTCAACCTACACACTGTATGGTAAAAAATTGAAAGCTAGCTTATAGTCCCAAGCCAACAAACAGATAATATCAAGAATCAATCTAATTATAAAATTCAAAATTCTAGGAACCATAATGGACGGAAACTACTTGGTTTTCTTAGTTAATATCAAGAATCAATTTAATTATAAAATTCCCTTGTAGGGGGTTGTTGGTGCAAAATTAATCACCCCAACAATCTTCGAGATATGTATATGATGATCGAATCGCCGCCGTCGATTATCTTCTCCAATGAATTCTTGATGGAAAAAGGTGGGGGTACCTACAAAGACACTCCGATGCTAAAATCAACAAGAGTTCTATGCAAGTAGGTTGTTAAGAAAAGGAATAGAAATTGTGTACCTTTTGTGCTGAGATTTAACCTCTATATATAGGCAAAACTAGATATAGCTTTAGGGTTTTGATAGTTATCCCAATAACTTCCCTCATCTGTATAAATCCCAAAACACGTCCAGATTCATGATAAACCCTAATATTTATCATAATCCTTATTTATCTTGAATAATAATTATCTTGAATAATTATTAATATTTAAGATAATTATCCCTTTGATTTAGGATCCAGTATTTATCCCAAATAATATTAATAATTATAAATAAATATTCAAGACTCCTGGGCTTCAATAATAAGCCTAGTGGGTTCCCATAATAAACACACTGGTTTCCCTAATAACCCAAATCCAGGCTTCCACAATAAGTCATGTGGGTTTCCACAATAAACCCACCGGTTTCCACAATAAACCGTACTATGCCCATTCTGAATAGCTTGTGCGGCACGCACGTACACTATTTATATAGGGTACAAACAGGGGTATTCAGATTCGGAGAGAAACTAATCGAAATCCATATCTCAGTGACAAGATTTACCTCAGAGAAGGAAGCACCTAAACATAGGCCTGTGGACATGTGATCAAATATTGATGAAGCTACCAGAAATTCGTCACATCAAAGCCCTTTCCAGATCTGTTGGAAACCTGGTAGTGAACAAACAAAGACAAAGAGAACATAGATCAGTAAAATTCAGAAGAAGAAAAATTACTCCTTTGACTAAATTGAAGAGAAGGGGAGGGATTGATATGAGATTATGAGAGTTATCTTTAAACTCTGAATCACCACTTAAGGGAGTTAGGTTTGAAAATCTTATGTTTTAACAGTAACCTAAAAATCTGAACCAAAATCACAACCCTCACCCAGAAATAAAGGATTCTATTCAACAATTGATTAAAGAAAAAAAAAATCAAAGTTTATAAGATAAAATTACAGCAGAAAGTTACATTTTTCCTCGGTTTAGATCCTTTGATTTTCAAGTTTCAACAACTTCTTCCACTAACCGAAGTCGAAGAAGAAAAAAAGAGAAATCCCAATGAAGTTCCTAATCTAGAAACACCAGAAATAGCTTCAAGCAGAAGGGTAAATCTCCTAAAAAGCATAAACCACTTGAAATCAGAAACAAATACAGAAATGTAGATCTAAAAAGGAATGAAATGAAATACAATGAAATAAAATAGGAAAAAAGGAATTGGGAATTACCTTTTTGTTAGAGATTCAACACCGCGTGAAACATTAGTGAATGTGAATGTAGTCATTGTTCGTCTCATTCTAAGTAATCTGATTGATTTTTCATACCTAATTGAAAATGAATCCAAAATTAGCAAGCATTACAAAATGGATAAACAATATGAAATCGAACAAATCAAAATCAAATCTTACTTTTCTGGAAGTGTGATTGGGTTCTTCTTTTCGGGTTTAGAGACAGGTGTGACTGGATTCATGGACGACGATTCTTTTCCTTTCTTAGCAATTGACGATGAAGCTGATGCCTTTTTCATTTCTAAGTTCAGCTTCGGGAAACTTTGAAGATGAATAGGAGAGAACAAATAGTGGGACGGAGTGATCTATGTTTCTCCCACGTATTATTTGGTGTGGCTGGACTATAAGATATGAGTACCTCACTGCCATTGATAGAAGCCACGTATCACTATCAGAAAGATCTGATGACCAGATTTTGTGATCCAAGATCTTACGGTGAAAAACCAGCTGATGAAAATAATCGTTTGTAGATACGCTCGTACGAAAGAAGGCAATCCACTTTTTGGAAGTAAAATTTAAGCGGAAAAACATATCGCCGAATGAAAATTATAGCGGCAAGTCTCCAAACTTAAGCGGGAAAAATAAAAAATTCTCGCGCCAAGTTTATATCTGAAGTGGCGATCCATGTGACATATTTTATGGCTTTCTATTAGTCTGAAAAAATATCATCCAGGTCTAGCTTAATCCAAATACATTATACCCACTTTTACAAAATTTGCATTCTTACCTAAATTCCTAATTTGCAATGTTACCTAGATAAGGGTTATTTATCGCGTGTAATTACTAAACCGATTGTATGTGAATATAATTTTCGCAAATTCATTCGTCTTCTTAACTTGTTCGATCTCATCGGACTTTCTTACATATTTACATAAGCCAATTCCAAAAAAGGATCATCCGACTCTAATATTTGTTCCATATCATTATTATTAAAGCCAGTTTAGGTTCAGGAGAAAAATTTGGCAGGTTCAAGGGAAATTTTTGGCTAACGAATGAGATTTTGAGTACAATAAAAAAGTCTGGTCAATGGGTAGTTTTTTGTTTGTAATTGCAAATACTATTGCTTTTTTTATGCATATTTTGGACCACTAGACGAATTTGGTATCATGGAAAAAAGCAATTAGGGAAATGAAAATTGACAAAAAAATTATTTAAGATAGATCATCGACTCTAAGATCACATAGTGTAAATTTGGAATTGGTCGCCCAAGTCTAAGATATTGTTTTGATATCACTGAATATGTTTAGGGATTTACTGAATTTGATCCCGAAATAAATTTACTTGTACGTTTCTGTAATTTTTCCAAACTTATTTGACATGCCGAAAGAGTTACACAAGTTGATGGTAATTCCCTGAGATTCGAATTTACATCAAAACACCTTGTATAATATACAGGAAAACTCTAAATTATAAATCTAACCTTCTTCACAAAGCCACTAACACCGTACTTCTTTCCGTTATGCATCCTCTAAGTTTCACCATCTTCCTCGAGAAAGATTCATTCAACTCTATTGTCATACAAGTCAATTTTAAGACAAATCATTGACTCAACAATTTGCTCGTTCTTATTATGCATAAAATTTATATAATTCACTTCAAAGAAAGATTCATCCAAGTCTGGAATTCTTTTGATCTCATTTGATATGCTTAGTGATTTACACCCATCCATGTTATTGTTCGAAAGGATGTTCAAGGAATCTGTCATGAGTCCTAGCGGAATAACCAGTTGTATCTCGTAGGGACGTACTCGGAATCAGTCTTTCAGGTCAGATTTATGGACCCAATTTAATGATACTGCACCCTATGAATGTATTAATGTCACTTTATAAGACCAATGTCTGGCACTGTATCTTATGAAATTTGCATGGGTATACGTTTGACCAATATTAAAGCAACTAATGAATGTTAGGCAAGTGCCTAATAAGCCCAACGTATGGCACTGTATCTTAGGAAATTTGCATTGATATACATGTTTGAACAATATTAAAGCAACTAATGCGTGTCAGGAAGGTGCCTGGGAACTATAAGAAAACTAATTACATTCGTTAGGCAGGTGCCTGGGAACTACAAAAACAAATAAACTAATTACATATTTCTCAACTACATATGTTGTTGTAGAACTTAGCTGCAGAATGATTGAGGAACTAAATATGTTGTTGCAGAACTTAGTTGTGGAATGATTGAGGAACTATCTGCCAACTACACTTTGTTGCTTTAACATATCGTAATTATGAAAATACGATATATGACTACTACTAAATTAAATTGCAAAATAAATTCACAACTATATATATATATATTGTTGCCATAATGTTTGGAAACTACCTGATAACTACAAAATATTAGTTGTTAAAAAGTTTGGCAATTAGGTAACAACTACAAAAAACTAATGGGGCTAATTAATTGCATTTAACAAATAATCGTGTTTGGCTACTGCAACGGAAGTTGCCAAAAGTGCGTATAGCAACGAGGAATATTTAGTAGGTGCCTTAACATTTGGAAACAACGCATACGACAATTTAAGCTCCGCAACTACCATTAGTTACCTTTTTATTTGGCAACTCAAATCTCATCTTAGGAAATTAAAGTAGAATTGTTGCCAATGGTCAGGTTTTTTGTAGTGTACTAGTTGTAATATGTGATGTATTGATATGTAGTATGCTATATATTGATATGTAGTATGTTTGATATGTAGTATGTTATGTATTGATCTACATATATATTGATATGTAGTATGTTATATATTGATACTACATATCAAAAAATTGTTATGTATTGATACTACATATGTTACTACTAGTATAGTAAAGTAGTTACCTGATTTACTAGTAACAATAAGATATTTTTGTTACTACTAGTATATTACATATTAATATGTAGTATCACCGTATTGATAGTACTAGTATGTAGTAACATACTACTAGTAATATTTACATGTATTGATACTAATCAGACCTGGAAGGGTGTTTTAGGCATTTATAAAATACACTTTATAATCTCCACGAAGTTTTTGGACTAGAGAGTAAATAATCGAATCCAAAAACATGTTTTTGGACTAGGGAGTAAATATTATTCATGGGTGGACTAGCCATTAACTGGGTCATGAAAAAGTTGACTAAACAGTAATTCCTACTTTAGATATACCATATTGTAGTTTAGGTTTTACTAAAAGAGAAAGAGTAGAGTCGTAGAGATAAGAGATTTTAGTTATTTTTGAATTATCGGAAACAAATAATTAAAGGATATTATCGAATATCTGTTACTCTTAACGTAACGGATATCGAATGAAAATTTTAATATCCGTCGGATTTTATAGGATAGCGGATATCCTATAAAATTAACAGTAACAGATGCGGTATGGCCATTATCTATTCCGATAGCTACCGTTGACAGCCCTAATAATAACCTAACTGATTAACAGAAAAATTTATTGCGAAATCACAAGAGTCTTTGGCGAAGGATTTTTGTGATTACTTTTTATATCTTACCTATCGGAGATAAATCTCGAGTAAGTCTTAGAGAAGATAAAACTTAATACGATAGAACAAGTAAGATTAGAATATGCAACTAAAGAGAAAATAGTTGGATTTGGCTTCACGAATCCCAAATGAAGTCTTCAAGTCATTAACCTAATAATGGTTTTGGAAAAACCTAGGTTAAAGGAGAATCAAATCTAGTTTGCAACTAGGACACATGAAGTGTCGGGATTAGGTTTTCCAGTTGCTAGAGTTCTCCCTTATATAGTCTTTCAAATCGGGGTTGCTTACAATCAAAGCTAAGATAGCTTAGTAACAAAGCATTCAATATTCACCGTTAGATGAATTCCTGATTTAAGATTCAAGCTAAGTCTGCTTAGGAATTATGCAATCATTCTCCATTGTTAGATGGTCTTAGCTTGTTATACACAAATGAAATATACTTATATTTAGATATGGGTAACCGTACCTAAACGTGTATAATGAGTTGGGTCAATAACAATTAACCGAAGTTATCCATAAGAACACTTCTAGATCAAATATGATGATCAATCAATCATGATAGATAATCAAATGAATTCAATTATGTTTCAAATAGAGTTGTTCAATTGTTTACTATCTCATATAAATATCCATGAAGAAATTTAAACAATATCGGATTGATTCGCAATCGTACGAAGTACTTATACAATAATCAATTCATGAACATTAATCCACGGTTTGCAAAGTTAATTTGCATTCCTTAAATCATAAATGTTTTAGTTCATGAGTATGAGAATCATACATAATCGGTTTTATAACTTAACCATTGTGTTCGCAAACTGGTGATTTAGGGTAAAAACTGATTCTCCTGGTTTTGGTAAATTTGGGTGTGTTGATGAGAAACTAATCCAAACCCTAAATAAATGCATTGCACGGGAGTACTTTTAGATCCGAGAGATCAATCTGTATAATCCTGGCCTAAACCAAGAAATGTCCGTTCCAGTCTTGCTTCAGTCACAAAGTGAAGGAGAAGGGTTGATCTTAGGGAGGGAAGCGAAGAAGGTGTTGAGATCAGAATGTGAAACCGCACCCAACAATTCATTTAGAAATATGAGAGCACTTACTCCAATACACTTTCTAGAGAATCAACTAGACAGTCAGACTCAATCTAGAGTAAAGTATATCAAAGAGTTTTAATATCTCTGTTTCACAATGTAATCAGCAAATCAAACAAATAGAAATCCGTGAGCCTGATTATAATGTGAAACAACTTGAATAGTACCAAAGACCAATGTTCAAGTGTCAATCAATGTAAATCAACAACCAAAGGTTGGATATTCTAATTGATTGATCTTAATGCACAATCTGTGATATTTCAATTATATAACAAAATATAATGCGGAAAAGAAATAAAACAGACACCAGAATTTTGTAAACGAGGAAACCGCAAATGCAGAAAAATCTCGGGACCTAATCCAGCTTAAACACCACACTATATTAAGCCGCTACAGACTCTAGCTTACTACAAATTAATTTCGGACTGAACTGTATTTGAACCCTAATCAATCTCACACTGATTCAAGGTACAGTTGCACTCTTTACGTCTCTGATCCTAGCAGGATACTACACACTTGATTCCCTTAGCTGATCTTACCCACAACTAAGAGTTGCTACGACCCAAATTCGAAAACTTGATAAACAAATATGTATCACACAGAAAAGTCTATAGGATTGAATGTTGATGGTGGTTTTCAGTTCAGGTCTAAAATTGTAAAACCCTGTATTTTAATGTGTTTTCATCCTGCAAAGGAATCAAAGCCATTAAAAGCAACGAGTGCTTAAGCCTCTTCGCTCACATATGCATTGAGCAATTCAATATATTTGTATATATGAAATTTTATCAGAGTGGTGCGTGCAAAATCAATCCCAAAATATTTTGTGAATTTTATCTTCCACTGACATTATTCACTAATGCATTGCCTGCCTAGTATTTTCCTATGCTATGTTCTCAGCCGAACTCTCAATATTGGCATGACATGACGATTAATGTTCACTCGCATCGGAGTAGCATGAATCTCTCGAAGTTTTAGTGTTGAGACCTGCATGAAAACACTCACGTAGGCTACGCCACTCTCTGATAAACCTTTTAGCCCTAGCACTCGGGGGATGAGATGCTTCATTACACTGAGACATTTCGTCGTGCATCCATTTTCCTCCATGCTGACTGAAGCCAAAAAGGCCTGAGTATGCTCACGAATGATGCGTAAGTGCAGAAGAGACATACCCCGTATGGCACGACCATTTTCACGAAATGGGGAATCTATTTTGTCCATCAGCTCCTTGAACGCATTATCCTTGGGTTTGTCGACCTCAAAGCTCTTTTCTGGAGAAGTAAAAGAGTAATCATTACCAGTAGTTCCCATCATATACTGCAAAAAGGTGTCATGATTATATCAACAGCTGGTATATAAAAAAAAATCAAAAATCAAATCGCATGATGAACATGGAGTAATACCTGGAACGAAGAAGAAAAGCAATTCTGCGATGGGAGAAAAGCTCCAGCGTCTTATTTATATTCCACAAATCAGCAAGATCCCGGGAAGAAAAGGAGTCTCTACCCTCCATGAATAAAGGCTTCAGATACGGGATAACAATCAAGTGGATACTTATCTCCCTGAAGATAACTGACGTATGCTAAAAAGAAACGTATCTTGCTTGAGAACCGGGCCAGTCCCTATCCTAGTAATCTACGCCAAACTTCTCTTGTAAATTTCTTCATATGTCACCATCTAGTGCGTACCCCGTAATAATTCCACTGCTACGTGCTAAGCATGGGACTTAATGTTGATGGTGGTTTTCAGGTCAGGGCTAAAACTGTAAAACCCTGTATTTTAATGCGTTATCATCCTGCAAAGGAATAAAATCCATTTAACAGCAATGAGTGCTTAAGCCTCTTCGCTCACATATGCATTGAGAAATTTAATATATTTGTATATATAAAATTTACTCAGAGTGGTGCGTGCAACAACAATCCCAAAATATTCGGTGAATTTTATCTTCCACCGGCATTATTCACTAATGCATTGCCTGCCTAGTATTTTCCTATGCTATGTTCTCAGCCGAAGTCTCAATATTGGCATGACATGACGATTAATGTTAACTCGCAGCGGAGTAGCATGAATCTCCCGAAGTGTCAGTGTTGAGACCTGCATGAAAACACTCATGTAGGCTACACCACTCTCTGATAAAGAGATTAGCTTGCTTACACACCATTTAGTTAAAAGTTAGCACGATCGAATGCGCTTAAATTCCTTAAGTAAAATCTAGACTTTCCATGTCAATCTCAAAAATAATCACGGCCACACTATTTGTCCGCGCGATTTAACAAGCCTAGCCTAGCCTAAGCCTGGAAGAATTAGGCAATCATCACGATGACCTCTATCGGGCCCACTAGCATCCCGACCGAGCAGATCCCCTCTAATACATCTGTAGTGCTTCAACTGATTATCCAAAACATCGATGATCGCGCTGTTGAAGAAGAGAGCTCAAACGAGCTATACCGGCCAAAATGGTCTCAAAAACATCTCGACCGTTCAACTTCGCTAGCCTAGTTGGGCGGCTTGGATTTTCCCACAAGCGAATAAGGAAGTGTCGGTGTGTTCGTTGGTGACCCAACTTCCCCCTTGGTTGATCCACCTGCCCATGAAAATCATATAGGGCATTAAATCGTTTTCCCGAACTAGGACAAACACGCTATTTCAAAACCCTAATTTTGGGTTGCGGCAGTATATTATTTTCGCAAACTATCATATCCGCTCAACCTTGCCAGCCTAGTTGGACGGCTTAGATCGCGTTCCAAGCGATCAAGGAGGTGCCAATGCGTTCACCACCGGCCCAATATTATCCCCGGCCAAGGTTTTTAAACTCGTATGAGTCACGAATTGACTCGTATGATTCGCGTCATTTAATCCCATATCGATCTGAATCGTTGCTCTGAATCGAAACACCACCAGAATCGCATTTTTCAATTTTTTTCCTGAATCGTTGACCAAGTAAGCGTATTCATTTCTAATGAAAATTCAGAAATTAATGTTAGTAAAAACTTAAACGGTAGAGAGAATCGAACCCGAAACCTCAGGTGTGTAGGTGGGCAACCTTTTCCACTAAACCATGTCAGTTGTTGGTGATTATGTTGAACGTATTTTCGATTTATAAGATCTAATGTCAAAACTTATAATATTTTTTATTTAGTTCAGTAATATTTATAGGCATACATATTAAAATATAGCGATTCAATAATGAATCATGAATATAAGTTTCACGATTCAAGATACGATTCGATTCATAAAAATACAAAAACGATTCACGATTCGATTTACGATTTAAAAACCTTGTACCCGACCAATCGACTTGATCATGGGAAGTCAATAGCACACCAAATCGTTCGATTGAACTAGGGTGGACGTGGCTGCTTTGAAACCAAAATAGGGATGGCTGCACGACCCCTAAACCCTAAATTACATCCACGACAATATGTAACTGCTGCAAATCATCTCATCCATCCAACTTTGCTATCCTAGTTGAATGATGTAGATTTGTTTTCAGAAATTAAAAAAGTAGCATTGTGATCACCGGCCACCCCTCCTTCACAAGGAGCGATCGACCAAGCAATAGCTTGCCCCTAGAGCTACCAAACGATCACCCAAAGGTGGTCGGCCATGCTACCACTTTTAAGATGCCCAATCCACGACTTATTCAATCGAGCTCTAAAACAATGATGCTTCATACACATCGATTATTTTGAGCTGCTTAAAGGTGATGCTTTACGAACATCGAATACATACGATATTTTATCGGCCTCACAAACAACTTAGTTGTTTAACCTAATAGTACCATATGCTATTCTTTGCGGCAAGTCCCACGACTCAACCCACTTACTTGAGACATCAAACATGTCACAAACTGGGGGATACTTACTGCGGTATTGGTCTGGCGGTTTACAGCGTGCGGCGTGCAATGCGCCCATTACGAGAACTTGTCAGGAAAGGAAGAACGGTTAAAAACGATGAGAATAGTGGGTGAAGGTGTGACCATGTGATGATCATCTCCTTTTACACAACCCCACTACTCCACTACTTAATCTTCTACACTTCCTACGAGATTAGGGTTGCGCTCAAATGACTTGTATAAATAGGTTTTTAACCTATTTCGACAAAAAGAACACAAGTGTTATCAATACAAGTATCCAGAAACCATACAAGTCATAAAACAGCTACACCTTCATAATTCAACATTCTGATCTCAAACACCTTCTTCGCTTCTCTCTCTAAGATCAACCCTTCTCCTTCACTTTGTGACCAAATTAAATCTGGAACGGCCATTTCTTGGTTTAGGCCAGAGTTTTACAGATTGATCTCTCGAATCTAAAAGTACTCCCATGCAGTGCATTTATTTAAGGTACTAATTCGTTTCTCATTAACACACCCAAATTTACCAAAAACAACAGAACCAGTTTTTACCCTCAAACAAGGAACCAATTGATAACCCGGACTTATATTTCCGAAGAACAACCTAGTTTTATCAATCACCTCACAATAAAATTAATCTACTAGCGAAATAAATTATTGTGGAATCACAAATGTGAGACGAAGGTGTTTGTGACTACTTTTCTATCTTGCCTATCGGAGATATAAAATCTCGAGTCAATTATATCAATTGAACTCAACACGGTAGAAAAATCAAGATCAGAACACGCAACTACAAAGAAAATAATTGGGTCTGGCTTCACAATTCCAATGAAGTCTTCAAGTCGTTAACCTACAGGGTCTCGAGAAGAAACCTAAGGTTAAAGGAGAATCGACTCTAGTTATACAACTAGTAACACACATGAGGCGTGGGGATTAGGTTTCCCAGTTTCTAGAGTTCTCCTTTATATAATTTTCATATCAGGGTCATTCAATAATTACCGTTAGATGAAAAACCGGATTCCACCAAGCTAATATCTTTGAACCGTTAGATCGAACTTAGCTTGTTACACACAAATGAAATGTACCCTCATTTAGGTTTATGTAATCGTACCCAAACATGTACACCATGTTGGTTTACAAATAGTTAACCGAGGTTAGCCATATGATTACAATAGAACCTCTATATAAGAATATCCTAGGGACTACATAAAAATATTGTTATATAGAGGTTATTCTTCTATATAGGTCTACCTTGAAAACATCGAATTTTTTTTGTTATATATGTACCTAGGATAAGTACATACATATGCATAGGAAACATCATAATGTACCTGGGTAACAGAAAAATTAATTAAATTTCGTTTAGTTCTGCAGATAAGGATAAATGAAGCTTGAGATATAACATAAACCACACAAAATTCAACCAAGAAATGGAAACTTTTATTGAGTTGTGCAAAACAAAGCATCAAACAAACTTAGAATTAAAATGATCTTGCAAAATTGTTACAAGAATTTGTTCATCTTAAATTGTGATGTATGCCAACACCTATATGTTGGTAAAATTGGCATCCCGAACGCAGCGGAAATTAGGATCACAAAGGGAAATTGGTGATTGGAAACAAACATGGAGAAATAATAATAAATAGACAAAAGATAAAGAAGAACACAACTACAACACAAGATATACGTGGTTCACCTTTACAGGCTACATCCACGGCCAACACCACCAAAAAAACTTCCATTAAATCAAAGACCATTACATGCTCTTTCCGTAACCCAAGAAAATACCAAAGAGTTAACAAGACATATCCGAGAACACCATCGAAGAAACCATAGAAATCAACTCTATAACATTCGCCAAACCAGCATCGTGTCTTCTCTTCTACACCGTCTTCATAGATGCTACTAGCAGAGGAGAAACATGGAAACTAGAAACTTGGATTAGGGAATATCCCCAAACCCTAAACACTAGAACACCAAAATCCTATCTCTACAAGTTTTTCTCTCACACCGATATTGACCTTCACGGTAGCACACGGCCCTCCCTACAAAGAGACCACAATCCTAAGCACAAGGATTTACCACTTTTCTGGGTTGGATGTCTACAAACCTACAATTCTAGTCTTATATATAGAGAACACAAACTTGGCAACCAAGTATTAGTCTCTTGTTAGGAAACTAAACTCTTTCCTAAAATCTATACCACCTAGATTAGGAAACCCACTCAATGTGGACAAGGCCCAAAACAGGAAATCCACTTATTTCCTAACAATCTCCACCTCGGATCATACTTTCAAGCATGAGACGACCAAAGGAAATTACCTACATCTTCCACCAGAGTGGTTCACAATCTCTATATACCCGTAAAAATTACTTTTGAAGTTCAGACCCGAACTTCCATCTTCATAGAACCATCTCTTTGACCAAAATACCATGATGTTGATAAAAGTATTCAAACCATCTTCTACATGTAGAAAACTTGTGAAATTGATCATGATTCACAAACACCATGAAAATCTTCAATCACCATCAACAAATCCTTGCACAGGCTCAACCATTGATCACCAAGAGAACCAACCAGAAGAATAACCAGTAAGCTAACAACATGTTGAACTATAATCTAAAAATAAAGAATTAACTTCAATATCATACTCCAACACATGTCACGATTACCGTGTATCTGAAACAAACAATTAGACATCTACACTGTGATTAACAAGCTTAATCCTTTGAGCAATTCTCAAAGTCATCACCAATATGACATATCTTTTTTACCACTACCACACCCAACATACTCGCTCAGAATATATACTGTGTGAATGCCCATATTACCATGGTACATGCTTCCGAGATCGGGAACATTCTTGATATTACATGCAAGCCATCAAGAATTTATTAACATAGACTTAAGAACATAAATCTACAACATCTCGTGCATAACTTCGAAGCGTTGATGGACTTGCTTCTACATGTGACCTCACTGCCCCATCCATTCTTCAAACTTTGTAACCCATTCTTTATAGTGTATGGTTACTAATACCCTTCAAGAAGTATATATGTATTCCACCTCATTCATCTTTATTTTGCATCCCATACTACATCATAAAACCAAATAAAGAACACACGCTTCTACCAAGTTGAACCTCTCTGATTTATAAATCACATCACAAATCCATATTCGTGAAAACAACGGTTGAAACATTATCTTCAAAACATATTTCTCCACCCGAACAATAAACCATCGTTCAATTCCAGGTTCAATCACACCATCTCGTCCTTGGCTCTAATACCAATTTTTGGTAAAATTGGCATCCCGAGAGCAGCGGAAATCAGGATCACAAAGGGCAATTAGTGACTGGAACCAAACATGGAAAAATAATAAAAAATATACAAAAGATAAAGAAGAACACAATCACAACACAAGATATACGTGGTTCATCTTTACAGGCTACATCCACGGCCAACACCACCAGAAAAACTTCCATTAAACCAAAGACCATTACATGCTCTTTCCGTAACCCAAGAAAAGACCAAAGAGTTAACAAGACATACCCGAGAACACCATCAAAGAAACCATAGAAATCAACTTTATAACATTCGCCAATCCAGCCTCATGTCTTATCTTTTACATCGTCTTCATATACGCTACTAACAGAGGAGAAACATGGAAACTAGAAACTTGGTTTAGGGAAAATCCTCAAACCCTAAACACTAGAACACCAAAATCCTCTCTCTACAAGTTTTTCTCTCACACCGATATTGACCTTCACGGTAGCACACGACCCTCCCTACAAAGAGACCATAATCCTAAGCACAAGGATTTACCCCTTTTCTGGGTTGGATGTCTACAAACTTAAAATTCTAGTCCTGTATATAGAGAACACAAACTTGGCCACCAAGTATTAGTCAACTGTTAGGAAACTAAACTCTTTCCTAAAATCTATACCACCTAGATTAGGAAACCCACTCAATGTGGACAATGCCCAAAATAGGAAATCCACTTATTTCCTAACACTATATTATTTATATTATAATGTCAATTATTCTTATACGAAGGTAAGTTCCTTAAGACAGGACCGGAAAAAAATATGACTTATTCCAATATGAAGTTTATTATTAAATATAACTGGCCCAATTCGGGATCATAAAATTTTATTCTTATATGGAGGTTATTCCTATATGGAGTATTCTTATATAGAGGTTCTATTGTACTCTCATGTCAACCTTATTCATCTTAACCATAACTAGTTCAAATGACTCAAATGAAACTAGTTAAATAGTTGTTCAATTGCTATATTCTCATAGATTTATACAAGAACACAATTGAAGCAAAATCGGTTTGATTCAATCGAATCAATATATGAACATTATAGCCACGGTTTGTAAAGATTGCATTCCTTATTGATAAATGTTTAAGTTCATGTACACTACCGATTTTAGAAAGTAACCACTTAAGTACGCGTACTTAAGTAATCGGTTTTGTGAGTTTGATTTTTTTCAGAAATTCACGGACGTGAACTTTTCGCCAGTAAATGTATGGGTACGCGCACTTAGGTAACTGAACGAGTTGGTTTTTGAAATCCAGCAACAGCAGAAATTCTCGGTCGTGAACTTCCGCTAGTATGCGTACGGGTACGCATACTTATCCAGTCTCCTCCAACCATTTTGTATACACACAAGTATGCATACTTTAGGTTCCCGGTTTTGGACTTATACACAAATGTGCGAACACACAATATGCTTATATCCAAATAAGGTTACAAGATTCTAAACTCTTTATTTCAATCATTGAAACATTCTTCTATAATGACAATAGCCGTTTTCACACATTATTAGCATCAATTTTTTTTCAAGATATTGAGATAATCATTATCGAAACATTCCAAGTCTTACACCAAATGATTGTATCACACAAACCGTGTAAGATGTTACTTGAAAATTTTCTCATGATATAAGATGAACTTGGTCGAAGCGAAAGCTTACTAACACATATTTCGAGAAATATGTAAGCGATGTATACTCAGTTCTAAATCTCAAATGTGTATAGAAAACTATATCGTAATATGATTTATGTCTCAATATAGGAGATAGAGTATAAATAGACTTTCCAAGTGATAGATGAGTTTAAGTCTCCATATACCTTTTGTTGATAAAGTTCCACAAGCTCTCCTTAGTAGTTCTTCGTCTTCAAGTGATAAACACCGTGAAGTCTAAGCTCAAATACACAAACTATATCCTAGTCTGAAACATCTATAAATAGGCTAGAAATCAAGACCTATAGTTTTGATCACTAAAATTGATAAACATGCATGAGATAGCAACGCATGCGATTTCGACCGAGCAGTGCTCTAAAAAAATGGTTAACCCTGATGGTGTGGCTATTTATGACTTGTATCAGAATATGGAACTGGCTTGCGGAATGTAAGCTATCAGTTCTTTGGTGTTTTTTGGATACTTGTGTTGATAACCAAAAATCTATTGTTGGTTGAAATAGGTTGAAAACCTATTTATATAAGTCATAGTTGAACGCACCCACTACTTGTCGCTTGAATTAGTCGTGGAGATTAATGTCTTAAAAGGAGCATGGCCATCCATTTCCAGGAAGCTTCCAGCAGCCATTCACGCGCCCCAAAGGCAGATCGGTCGGTCTCTATAGGAGAGTGATGGCTGGCGACTATGGTGACATCTTATTAGTCTCCTAAGATTTAATCTTGGCCGGTCGATTCAGCTGGCGAAGTTGAACGGCTGAGATGATTTACAACAGTTAATGGATGCCTTAAAATTCATATAAGTATCTCAACCAGCCCCTTTTGAACGATCATTTAGGAGCCATATGGGGAGGCCATGGCTTGGCCGATCGCGGCTTATGGAAGGGGAGTGGTCGTTGGTCATGGCCACATTTTGTTGGCTACCTAAAATAGGAGTTATGCCGGCCAATTCATTTGGCAAAGTTGGGAGGCCGAGATGATTTTCGGCAGTTAAGGGTCATCGTTGATTTAATTTAGGTTTTATAAAAAGTCATGTGGCCAACCTATTTTAGGGCTAACGTTTTTGGTGTTGGCGCGTGCTTGGAGTTGTTCGATCGGCTAACACAATAGTTGGGCCGCTGGTGAACGCATTCGCTCCTTACACGTTGATTAAGGTCAAATCCAGGCCGGTCAATCAGACTTGCGAAGTTCAGCGGCCAAGATCATTTTGCGGCAGTAATATAATGTCGTTTAATAGAAATTAGGGTTTTGTAACTCTCGTGTGGCCAACAATTTTGGTACACGTTTAGGGGATCCGCTTGTGAATTGGCGAGATACCGATTGGACTAGGAATTAGTAGGACCACCGGTTCATATGATGGTGCTTGTTCGACCATGTTAGGAGGCGACAAGGTTTGATAAATCGACCGTCCAAAACGTGCGGCCGTGATCATTTTTTGAGTCTAACATGGGCTGTCTAGATTAGATTCCATAAGGAATTAGGCGCATCGACCAATCGAATTCCAACTTTATTTAAAAGTGTGTGTGGTGGGTTTAAAGTGACAAGATTGGTCGATGGGAAAGGGGGTCGGCAATAAGCAACATGAAGTGTGGCCAGCCGGCCAAAGGCGGCACCTGTTGGAGCGAATTGGCTGGCCAAGTGGCATGGTCGCGCCTCTTTTTGTTGTTTCTTCTATTTTCCGTAACTCCTCTCTTACTTCTTGTTTTCTACCTTTGGCAGTATTTTGCTCCTACTAGTCCATGCCGGATTAACTTCCTAGCTTACCTAGGTTTGGTCTCAACCAATAGGGTTCGAGATATTGCACAGGGCGCAAAAAGCATAATTTTTGCAAATTAGGTCAAACTTTGAATCTTGTGAATTATCACAAAATTGATCAAATTTGATAAATCCTTTGTGCTGACGCAAAATTCCTTAATTTTATTCTCAGAAAGCAGTTAGCGCATCTTTTGATTGAGTACTTTCATGCAGACCTTAATCTTGATACTTCGGGAAATTCATGCTACTCAGCTGTGAGTGAACACTAATTGTCATGTCATACCAATATTAAGGGTTTAGCCGGGGAACATAGCATAGGAAAAATACTCAATAATCCATATATTAATGAATAATGCAGGCGCAAGATTAAATACTCATTAGGCTCTATACTAGTGAACAATTCATCTAGGAGCTTGAGTTTCAATGCAACATGAAGAGCGGCATGGGCACTAATCAGATTTTGATATATCCTTCAAATTCATTGCGTAATATAGACATATCAAGGTCTACTACTTTTGATGCCGGGTTAGGTAGACAAACTTTTACAGTTTTCGCCCAAAGCCAAAAACCATCATCAATAACTGGGTACGCGAACAGCAGCTCCGGACCTTGGCCTAATGAAGCCGTTCGAAAACCTAGTTTGCAAACAAATGTTCCGGACCCAACTCAGGTAAACCCTTTCGCATACTAGGTACGCAACCAAGAGTTCCGAGCCTGAATTATCACAATATAGTTCGCATACTTTATATGCATACCGTGTTGTATCTAGACATGGGTAATTGTTCTAAACTCTCATTTCAACCATTGAAACATCCTTAGAAGATAACACAAGTAATATTTCACATATAATTAGCTTCATATAATTTCTAAGTGATCGAATGATCAATACGAAACTTCCCAAGCTAACATCAAATGACCGTCTCACACAAATCATATAAGATGTTCAAGGTAATTTTCACATGATCATCTTTTGACTGAACATTTAGTTTCCAACAAATAAATTGTTTCCAACTAAACTCGTCAAGAATATGATGAACATAGCTAAAGGAAAAATCTCCCAACACATATTTCGAGAAATAGATAAGCGAGATAAACTCAGTTCGAAATATCAAATGTGTATAATGAAAAGTCTATATATATATATACGACTTAGTCTCATTAGAACATAAAATATAATAGACTTATGAGTGACAGATACGTTTTAGTCTCTACATACCTTTTTTTGATGAAGTTCTTTTAAGATCCTCAGTAGATCTTCTTCTTTAATTGGTGAACGTCGTGAAGTATAAAGCCCAACTACACATTATATCCTGATCTGAGACATAGTTATAAGTAGACTAGAAATCAAGTATATAGTTTTGATCAACTAAACTTGAAAAACAAGCTTGAGATAAAATCGCTCGCGAGTTCTACCGAGTAGTGCTCTA
This sequence comes from Papaver bracteatum, assembly GCA_023529315.1. Classification (NCBI taxonomy): domain Eukaryota; kingdom Viridiplantae; phylum Streptophyta; class Magnoliopsida; order Ranunculales; family Papaveraceae; genus Papaver; species Papaver bracteatum. The sequence continues at coordinate 2,483,904 of JAJJWX010002993.1, read as the reverse complement.
ATATCTTTGAACCATAAATGATAAGAGTTACTGCTCGTGTTCAAAGTATGTTGACATCTTTATACTGTAGATCCTTATTCCATATCTACATAGATTTGAATATTGGAATCTATTCTACCACACTTCTAAACAAGTTTAGAATTGGTTCTACCAGAATTCAAGACTACTATGTGATCGGCCATACCTGTTAATACCCAAAAATCTATCCTAGGTAAAACAATATATTGTCAAAGTACTTTCTTTAGGTTCAAAAATCAAAATCGTACAAAACGATCCTAAACCAAGGAGTTGGTCGTTCACGTTTTGCTTCGGTTACAAAGAGAGAAAATGGGTTGATATTAGGGGAGGGAAAGCAAGAAAGTTTGAGGAAATCGGTGGTGATTGTATTGGGTGTGAGGTTATTAAACTATGGAAGAAGAAGAAGAGCTTGGAAATGATAAGCTTGTCCTGTCTTCTGAATAGACAAAGTTGTCTATTTATAGCTGTAGGGAATACTCATTATTTCCTTGTAAGTAGTGGAGATCAATGTGAATAGTGGATATAATGGTATGATTATGCCAGATGTTTCTGGAAACCCGTAAATCATCACTCCATTACTTAGCCACTTCCTTTAATTACTTACCACTACTTGTAGTTTCCTTATCATGGGATGTTGCCATGCTGCACGTAACTGTAAACCACCATACCAATACCCATAAATAATTCCCCCATGTAACGTGTTTTGATTTCTGGTAGGAATTAGTAGAGTCATGGACGTGTTTCTGGTCTTGTATTGACTGTCACGGTACTTTACTGAGTAATAGCCTAAGCTAGTAAGACTTTGTCGAAGTGGCATAACTTGAAGAGACAACTCCAAGGTTATGTGTGACTAACAATGAGTTTGCCATAAGATGGAATTGTAATTAGATATCCATAATAATACATATAGATACCATAGTGTACCAAGCTAGACAGGTCGGTGTAACATAGTCGATAGCCAGCAGGATCGGCATGGACATGGGTGCTAGGCTTGGAGCAACGTAGTCGTTTCTATATGGCTAGGCTAAGCCAATCTAGAATGACTAGCAAGGAGGCCACGACTATTTAGATGCTATTCTAGGACAAACTAAGAGGCAAGGAGGCTGTAGCCATATGGATTTTCTAGGCGAGACATGGCTAGGCCGCGCCCGAAGACAAGGTGGTCGTAGCCATAGTTAGCCAGGCCGGAAGATAAGGATGTCGTGACTGTGATCCATCCAGGATATACTATCTAGCAAGGAGGTCGTGGATGGTTAAAAGACAGGCTAGGCCAGCTGGCAAGAAACTATGGCCATTGTTAGCCAGACCGATAGACAGGGTGGCCATGGATAGATATGCTAGGGATAAGGTGGTCGTGGCCACTATATAGGCCAATTCGGAAGACAGTGAGGCCGTGGCTTAAATAGGTAGTCATCTAGATAGGAAATTAGGCTAGGATATGAGCCAAGGAGGTTGTAGCCATATGGCTAGCTAGGCGAGACATGGTTAGGCCGGAAGACAATGTAGCCTGGCTTGCCTAGAGAAAAGGATGTCGTGGCTAAAGACATGTCCAGGCTAAGGAGCAGCGAGGTCGTGGCCAAGAAAACTTGGACATGGATGGTTGGACTAGACTAGGATGTCGTGTCTAGTTAGAGAACTGGTGGCTACGGCCTTGGCTAGTTGGCTAGCTAGGGATAGGAATGTCATGTCCAAAGACATGGTCAGGCTAAGAGATAAGGAAGTAGTGGCATGACTAGCTAGTTGGATAGCTAGGGGGTTAATGTCCATGGCTTGGTTATGGACCGTGACTATGTTGGTGCTAGTACTTCGTTTGTAGCATATGAAACATACTCAAGGAATTCTGTCGTGGAATTTTTCGACTCGAGGTAATATTCCAAATATTATGCTTCTGCTAATATTCAAAATAGCGTAATAGATTATTATGAATATTTATAAATTGTATCATCAATATATACTGATTAATACATGATAATTTATATAGGCGTGCATAAGATAATGAGAGTTCAGCCGAGTGAAGCTCTAAAATCTTGTAGGCATGTCGAGGACCACTGTGGCCATTAACAAGCTATGCATTCTCCATTCTCTTGCGGAATATGATATTGAAATATGAGTTTATAATTCTGATGTCGGGTCAGAAACTTATACTTATTTATTTCGTGCTTCTGGCAGAAGTAAAATTATAATTTTCTCCCTTGTCAAAAAACCACCATCAACATTAAGTCCCATGATTAGCGCGGAACAATAATATTTCGTGGTATGCACTAAATTATGAAATTAAATTTTACAAAGTCTCAATGATTTTTAAAAGAGAAAACTATAATATCACGATAAATATACTATTATAATTTATAAGACAGTTAAGAAATTTTATCTTGGCACGAACATGTTATACCCGTGGATTTTGGAAGACAACCTCAATCATCATGCTTGGAGCTAGGAAGACCACTTGTATGGGAGAATGCATTGGTTTTAATCGGTGTGGTCATTTGTCGGAGCAAGGTAGATGCAACAACCAGCTTTAGAAAGGACATGACAAACACAAAATCCATAACCGGTATGTCGCAACTAAATCTTTAGACTCAGTCACATTTTTTTATAACAATCTTGAAGGATTTGATGACTACGCCTTGATCCACCCTATTTGGGATGAGTCCTCGTTGAATTCTAGGGTTTCTCGTCTTTATTATTTAAGTAGGTTGAGACTCTCTGATGGTCCTCATACTTCATTCTGCTTTGGAATTTAAAATATCCTTATCTTGAACTCATCATGTCCTTCAACAGTGCTGCAAATAGCCCCCTCATAAAGAGAAACACCTGGATTGACAGTCCGATAAGCTTCTCTCTGTGTTCACATCTTTATTGATTATATTGATTACCACTTAACAACAATTTGCTGGTGCTGTTAGGTTTCCCGAATCAATGAGGCACCAAAGTTGCGCATGAGGAGCAGGAGCTTCAAAACAATAGTAATCAACCTTCCTATTCCCTTCGATCTGAAGTTGACCCCCTTCTTTCTTATTTATGCTTACTTGTCTTGTGTTGACAAGATATGGACATTATGCATGCAGAAGGTGAGGAGGGTGAAGGGTCCGTACTTACGGTGAATGAAGGGAATTTCGATGCTGATACCAAATCTACTAGTCTCCTTCTCGAAGATGCTGAGCCAGGATCAATTGCTCATGATCATCCTGACATTGGCCTCCCTTTTGAACTGGAGATGGAGTCTCTGTCTCGGAAATATGGCGTGGTGGGAGGGTTCGCAGTAGCTCTTGGGTTTAGATTCATTTCTCATCCACATACCCCAAATTATCAAAACCGGCAGAAATATTTTTCACCCATAAACAACTAGGAGGCCGTGGGTAGTTAGAGAACTAGTGGCTATGGCCTTAGATAGTTGGCTAGCTAGGGATAGGAATATCGTGGCCAAATACATGGCCATGCTAAGAGATAAACAATTCATGTCCTGACTATCTAGTTAGCTAGCTAGGGAGTTAATGGCCATGGCTTGGTCATGGAGCACGGCCATGTTGGCGCTAGCACTTCGTTTGTAGCATATGGAACATACTAGAGGAATTCTGTCGTGGAAATTTTGCGACTCGAGGTAATATTCCAAATATTTTGCTTCTGCTAATATTTAAAATAGCGTAATAGCTTATTATGAATATCTATAAGCTGTATCATCAGTATATAATGATTAATACATGATAATTTGTATGGGCATGCATAAAGATAACGAGAGTTCAACCGAGTGAATATCTAAAATCGTGTAGGCATGTCGAAGACCACCGTGGCCATTAACAAGTTACGCATTCTCAATTCTCTTGTGAAATATGATATTGAAATATGAGTTTATAATTTTGATATCGGGTCATAAACTTATACATATTTATTTTGTGCTTCTGGCAGAAGTAAAATTATAATTTTCTCCCTTGTCAAAAAACTACTATCAACAATACCAAGTCACAATGGTTAATTGTGATCGGTTATACCAAGTTACATACATGGGTTTAGATCGTTTATACCAATCACTAGGATAGGTTCTACCTAAATATGGTACCTAATTTTGATCGGTCGCACCAGTCATTAGGATCGGTCATACCAATTACAAGGATCGGTTCCATCTACACATAGTATCTACTTGTGATCGGTCATACCAGTCACTAGGATCGGTTACACCAATTACAAGGATCGGTCACACAACTCTTATGATCGGTCACACCAGTTACCGGAATCGGTCACACCAATTACAAGGTTCGATCATACCATCACATGGTGATTACTTAGGATTGGTTACTCTAGTTACCAGGACCGGTCATACCAAATCTTAAGTCTAGCTATTATGATCGGTAATACCAAGATACATAACCTGAGTTAAGATTGGTTCTACCAAGTCACACATATTGGTCATCCAAAAAATATGCAATGAATAGTCGGACCAATAAACCTATTGATTTCCCTTTCGATTCATGAAACAAGTTCATGAGTGTACTTCCTTTAAGAAAATGTAAAACATTGTTTCCTAGGATGGAATCTTCACCATTAACCCATACACATAACCATAAAACTATATACAAGATTATTTCGATGTCATATCTACAAAGTTCAAAAGATAAGCGTTATACTGCGTAATATCATTCATGAATACTGTGGACATACTATCATGATCATGTATGTCCAATAGAGTATTATATATGTTAGAGCACTGCTCGGTCGAACTTGCAAGTGTTGCAATCTCAAGCTTGTTTGTCAAGTTTAGTTGTCAAAACTATATGTCTTGATTTCTAGTATACCTATAACTATGTCTCGGATTAGGATAGAATGTGTAGTTGAGCTTTAGAATTCACGGTGTTCATCAATTGAAGATGAATATCTACTAAGGGGAGCTTGGAGGAACTTCATCAACAAAAGGTATGTGGAGAGTTGAACTCATCTATCACTCAGAAGTCTATTCTATTTTATCTCCTATTATGACAAAGTCGTATAGCTATATATACAATAATTATACACATTTGATATTTCGAGATGAGTTTAACTCACTTATATCTTTCTCGAAATATGTTATGGAAAGCTTTTTGCTTTAACTACGTTCATCATTATTCTTGACGAAAGCCAAAAGATGATCATGTGAAAATCGTCTGCTAACATCTTACATGATTTGTGTGAGACAGTCATTCGATGTAGAATCGGAATATTTCGTATTGATCATTAGATCACTTGAAAATTGCTTATCAGCTAATAATTTGTGTGAGACAACTATTTTCGTTTTCTAAGAATGTTTCAATGATTAAAATGAGAGTTTAGAACAATTAATCATTGTCTGGATATAGAACAGTATGCATACCCGTGTGCAAACTATTGTAAGAATGATTCAGGTCCGGGAACCAATTATACATACCCGTATACGAATGTTTTTAATTTTCAAAGTCTGGGAACTAAGTTTGAGTACCCGTTTGCAAACTTATTCACCTGAGTTCGGTCCGGAACGAAAGTATGCATACCCGTTTGCAAACTGTCAGAAAGGATCAAGTTCGGAACTTAAGTTTGCATACCCGTTTGCAAACTTATGTGGTCAAGTATGATTTCATACTCATGAACAAATACATTTATAAATTAAGGAATGCAATCCTTGCAAACCGTGGCTAAAATGTTCATGAACTGATTCTTTTGAATCAATCTGATTTTGCTTCAATTGTATCTTGTATACTTCTAAGAAAATATAAAAAATTGAACAACTCTATGAGTAACACAATTAGATTCATTTGAGTATCATTTGATCTAAAAGTGTTAAGATGAACATGATTAACACAAAAGTGTTAATATGGTTAACTTCGGTTAACTGTTATTGAGCTAACTCTATATACACGTTTAGGTACGGTGACCCATTTCTAAATAAAGGTATATTTCATTTGTATGTAACAAGCTAAGACCATCTAACGGTGGAGAGATAATTCTTTGGTATTAATCAAACTTATCTTGAATCTTAACTTAAGATTTTATCTAACGGTGAATATTGATTACTTTGTTTTTAAGTTATCAAACCCTTATTTGAAGACTATATAAGGGAGAACTCTAGCAACTGGGAAACCTAATACCCATACCTCCATTGTGATACTAGTTGCGACTAGAGTCGATTCTCCTTTAACCCAGGTTTTTTGTAAAACCATTATAGATTAACGACTTAAAGACTTCTATGGGATTTTGAAGCCAGACCCAACTATTTTCTCTGTAGTTACGTGTTCTGATCTTACTTGTTATATCGTATTTAGTATTATCTTCTCTAATATTTGCTCGAGATTTATCTCCGATAGGTAAGATATAAAAATTAATCATAAAGCTCTTCGTCTCATTCTTTGTGATTCCACGATAACTAATTCTACTACCATATAGTTAAGTTATTGTGAGGTGATTGATATTTCTAGAATGTTCTTTGGGAATATAAGACCATATTATCAATTGGTTCATGTTCATCTTGATTTATCAAAAGACAGAAAAAAAACTTTGTAGGTATTTCTGTGGGAGAGAGATTTATCTATCAGAATAGACTTTTCTATTGGAGACAGATTTGTTTATAAAGTCTTCGACTTTGGGTCATAGCAACTCTTAGTTGTGGGTGAGATCATCAAAGGGAATCAAGTGTGTAGATTCTTACTGTGATTCAAAGATGTAAGAAACGTGACTGTACCTTAATCAGTGTGAGATTGGTTAGGGGTCAACTATATTCCAGTCTGAAGTTAACTTGTAGTGGGCTAGAATTTGTAGTGGCTTAATACAGTGTAGTGTTCAAGTCGAGACTAACAATAGAGACACTAAGGACAATTCAGACACAAAAATGTGTCTATCAAATACCCCCAAACTTATTATTTGCTAGTCCCAAGCAAATCTAATCTAGAAAATAAATTTACTACACTTAGCACATGCAGCAAGCTGTTAAACCGCTAGGTGGCCCTAGCGGCGGAGTGTTGTCTCAGGAGGGTTTACCAGAGGTGTACCCACAAAACCTGTACTTCTAATTGGTCACAAGTATCCAAAGATCTATGAGGACATACATATTCTCAACCTATCACCAAGTAACTAGAATGCCATAGAAATTAAAGGTTCCAGCTCTGAAGCTGACTAAAGAGAAGGGGAGACACATCCGCAACACTGTTAGATAAAGAGATATCCGATACACAGCTAGATAAACATTGTAAGATGCGTCCGCTGATTTACAGCTGGATAAGATTAGGAGAGAGAAAAAAATGAGAGGGACATTTGCTACATAGCTGGACTAATTACGTGTGATGTGTTAAACCAGTGCTAGAAAGATCTTGTGCCAGATTGAAATCGGACTAACAAAGCAACCAAATGTATCTTTCTTCGACTCTCTCATAGTGCTCAGTAGAAACAATGTCTTCTTCGGTCTTCAACTGTGGATGATAAACTATTGAACCTCATAGAACCTTGACAATTAACTCTTCTCTTCGATTTCTTGCTTGACATAAAAATTTCTACTTCCCTATGGCCTTATTTAATAAAAAACTAATTATAGAACAAAAAGAACGTAACGATGATTTTTTTTTCTTTTTTTTTTCTGTTTTTTTTTTTCATTCATTCATTTTTATTTTATTTTTTTGAAACACAAAAATTACAAGACAAAATTTTGCATGGCCATGAGAGAAGGACTTTAACACTTGGTCTCAGTATCATGAACTTCAACAACTTATATCGTTTGATTTTTCTTGCTCTTGTAACTAAGTCTTCAACTTTGATTTTTTGAATTATTCTTTTCTATTGTTGCTTCTAAACCTTAATCGTCTTCAACTTTCTTCATAGATTTTAATATCGCCCCGTTTGTTGATGATGATAAGTTTCTACTGAGAGAGAGCTGTAATCCAGTAACTAAGACTACATTGTGAGGTTGCTTTGTCTTTCTGGCATTTCCTGACCTACTTGCCTTTCCATCATAGATGGTTAGGTCCATCACGGTTACCCTCTTAAAGGAACAAGTTCTCTCCTGAATTTCAAGGATCTCAATGTCTTTTTCTCTAATGTCTCAATAGGTTGTTATCCCTAGCATTCCAATTTCTATCTTTTCGGTGAGAAACAGTATGTAAACTTAGCTAACCGGATACCATGTAACGCTAGAAGTTTCAAAAGTGCAACTAAAAAAAAAAAAGTTCTTCCCCACCCCCAAACTTAAATCTAACATTGTCCTCAATGTTTCTAGAGAAAGAGCAGTACCAAAAGTAAAATAACACGAGGAGAGGTTGGAAAGATAGTACCTGGGTGAAGAGAGAGAAAATCAAAACTAATATACAACATACAACTGCCTCGATGGTCAATCAAGGGTAAACAGGGTCCTCCAGAGGGACCTCCTCAACATCACCTGTAGGAAAGGGCTCTAAAAAGGGTTTCAATCTTTGACCGTTAACCTTCGAAGAACTACTACCATCTGGTGTCTCAATCTCAACAGCTCCATGAGGAAAGACAGTGCGAACAATAAAAGGACCCGTCCACCGAGAACGTAACTTCCCAGGGAAAAGATGTAAGTGGGTATCATACAGAAGAACTTTTTGACCTGGAGAAAATGACTTCCGTAAACTATTTCTATCATGCACAAGTTTCATTTTGTTCTTATACTCCTTCGTACTATCGTAAGCATCTATACGAATCTCGTCCAACTCATTGAGATGGAGTTTCCTATGGGCTCTTGCTTTGTCAAGTGAAAAATTTAGCTGATTAACAACCCAATAATCTCTATGTTCTAACTCAATAGGTAAATGACATGCCTTGCCATAAACAAGCCGATAAGGCGACATTCCAATAGGGGTCTTAAACGCAGTACGGTAAGCCCATAAGGCATCAGTAAGCCTAGACGACCAGTCTTTCCGATTAGGATTAACTGTTTTCTCTAATATACGTTTTATCTCCCTATTGGAAACCTCTACCTGACCACTAGTCTGTGGATGATACGGGGTAGCTACCTTATGTGTGATACCATATTTCTTCATTAGAAGCCTAAAAGGTCCATTACAAAAGTGCGACCCACCATCACTAATTATAGCTCGTGGTGTACCAAAACGTGTAAGTATATTATTTTTCAAGAACTCAATCACAACCCTATGGTCATTGGTTTTACACGCTACTGCCTCAATCCACTTAGAGACATAGTCTACAGCGACAAGGATGTATAAGTTACCAAAAAAATTAGGAAACGAACCCATAAAGTCAATACCCCACACACCAAAGACCTCAACAACTAAGATAGGGTTCAAGGGCATCATGTTCCTACGAGAAAGGGTTCCTAACTTCTGGCAACATTCACTAGTAACACAGTAACTGTGGGAGTCTTTAAATAATGAAGGCCAATAGAATCCATACTGAAATATCTTAGCAGCAGTCTTCTTAGCACTAAAGTGACCCCCAAAAGCATGATCATGACAAAAGGAAATAATACTGGACTGGTCACTCTCAGGTATACATCTCCTAATAATCTGGTCTGGACAATACTTAAATAAATAAGGATTATCCCAAAAGAAGTGCTTGACCTCGGCTAAAAACCTAGAACGATATTGTTTACCCCAATGTCGGGGCATTCGACCAGTAACAAGATAGTTCACTATATTCGCATACCAAGGTGATTGGGAAACAGAGAACAATTGTTCATCAGGAAAGCTGTCCCTTATAGGAAGGGAATCACTAGGGGAACTAACAACTAGCCTAGACAAGTGGTCTGCTACTACATTTTCTGCACCCTTTTTGTCCCTAATATCGGGAGAAAATTCTTGTAACAATAGGATCCACCTAATCAATCTAGGTTTGGTATCCTTCTTAGACAAAAGGTATTTCAAAGCATCATGATCCGTATAGATTAAGATCTTAGAACCTAATAGGTAGGATCTAAACTTGTCTAAGGCAAACACAATATCTAATAGTTCCTTCTCCGTAGTGGTATAGTTTAACTGGGCATCATTCAGAGTTTTGCTAGCATAGTAAATCACATGAAGTAACTTATTCTCTCGCTGACCTAGCACAACACCAATAGCATAATCTGAAGCATCACACATGATCTCAAAGGGTAGGTTCCAGTTGGGTGCCTAGACTATGGGAGCCGTAGTTAGTAAAGTCTTAAGCTTCTCAAAAGCCTCTAAACAAGCATCATCAAAGACAAACGTAGCATCTTTTGCAAGCAAATTGCAAAGAGGTCTAGAAATCAAGCTAAAATCCTTAATGAATCGACGATAAAAACCATCATGCCCTAAGAATGACCTAATATCTCTTACGGTTTTTGGGACCGGTAAAGTTTTAATAAGGTCAACTTTGGCTCTATCTACCTCTATACCCTTCGATGATACGACATGCCCTAGAACGATTCCTGAACGAACTATGAAATGACATTTCTCCCAATTAAGCACTAAATTCTTTTCCTTACACCTAGTCAAAACTAATTACAAATGATGCAAGCACTCACTAAAGACGAACCAAACACTAAAAAATCATCCATAAAGACCTCTAAGCACCGTTCTACCATGTTATAAAATATGCTCAACATACAACGTTGAAAGGTCGCAGGGGCATTACATAGACCGAAAGGAATGCTTCTATACGCAAAGGTACCAAAGGGATAGGTAAAAGTGGTTTTCTATTGGTCTTCTGGGACAATAGGAACCTGATTATAACCGCAGTATCCATCTAAAAAGCAAAAATGGCTACGTCCAGCTAATCTTTCTAGCATTTGGTCGATAGAGGGAAGGGGAAAGTGGTCCTTCCTAGTGACCTTGTTCAATTTTCTATAGTCAATACAGACACGCCAACCTGTGGTCATTCGGGTTGGGATTAACTCATTGTTATCATTCTGGACTATAGTAATACCGAATTTCTTGGGAACAACCTGAACGGGGATGACCCACTTACTATCTGAAATAGGGTAGATAATGCCTGCATCTAACAGCTTAAGAACCTCGGTTCGAACTACTTCTTTCATATTAGGGTTTAGTCGACGTTGTATCTCCCTAGAAGGTTTGGCTTCACTTTCTAAATAGATATGATGCATACAATCAGTATGACTTATACCCTTAATGTCTGTTATGGTCCACCCAAAAGCTTCCTTGTTATTCTGAAGGATAGTCACTAGCCTAATTTCCTGATCACTATCCAAGTCGGATGCTATAATCACAGGTAAAGTTTCAGATGGGCCTAAAAACACATACTTCATGGTATCTGGTAATGGTTTAAGGTCCAACTTAGGAGGCTTTTCTAAAGAAGGAACTAGGGTAGACTTAGAAACGGGTAGAGGTTCGAACTTAGGTTTCCATCCATTACTAGTGTCTATCAAAGGGGTTGAATCTAACAAACTATTCACCTCATTAATCACATCATCATCATCGAAATCAATCCCAAAGTGAGCTAGGTATTTCTCTAATGGATATTCTAACAAAGTGTTTGGTAATGACTCCTCGACTAATGTTCCTATCATGTTCACCTCTTCTATGTTCGAGTCATCTAGTTCAGCGGGTAGCTTAATAATATTAAAAATGTTCAGCTCAATAGTCATATTACCAAAAGATAAATTCATAATACCATTTTGACAGTTAATGATCGCATTGAATGTAGCTAAAAACGGGAGACCTAAAATCACTGGTATTTGGTTCTCTGGGTCTGGGACAGGTTGGGTATCTAGGATAACAAAATCCACTGGATATATAAACTTTTCGACCTCTATAAGAACATCCTCGGTCACACCACGAGGAATTTTAACGGACCTATCAGCTAACTGAAGAGTCATCTGGGTAGGTTTCATATCACCAAGTCCTAGCTTAAGGTACACATGATATGGAAGTAAGTTCACACTGGCTCCTAAGTCAAGCGATGCTTTCTCAACACGGTATTTACCTATTGTGCAAGAAATGGTAGGGGACCCTGGGTCTTTATACTTAGGAGTAGCGGTATTCTGAATAATAGAACTCACATGACTAGCTAGGAAGGCTTTCTTCTGGACACTAAGATTACGCTTTCGCGTACACATATCCTTAAGAAAATTAGCATAAGTAGGAATCTGCTTGATCGCATCTAACAATGGGAGGTTGATAGTAACCTGATTAAAAACCTCCAATATATCATTAAAGGTGGACTCACTCTTAGTTGGAACTAGCATATGTGGGAATGGGGCTCTATGAACAAAGCTGGACTTATCAGGAAACTCATCGGTCTCTTTAGAGACTCTATCAGTCTCCTCGGTTTCTGGTTCAGAAGGGTGAACTATGGCATGTTCACTATCAGGCATGGCGACCTTGTTGTCTATGACTCTTCCACTCCTAAGGATTTTAATAACATTCACATGATTGGATGGTTTTTCACCTATTTCATTAATTCCTCTAGGGTTGGGTTGAGTTTGACTAGGAAACCTACCTCTTTCTCTCAAAGATTCATTTATCTGACTAACCTGGGTTCTCAACTCAGAAATAGCCTGAGAGTTAGCTTGACCTATTCTCTTATTTTCTTCTAAACCTTGAGCAACCGTTTGCTGAAGCTGCACAGTGTTGCGAGTTAACAAAGCAAGATTCTCTTCTAAACTCAAAATCTTTTTATTTGAAGGGTTCTGAAACTGTGCCTGAGCTGAAGGACTCTTAGTATATCCAAAGCATGGGGGAACCTTAGGGTTACTAGATTGACCTTGGTTCTGGCCCTTAGACCAAGAAAGGTTTGGGTGGTTTCTCCAGCCAGGGTTATAGGTTTCCGAATAAGGGTCAAATTTCCGACGATTGTCAAATCTAGTATTATAAAGAGCATTGGCTTGCTCTTCAACAGTAGGGCCTTCCCAAAAAGGCTCTATTCTACCACTTGAATGACCTAATTCTAAGGCTTCTAACCTTTTGGCTATGGCTGCTATTTTAGCATCAGACTCATAAGACCCTTCTACCCTATTGACATTTCCTCTACTTAGAAGAATTGGTTTCTGGGGTTCCTTACTATTTTCCCAGTGTTGGGTCTTATCGGAGATTTCATTCAAAAATGTCATCGCCTCATCAATAGTTTTATTCTCAAACCCACCTGTGCATAAGGACTCAACCATGGTTGTTGTCGAATAATCTAAACCCTCATAGAGGATCTGAACTAGCCTAACATTTTCCAAACCATGGTGAGGACATTGATATATCAAGTCATTGAACCTTTCCAAATACCTATATAAATATTCTCCCTCTTGTTGAGAAAAAGTACATATTTACGTCCTAATAGACGATGTTTTATGCCTAGGGAAAAACTTCTATAAAAAGGCAGTTGTAAGTTGGTCATAGGTTTCAATCGACTCAGAGGCCAAACTATATAGCCAAGATTTGTCTTTATCTCTCAGGGAAAATGGGAATAACCTAAGTTTCAACGCAGCAGCATCTAGGTTTTTAATTTTCAGAGTACTACAAACTTCCTCGAATTCCCTAATATGAAAGTTCTTTTATGGAGAAGTAAAAAAGTAATCATCACCAGCAGTTCCCATCATATACTGCAAAAAGGCGTCATGATTATATCAACAGCTGGTATATAAAAAAAAATTAAAATCATCATCATCATCATTAATCAAAAATCAAAAATCAAAAATCAAATCGCATGATGAACATGGATTAATATTGGAACGAAGAAGAGAAGCAATTATGCATAGGGAGAAAAGCTCCATCGTCTTCTTTATATTCCACAAATCAGCAAGATCCCGGGAAGAAAAAGAGTCTCTACCCACCATGAATAAAGGCTTCAGACGCGGGAGAACAATTAAGTAGATACTTATCTCCCTGAAGATAACTGACATATGCTGAAAATAAACGTATCTTGCTCGAGAACCGGGCCAGCCCATATCCTGGTAATGTACGCCAAACCTCTCTTGAAAATTTCTTCGTCTGTCACCATCTAGTGCGTGCCCCGTAATAATGCCACTGCTACGTGCTAAGCATGGCACTTAATGTTGATGGTGGTTTTCAGGTCAGGGCTAAAACTGTAAAACCCTGTATTTTAATGCGTTATCATCCTACAAAGGAATAAAATCCATTTAAAAGCAATGAGTGCTTAAGCCTCTTCGCTCACATATGCATTGAGCAATTCAATATATTTGTATATATGAAATTTACTCAGAGTAGTGCGTGCAACAACAATCCCAAAATATTCTGTGAATTTTATCTTCCACCGGCATTATTCACTAATGCATTGCCTGCCTAGTATTTTCCTATGCTATGTTCTCAGCCGAAGTCTCAATATTGGCATGACATGACGATTAATGTTAACTCGCAGCGGAGTAGCATGAATCTCCCGAAGTGTCAGTGTTGAGACCTGCATGAAAACACTCATGTAGGCTACACCACTCTCTGATAAAGAGATTAGCTTGCTTACACACCATTTAGTTAAAAGTTAGCACAATCGAACGCGCTTAAATTCCTTAAGTAAAATCTAGACTTTCCATGTCAATCTCAAAAATAATCACGGCCACACAATTTGGCCGCGCGATTTAACAAGCCTAGCCTATCCTAAGCCTGACAGAATTAGGCAATCATCACGATGACCGCCAGTGGGCCCACTAGCATCTCGACCGAGCAGATCCCCTCTAATACATCTGTGGTGCTTCAAATGATTAGCCAAAACATGGGTTATCGCGCTGTCGAAGAAGAGAGCTCAAACGAGCTAGACCGGCCAAAATTGTCTCAAAAACATCACGACCGTTCAACTTCGCTAGCCTAGTTGGACGGATTGGATTTTCCCACAAGCGAATAAGGAAGTTTCGGTGTGTTCGTTGGTGACCCAACTTCCCCCTTGGTTGATCCACCTGCCCATGAAAATCATATAGGGCATTAAATCGTTTTCCCGAACTAGGACAAACACGCTATTTCAAAACCCTAATTTTGGGTTGCGGCAGTATATTATTTTCGCAAACTATCATATCCGCTCAACCTTACCAGCCTAGTTGGACGGCTTAGATCGCGTTCCAAGCGATCAAGGAGGTGCCAATGCGTTCACCACCGGCCCAATATTATCCCCGACCAAGGTTTTTAAACTCGTATGAGTCACGTGTTGACTCGTATGATTTGCGTCATTTAATCCCATATCGATCTGAATCGTTGCTCTGAATCGAAACACCACCAGAATCGCATTTTTCAATTTTTTCCTGAATCGTTGACCAAGTCAGCGTATTAGTTTCTAATGAAAATTCAGAAATTAATGTTAGTAAAAACTTAAACGGTAGAGAGAATCGAACCCGAAACCTCAGGTGTGTAGGTGGGAAACCTTTTCCACTAAACCATGTCAGTTGTTGATGATTATGTTGAACGTATTTTCGATTTATAAGATCAAATGTCAAAACTTATAATATTTTTTATTTAGTTCAGTAATATTTATAGGCATACATATTAAAATATAGCGATTCAATAATGAATCATGAATCTACGTTTCACGATTCAATATACGATTCGATTCATAAAAATACAAAAACGATTCACGATTCGATTTACGATTTAATAACCTTGTACCCGACCAATCGACTTGATCATGGGAAGTAAATAGCACACCAAATCGTTCGATTGAACTAGGGTGGACGCGGCTACTTTGAAACCAAAACAGGGATGGCTGCACGACCCCTAAACCCTAAATTACATCCACGACAATATGTAACTGCTGCAAATCATCTCATCCATCCAACTTTGCTATCCTAGTTGAATGGTGTAGATTTGTTTTCAGAAAATAAAAAAGTAGCATTGTGATCACCGGCCACCCCTCCTTCACAAGGAGCGATCGACCAAGCAATAGCTTGCCCCTAGAGCTACCAAACGATCACCCAAAGGTGGTCAGCCATGCTACCACTTTTAAGATGCCCAATCCACGACTTATTCAATCGAGCTCTAAAATAATGATGCTTCATGCACATCGATTATTTTGAGATGCTTAAAGGTGATGCTTTACGAACATCGAATACATAAGATATTTTATCGGCCTCATAAACAACTTAGTTGTTTAACCTAATAGCACCATATGCTATTCTTTGCGGCAAGTCCCACGACTCGACCCACTTACTTGAGACATCAAACATGTCACAAACTGGGGTATACTTACTGGGGTATTGGTCTGGCGGTTTACAGCGTGCAGCGTGCAATGCGCCCATTACGAGAACGTGTCAGGAAAGGAAGAACGGTTAACAACGATGAGAGTAGTGGGTGAAGGTGTGACCATGTGATGATCATCTCCTTTTACATAACCCCACTACTCCACTACTTAATCTTCTACACTTCCTACGAGATTAGGGTTGCGCTCAAATGACTTGTATAAATAGGTTTTCAACCTATTTCGACAAAAAGAACACAAGTGTTATCAATACAAGTATCCAGAAACCATACAAGTCATAAAACAGCTACACCTTCATAATTCAACATTCTGATCTCAAACACCTTCTTCGCTTCTCTCTCTAAGATCAACCCTTCTCCTTCACTTTGTGACCAAATTAAATCTGGAACGACCATTTCTTGGTTTAGGCCAGATTTTTACAGATTGATCTCTCGAATCTAAAAGTACTCCCATGCAGTGCATTTATTTAAGGTACTAATTCGTTTCTCATTAACACACCCAAATTTACCAAAAACAACAGAATCAGTTTTTACCCTCAAACAAGGAACCAATTGATAACACGGACTTATATTTCCGAAGAACAGCCTAATATTATCAATCACCTCACAATAAAATTAATCTAATAGCGAAATAAATTATTCTGAAATCACAAATGTGAGACGAAGGTGTTTGTGACTACTTTTCTATCTTTCCTATCGGAGATATAAAATCTCGAGTCAATTATTTCAATTGAACTGAACACGGTAGAAAAAGCAAGATCAAAACACGCAACTACAAAGAAAATAATTGGGTCTGGCTTCACAATTCCAATGAAGTCTTCAAGTCGTTAACCTACAGGGTCTCGAGAAGAAACCTAAGGTTAAAGGAGAATCGACTCTAGTTATACAACTAGTAACACACATGAGGCGTGGGGATTAGGTTTCCAAGTTGCTAGAGTTCTCCTTTATATAATTTTCAAATTAGGGTCATTCAATAATTACCGTTAGATGAAAAACCAGATTTCACCAAGCTAATATCTTTGAACCGTTAGATCTAACTTATCTTGTTACACAGAAATGAAATGTACCCTCATTTAGGTTTATGTAACCGTACCCAAACGTGTACACCATGTTGGTTTACAAATAGTTAACCGAGGTTAGCCATATGATTACAATAGAACCTCTATATAAGAATATCCTAGGGACTACAGAAAAATATTCTTATATAGAGGTCTACCTTGAAAATATCGATTTTTTTTTGTTATATATGTACCTAGGATAAGTACATACATATGCATAGGAAACATCATAATGTACTTGGGTAACAGAAAAATTAATTATATTTCGTTTAGTTCTGCAGATAAGGATAAATGAAGCTTGAGATATAACATAAACCACACAAAATTCAACCAAGAAATGGAAAATTTTATTGAGTTGTGCAAAACAAAGCATCAAACCAACTTAGAAGTAAAATGATCTTGCAAAATTGTTAAAAAAATTTGTTCATCTTAAATTGTGATGTATGCCAACACCTATATGTTGGTAAAATTGGCATCCCGAACGCAGCGGAAATCAGGATCACAAAGGGAAATTGGTGATTGGAAACAAACATGGAGAAATAATAAGAAATAGACAAAAGATAAAGAAGAACACAACTACAACACAAGATATACGTGGTTCACCTTTACATGACACATCCACGGCCAACGCCACCAAAAAAACTTCCATTAAATCAAAGACCATTACATGCTCTTTCCGTAACCCAAGAAAATACCAAAGAGTTAACAAGACATATCCGAGAACACCATCGAAGAAACCATAGAAATCAACTCTATAACATTCTCCAAACTAGTATCGTGTCTTCTCTTCTACACCGTCTTCATAGATGCTACTAACGGAGGAGAAACATGGAAACTAGAAACTTGGATTAGGGAAAAGCCCCAAACCCTAAACACTAGAACACCAAAATCCTCTCTCTACAAGTTTTTCTCTCACACCGATATTGACCTTCACGGTAGCACACGGCCATCCCTACAAAGAGACCACAATCCTAAGCACAAGGATTTACCACTTCTCTGGGTTGGATGTTTACAAACCTACAATTCTATTCTTATATATAAAGAACACAAACTTGGCCACCAAGTATTAGTCTCTTGTTAGGAAACTAAACTCTTTCCTAAAATCTATACCACCTAGATTAGGAAACCCACTCAATGTGGACAAGGCCCAAAACAGGAAATCCACTTATTTCCTAACAATCTCCACCTCAGATCATACTTTCAAGCATGAGACGACCAAAGGAAATTACCTACATCTTCCACCAGAGTGGTTCACAATCTCTATATACCCGTAAAAATTACTTTTGAAGTTGAGACCCGGACTTCCATCTTCATAGAACCATCTCTTTGACCAAAATACCATGACGTTGATAAAAGTATTCAAACCACCTTCTACATGTAGAAAACTTGTGAAATTGATCATGTTTCACAAACACCATGAAAATCTTCAATCACCATCAACGAATCCTTGCACAGGCTCAACCATTGATCACCAAGAGAACCAACCAGAAGAATAACCAGTAAGCTAACAACATGTTGAACTCTAATCTAAAAAGAAAGAATTAGATTCAATATCATACTCCAACACATGTCATGATTACCGTGTATCTGAAACAAACAATTAGACATCTAAACTGTGATTAACAAGCTTAATCCTTTGAGCAATTCTCAAAGTCATCACCAATATGACATATCTTTTTTACCACCACCACACCCAACATACTCGCTCAGAATATATACCGTGTGAATGCCCATATAACCATGGTACATGCTTCCGAGATCGGGCACATTCTTGATATTACATGCAAGCCATCAAAAATTTATTAACATAGACTTAAGAACATAAATCTACAACATCTCGTGTATAACTTCGAAGCGTTGATGGACTTGCTTCTACATGTGACCTCACTGCCCCATCCATTCTTCAAACTTTGTAACCCATTCTTTATAGTGTATGGTTACTAATACCCTTCAAGAAGTATATATGTATTCCACCTCATTCATCTTTATTTTGCATCCCATACTACATCATAAAACCAAATAAAAAACACACGCTTCTACCAAGTTGAACCTCTCTGATTTATAAATCACATCACAAATCCATCTTCGTGAAAACAACGGTTGAAACATTATCTTCAAAACATATTTCTCCACCCGAACAATAAACCGTCGTTCAATTCCAGGTTCAATCACACCAGCCCGTCCTAGGCTCTGATACCAATTTTTGGTAAAATTGGCATCCCGAGCGCAGCGGAAATCAGGATCACAAAGGGCAATTAGTGATTGGAACCAAACATGGAGAAATAATAAGAAATAGACAAAAGATAAAGAAGAATACAATCACAACACAAGATATACGTGGTTCATTTTTACAGGCTACATCCACGGCCAACACCACCAGAAAAACTTCCATTAAACCAAAGACCATTACATGCTCTTTCCGTAACCCAAGAAAAGACCAAAGAGTTAACAAGACATACCCGAGAACACCATAAAAGAAACCATAGAAATCAACTTTATAACATTCGCCAAACCAGCCTCATG
This sequence comes from Papaver bracteatum, assembly GCA_023529315.1. Lineage (NCBI taxonomy): Eukaryota > Viridiplantae > Streptophyta > Magnoliopsida > Ranunculales > Papaveraceae > Papaver > Papaver bracteatum. The sequence goes on along the minus strand of JAJJWX010002993.1, from coordinate 2,464,235 downwards.
TCTTCTATTTTACATTGTCTTCATAGATGATACTAACAGAGGAGAAACATGGAAACTAGAAACTTGGTTTAGGGCAAAGCTCCAAACCCTAAACACTAGAACACCAAAATCCTCTCTCTACAAGTTTTTCTCTCACACCGATATTGACCTTCACGGTAGCACACGACCCTCCCTACAAAGAGACCATAATCCTAAGCACAAGGATTTACCACTTTTCTGGGTTGGATGTATACAAACTTAAAATTCTAGTCCTGTATATAGAGAACACAAACTTGCCACCAAGTATTAGTCTACTGTTAGGAAACTAAACTCTTTCCTAAAATCTATACCACCTAGATTAGGAAACCCACTCAATGTGGACAAGGCCCAAAATAGGAAATCCACTTATTTCCTAACACTATATTATTTATATTATAATGTCAATTATTCTTATACGAAGGTAAGTTCCTTAAGACAGGACCGGAAAAAAATATGACTTATTCCAATATGAAGTTTATTCTTAAATATAACTGGCCCAATTCGGGATCAGAAAATTTTATTCTTATATGGAGGTTATTCCTATATGGAGTATTCTTATATAGAGGTTCTATTGTACTCTCATGTCAACCTTATTCATCTTAACCATAACTAATTCAAATGACTCAAATGAAACTAGTTAAATAGTTGTTCAATTGCTATATTCTCATAGATTTATACAAGAACACAACTGAAGCAAAATCGGTTTGATTCAATCGAATCAATATATGAACATTATAGCCACGGTTTGTAAAGATTGCATTCCTTATTGATAAATATTTAAGTTCATGTACACTACCGATTTTAGAAAGTAACCACTTAAGTACGCGTACTTAAGTAATCGGTTTTGTGAGTTTGATTTTTTTTCAGAAATTCACGGACGTGAACTTTCCGCCAGTAAATGTACGGGTATGCGCACTTAGGTAACTGAACGAGTTGGTTTTTGAAATCCAGCAACAACAGAAATTCTCGGTCGTGAACTTCCGTTAGTATGCGTACGGGTACGCATACTTATCCAGTCTCCTCCAACCATTTTGTATACACACAAGTATGCATACTTTAGGTTCCCGGTTTTGGACTTATACACAAATGTGCGAACACACAATATGATTATATCCAAATAAGGTTACAAGATTCTAAACTCTTTATTTCAATCATTGAAACATTCTTCTATAATGACAATAGACATTTTCACACACTATTATCATCAAAAAAATTTCAAGATATTGAGATAATCATTATCGAAACATTCCAAGTCTTACACCAAATGATTGTATCACACAAACCGTGTAAGATGCTACTTGGAAATTTTCTCATGATATAAGATGAACTTGGTCGAAGCGAAAGATTACCAACACATATTTCGATAAATATGTAAGCGAGGTATACTCAGTTCTAAATCTCAAATGTGTATAGAAAACTATATCGTAATATGACTTATGTCTCAATATAGGATATAGAGTATAAATAGACGTTCCAAGTGATATATGAGTTTAAGTATCCATATACCTTTTGTTGATAAAGTTCCACAAGCTCTCCTTAATAGTTCTTCGTCTTCAAGTGATAAACGCCGTGAAGTCTAAGCTCAAATACACAAACTATATCCTAGTCCGAAACATCTATAAATAGGCTAGAAATCAAGACCTATAGTTTTGATCACTAAAATTGATAAACATGCATGAGATAGCAACGCATGCGATTTCGACCGAGCAGTGCTCTAAAAAAATGGTTAACCCTGATGGTGTGGATATTTATGACTTGTATCAGAATATGGAACTGGCTTGCGGAATGTAAGCTATCAGTTCTTTGGTGTTTTTTGGATACTTGTGTTGATAACCAAAACTATATTGTTGGTTGAAATAGGTTGAAAACCTATTTATATAAGTCATAGTTGAACGCACCCTGATCTCATATGAAGTGGAAGTAATTGAGTGATGGAGAAGCGGGGATCGTGTAAAAATGCTGAAAAACACATCTTACTATGAGAGAAGACGGTTAGTTTACACCCACTACTTGTCGCTTAAATTAGTCGTGTAGCTTAATATCTTAAAAGGAGCATGACCATCCATTTCCAGGAAGCTTCCAGCAGCCATTCACGCGCCCCAAGGGAAGATCGGTCGGTCTCTATATGAGAGTGATGGCTGGCGACTATGGTGACATCTTATTAGTCTCCTAAGATTTAATCTTGGCCGGTCAATTCGGCTGGCGAAGTTGAACGGCTGAGATGATTTACAATAGTTAATGGATGCCTTAAAATTCATATAAGTATCTCAACCAGCCTCTTTTAAACGATCATTTAGGAGCCATATGGGGAGGCCATGGCTTGGATGATCACAGCTTATGGAAGGGGAGTGGTCGTTGGTCATGGCCACATTTTGTTGGCTACCTAAAATAGGAGTTAGGCCGGCCAATTCATCTGGCGAAGTTGGGAGGCCGAGATGATTTGCGGAAGTTAAGGGTCATCGTTGATTTAATTTAGGTTTTATAAAAAGTCGTGTGGCCAACCTATTTTAAGGCTAACGTTTTTGGTGTTGGCGCGTGCTAGGAGTTGTTCGATCGGCTAACACAATAGTTGGGCCGCTGGTGAACGCATTCGCTCCTTGCACGTTGATTAAGGTCAAATCCAGTCTGGTCAATCAGAATGGCGAAGTTGAGCGGCCAAGATCATTTTGCGGCAGTAATGTAATGACGTTTAATAGAAATTAGGGTTTTGTAACTCGTGTGGCCAACAATTTTGGTAAACGTTTTGGGGCTCCGCTTGTGAATTGGAGAGATACCGATTGGACTAGGAATTAGTAGGACCACCGGTGCATATGATGGTGCTTGTTCGACCATGTTAGGAGGCGACAAGATTTGATAAATCGACCGTCCAAAACGTGCGGCCGTGATCGTTTTTTGAGTCTAACATGGGATATCTAGATTAGATTCCATAAGGAATTAGGCGCATCGACCAATCGACTTCCAACTTTATTTAAAAGTGCGTGTGGTGGGTTTAAAGTGACCTGATTGGTCGATGGTAAAGGGGGTCGGCAATAGGCAACATGGAGTGTGGCCAGCCGGCCACAGGAGGCACCTATTGGAGCGAATTGGCCGGCCAAGTGGCATGATCGCGCCTCTTTTTGTTGTTGCTTCTATTTGTCGTAACTCCTCTCTTACTTCTTGTTTTCTACCTTTGGCAGTATTTTTCTCCTACTAGTCCATGACGGATTAATTTCCTAGCTTACCTAGGTTTGGTCTCAACCAATAGGGTTCGAGATATTGCTCAGGGCGCAAAAAGCTTAATTTTTGCAAATTAGGTCAAACTTTGAATCTTGTGAATTATCACAAAATTGATCAAATTTGATAAATCCTTTGTGCTGACGCAAAATTCCTTAATTTTATTCTCAGAAAGCAGTTAGCGCATCTTTTGACTGAGTACTTTCATGCAGACCTTAATCTTGATACTTCGGGAAATTCATGCTACTCAGCTGCGAGTGAACACTAATTGTCATGTCATATCAATATTAAGGGTTTAGCCGGGGAACATAGCATAGGAAAAATACTCAATAATCCATATATTAATGAATAATGCAGGCGCGAGATTAAATACTCATTAGGCTCTATACTAGTGAACAATTCATCTAGGAGCTTGAGTTTCAATGCAACATGAAGAGCGGCATGGGAACTAATCAGATTTTGATATATCCTTCAAATTCCTTGCGTAATATAGACATATCAAGGTCTACTACTTCTGATGCCGGGTTAGGTAGACAGACTTTTACAGTATTCGCCCTAAGCCAAAAACCATCATTAATAACTGGGTACGCGAACAGCAGCTCCGGACCTTGGCCTAGTGAAGCCGTTCGCAAACCTAGTTTGCAAACAAATGTTCCGGACCCAACTCAGGTAAACCCTTTCTCATACTAGGTATGCAACCAAGAGTTCCGAACCTGAATTATCACAATACAGTTCGCATACTTTATATGCATACCGTGTTGTATCTAGACATGGGTAATTGTTCTAAACTCTCATTTAAACCATTGAAACATCCTTAGAAGATAACACAAGTAATCTGTCACATATGATTAGCTTCATATAATTTCTAAGTGATCGAAAGATCAATACGAAACTTCCCAAGCTAACATCAAATGACCGTCTCACACAAATCATATAAGATGTTCAAGGTAATTTTCACATGATCATCTTTTGACTGAACATTTAGTTTCCAACAAATAAATTGTTTCCAACTAAACTCGTCAAGAATATGATGAACATAGCTAAAGCAAAAATCTCCCAACACATATTTCGAGAAATAGATAAGCGAGATAAACTCAGTTCGAAATATCAAATGTGTATAATGAAAAGTCTATATATATATATATGACTTAGTCTCATTAGAACATAAAATATAATAGACTTATGAGTGAATGATACGTTTTAGTATCTACATACCTTTTGTTGATGAAGTTCTTTTAAGCTCCTCAGTAGATCTTCTTCTTTAATTGGTGAACGTCGTGAAGTATAAAGCCCAACTACACATTATATCCTGATCTGAGACATAGTTATAAGTAGACTAGAAATCAAGTATATAGTTTTGATCAACTAAACTTGAAAAACAAGCTTGAGATAAAAACGCTCGCGAGTTCGACCGAGTAGTGCTCTAATATCTTTGAACCATAAATGATAAGAGTTACTGCTCGTGTTCAAAGTATGTTGACATCTTTATACTGTAGATCCTTATTCCATATCTACATAGATTTGCATATTGGGATCTATTCTACCACACTTCTAAACAAGTTTATAATTGGTTCTACCAGAATTCAAGACTACTATGTGATCGGCCATACCTGTTAATACCCAAAAATCTATCATAGGTAAAACAATGTATTGTCAAAGTACTTTCTTTAGGTTCAAAAATCAAAATCGTACAAAACGATCCTAAACCAAGGAGTTGGTCGTTCACGTTTTGCTTCGGTTAGAAAGAGAGAAAATGGGTTGATATTAGGGGAGGGAAAGCAAAGAAAGTTTGAGGAAATCGGTGGTGATTGTATTGGGTGTGAGGTTATTGAACTATGGAAGAAGAAGAAGAGCTTGGAAATGATAAGCTTGTCATGTCTTCTGAATAGACAAAGTTGTCTATTTATAGCTGTAGGGAATACTCAGTATTTCCTCGTAAGTAGTGGAGATCAATGTGAATAGTGGATATAATTGTATTACGCCATATGTTTCTGGAAACCCGTAAACCATCACTCCATTACTTAGCCACTTACTTTAATTACTTACCACTACTTGTAGTTTCCTTATCATGGGATGTTTCCATGCTGCACGTCACTGTAAACCACCATACCAATACCCATAAATAATTCCCCCATGTAACGTATTTTGATTTCTGGTAGGAATTAGTAGAGTCATGGACGCGTTTCTGGTCTTGTATTGACTGTCACGGTACTTGACTGAGTAATAGCCTAAGCTAGTAAGACTTTGTCGAAGTGGCATAACTTGAAGAGACAACTCCAAGGTTATGTGTGACTAACAATGAGTTTTCCATAAGATGGAATTGTAATTATATAGCCATAATAATATATGTAGATAGCATAGTGTACCAAGCTAGACAGGTCGGCGTAACATAGTCGATAGCCAGCCGAATCAGCATGGACATGGGTGCTAGGCTTGGAGCAACGTAGTCATTTCTATATGGCTAGGCTAAGCCAAGCTATAATGACTTGCAAGGAGGCCACGACTATTTAGATGCCATGGTAGGACAAACTAAGAGGCAAGGAGGCTGTAGCCATATGGATTTTCTAGGCGAGACATGGCTAGGCCGCTCCCGAAGACAAGGTGGCCATAGCCATAGTTAGCCAGGCCGGAAGATAAGGATGTCTTGACTGTGATCCGTCCAGGCTATACTATCTATCAAGGAGGTCGTGGATGGTTAAAAGTCAGGCTAGGCCAGCTGGCAGGAAACTATGGCCATTGTTAGCCAGACCGATAGACAGGGTGGCCATGGATAGATATGCTAGGGATAAGGTGGTTGTGGCCACTAGATAGGCCAAGTCGGAAGACAGCGAGGCCATGGATATAATAGGTAGTAGGCTAGATAGGAAGTTAGGCTAGGATAGGAGACAAGGAGGTCGTAGCCATATGGATAGCTAGGCGAGACATGGATAGGCCGGAAGACAAGGTAGCCTGGCTTGCCAAGAGAAAAGGATGTCGTGGATAAAGACATGGCCAGGCTAAGGAGCAGCGAGGTCGTGGCCAAGACAACTTGGACATGGATGGTTGGACTGGACTAGGATGTCGTGGCTAGTTAGAGAACTGGTGGCTACGGCCTTGGCTAGTTGGCTAGCTAGGGATAGGAATGTCATGTCCAAAGACATGGTCAGGCTAAGAGATAAGGAAGTAGTGGCATGACTAGCTAGTTGGCTAGCTAGGGAGTTAATGGCCATGGCTTGGTTATGGAGCGCGACTATGTTGGTGCTAGTACTTCGTTTGTAGCATATGAAACATACTCGAGGAATTCTGTCGTGGAAGTTTTGCGACTCGAGGTAATATTCCAAATATTATGCTTCTGCTAATATTCAAAATAGCGTAATAGATTATTATGAATATTTATAAATTGTATCATCAATATATACTGATTAATACATGATAATTTATATGGGCGTGCATAAGATAATGATAATTCAGCCGAGTGAAGCTCTAAAATCTTGTAGGCATGTCGAGGACCACTGTGTCCATTAACAAGCTATGCATTCTCCATTCTCTTGCGGAATATGATATTGAAATATGAGTTTATAATTCTGAGGCCGGGTCAGAAACTTATACTTATTTATTTCGTTCTTCTGGAAGAAGTAAAATTATAATTTTCTCCCTTGTCAAAAAACCACCATCAACATTAAGTCCCCTGATTAGCGTGGAACAGTAATATTTCGTGGTATGCACTAAATTATGAAATTAAATTTTACAAAGTCCCAATGATTTTTAAAAGAGAAAACTATAATATCACGATAAATATACTATTATAATTTATAAGATAGTTAAGAAATTTTATCTTGGCACGAACATGTTATACCCGTGGATTTTGGAAGACAACCTCAATCATCAAGCTTGGAGCTAGGAAGACCACTTGTATGGGAGCAGAAATTGGCTTTAATCGGTGTGGTCATTTGTCGGATCAAGGTAGATGCAACAACGAGCTTTATAAAGGACATGACCAACACAAAACCCATAACCGGTCAGTCGCAACTAAATCTTTAGACTCAGTCACATTTTTTTATAACAGTCTTGAAGGATTTGATGACTACGCCTTGATCCACCCTATTTGGGATGAGTCCTCGTTGAATTCTAGGGTTTCTCGTCTTTATTATTTAAGTAGGTTGAGACTCTCTGATGGTCCTCATACTTCATTCTGCTTTGGAATTTAAAATATCCTTATCTTGAACTCATCATGTCCGTCAACAGTGCTGCAAATAGCTCCCTCATCAAGAGAAACACCTAGATTGACAGTCCGATAAGCTTCTCTCTGTGTTCACATCTTTATTGATTATATTGATAACCACTTAACAACAATTTGCTGGTGCTGTTAGGTTTCCCGAATCAATGAGGCACCAAAGTTGCGCATGAGGACCAGGAGCTTCAAAACAATAGTAATCAACCTTCCTATTCCCTTCGATCTGAAGTTGACCCCCTTCTTTCTTATTTATGCTTACTTGTCTTGTGTTGACAAGATATGGACATTATGCATGCAGAAGGTGAGGAGGGTGAAGGGTCTGTACTTACGGTGAATGAAGGGAATTTCGATGCTGATACCAAATCTACTAGTCTCCTTCTCGAAGATGCTGAGCCGGGATCAATTGCTCATGATCATCCTGACATTGGCCTCCCTTTTGAACTGGAGATGGAGTCTCTATCTCGGAAATATGGCATGGTGGGAGGGTTCACAGTAGCTCTTGGGTTTAGATTCATTTCTCATCCACATACCCCAAATTATAAAAACCGGCAAAAATATTTTTCACCCATAAACAACTAGGAGGCCGTGGGTAGTTAGAGAACTAGTGGTTATGGCCTTAGCTAGTTGGCTAGCTAGGGATAGGAATATCGTGGCCAAATACATGGCCATGCTAAGAGATAAAGAAGTCATGTCCTGACTATCTAGTTAGCTAGCTAGGGAGTTAATGGCCATGGCTTGGTCATGGAGCACGGCCATGTTGGCGCTAGCACTTCGTTTGTAGCATATGGAACATACTAGAGGAATTCTGTCGTGGAAGTTTTGCGACTCGAGGTAATATTCCAAATATTTTGCTTCTGCTAATATTTAAAATAGCATAATAGCTTATTATGAATATCTATAAGCTGTATCATCAGTATATAATGATTAATACATGATAATTTGTATGGGCGTGCATAAAGATAATGAGAGTTCAACCGAGTGAATATCTAAAATCGTGTAGGCATGTCGAAGACCACTGTGGCCATTAACAAGTTACGCATTCTCAATTCTCTTGTGAAATATGATATTGAAATATGAGTTTATAATTCTGATATCGGGTCATAAACTTATACATATTTATTTTGTGCTTCTGGCAGAAGTAAAATTATAATTTTCTCCCTTGTCAAAAAACTACCATCAACAATACCAAGTCACAATGGTTAATTGTGATCGGTCCTACCAAGTTACATACATGGGTTTAGATCGTTTATACCAATCACTAGGATCGGTTCTACCTAAATATGGTACCTACTTGTGATCGGTCGCACCAGTCATTAGGATCGGTCATACCAATTACAAGGATCGGTTCCATCTACACATAGTATCTACTTGTGATCGGTCATACCAGTCACTAGGATCGGTTACACCAATTACAAGGATCGATCATACAACTCTTATGATCGGTCACACCAGTTACCGGAATCGGTCACACCAATTACAAGGTTCGATCATACCATCACATGGTGATTACTTAGGATTGGTTACTCTAGTTACCAGGACCGGTCATACCAAATATTAAGTCTAGCTATTATGATCGGTAATACCAAGATACATAACCTGAGTTAAGATTGGTTCTGCCAAGTCACACATATTGGTCATCCAAAAAATATGCAATGAATAGTCGGACCAATAAACCTATTGATTTACCTTTCGATTCATGAAACAAGTTCATGAGTGTACTTCCTTTAAACAAATGTAAAAAATTGTTTCCTAGGATGGAATCTTCACCATTAACCCATACACATAACCATAAAACTATATACAAGATTATTTCGATGTCATATCTACAAAGTTCAAAAGATAAGCGTTATACTGCGTAATATCATTCATGAATACTGTGGACATACTATCATGATCATGTATGTCCAATAGAGTATTATATATGTTAGAGCACTGCTCGGTCGAACTTGCAAGTGTTGCAATCTCAAGCTTGTTTGTCAAGTTTAGTTGTCAAAACTATATGTCTTGATTTCTAGTATACTTATAACTATGTCTCGGATTAGGATAGAATGTGTAGTTGAGCTTTAGACTTCACGGTGTTCATCGATTGAATATGAATATCTACTAAGGGGAGCTTGTAGGAACTTCATCAACAAAAGGTATGTGGAGACTTGAACTCATCTATCACTCAGAAGTCTATTTTATTTTATCTCCTATTATGACAAAGTCGTATAGCTATATATACAATAATTATACACATTTGATATTTCGAGATGAGTTTAACCCACTTATATCTTTCTCGAAATATGTGATGGAAATCTTTTTTCTTTAACTACGTTCATCATTATTCTTGACGAAAGCCAAAAGATAATCATGTGAAAATCGTCTGCTAACATCTTACATGATTTGTGTGAGACAGTCATTCGATGTAGACTCGGAATATTTCGTATTGATCATTCGATCACTTGAAAATTGCTTATAAGCTAATAATTTGTGTGAGACAACTATTTTTGTTTTCTAAGAATGTTTCAATGATTGAAATGAGAGTTTAGAACAATTAATCATTGTATGGATATAGAACAGTATGCATAACCGTGTGCAAACTGTTGTAAGAATGATTCAGGTCCGGGAACCAATTATACATACCCGTATACGAATGGTTTTAATTGTCAAAGTCTGGGAACTAAGTTTGAGTACCCATTTGCAAACTTATTCACCTGAGTTCGGTCCGGAACGAAAGTATGCATACCCGTTTGCAAACTGTCGGAAATGATCAAGTTCGGAACTTAAGTTTATATACCCGTTTGCAAACTTATGTGGTCAAGTATGATTTCATACTCATGAACACATACATTTATAAATTAAGGAATGCAATCTTTGCAAACCTTGGCTAAAATGTTCATGAACTGATTCTTTTGAATCAATCTGATTTTGCTTCAATTGTATCTTGTATACTTCTAAGAAAATATAAACAATTGAACAACTCTATGAGTAACATAATTAGATTCATTTGAGTATTATTTGATCTAAAAGTGTTAAGATGAACATGATTAACACAAAAGTTTTAATATGGTTAACTTCGGTTAACTGTTATTGAGCTAACTCTATATACACGTTTAGGTATGGTGACCCATTTCTAAATAAAGGTATATTTCATTTGTATGTAACAAGCTAAGACCATCTAACGGTGGAGAGATAATTCTTTGGTATTAATCAAACTTAGCTTGAATCTTAACTTAAGATTTTATCTAACGGTGAATATTGATTACTTTGTTTTTAAGTTATCAAACCCTTATTTGAAGACTATATAAGGGAGAACTCTAGCAACTGGGAAACCTAATACCCATACCTCCATTGTGATACTAGTTGCGACTAGAGTCGATTCTCCTTTAACCTAGGTTTTTTGTAAAACCATTATAGATTAACGACTTAAAGACTTCTATGGGATTTTGAAGCCAGACCCAACTATTTTCTCTGTAGTTACGTGTTCTGATCTTACTTGTTATATCGTATTTAGTATTATCTTCTCTAATATTTGCTCGAAATTTATCTCCGATAGGTAAGATATAAAAATTAATCATAAAGCTCTTCGTCTCATTTTTTGTGATTCCACAATAACTAATTATACTACCATATAGTTAAGTTATTGTGAGGTGATTGATATTTCTAGAATGTTCTTTGGGAATATAAGACCATATTATCAATTGGTTCATGTTCATCTTGATTTATCAAAAGACAGAACAAAAACTTTGTAGGTATTTCTGTGGGAGAGAGATTTATCTATCAGAATAGACTTTTCTATGGGAGACAGATTTGTTTATAAAGTCTTCAACTTTGGGTCATAGCAACTCTTAGTTGTGGGTGAGATCATCAAAGGGAATCAAGTGTGTAGATTCCTACTGGGATTCAAAGATGTAAGGAACGTTATTGTACCTTAATCAGTGTGATATTGGTTAGGGGTCAACTATATTCCAGTCTAAAGTTAACTTGTAGTGGGCTAGAATTTGTAGTGGCTTAATACAGTGTAGTGTTCAAATCTGGACTAGGTCCCGGGTTTTTTTTGCATTTACGGTTTCCTCGTTAACAAAATTTCTGGTGTTTATGTTATTTATTTTCCGCATTATATTTGTTTATATAATTAAAATATCATAGTTTGCGCGTAGTTCAATCAATTTGTAAATTCAACCTTTGGTTATTGATTGAAATTGATTGACACATGGACATTGGTCTTTGGTACCATTCAAGTTGTTTCTCATAATAATCAGGCTCACGGATTCTATCTGTTTGATTTGCTGATTACATTTAGAAACAGAGATATAACTCTTGCATATATTTTCTTGATTGATTCTGTCTGTCTAGTTGATTTTCTCATAATTATATTGGAGTTAGTCCATACATATTGCCTAACGAAATATTTGGTGTGGTTGTTAGACCCCTGCTTTTTCAGTATACTATATGTACAATATAAACAGCTTCGCATGTTATGTTTTGAATATAGGACGACTTGAAAGATATGTTAGGAATGAAACAAGTTCAATTCAATATTACTAACCTCAAGTGGAAGGATGATGTCGTCGTTGTAGTTCATTACTTCTTCTCATTCTTCAGGTCTTCAGGGTAATATTTGTATGTCTCAACATTCCTAGACTTTCTGGTCTAACCTAAATGAAGTTAACTTTAGTATTTAATCAAGTAACCCTGGATGACATACCAACGCTTGGTGAGTTTAACCGAGCTATGCTCTAATATACATTTTTGAGTTTGTGTCATTTGGAAATTAGGTTTGCAAAATAGGAAAGTTCAAGATGTTGACATATTGAGTAATTTGAACATGTACTGGAATCTTATTTCTTAATTGTTCAAAGATTTTCCTTGATACTCAAGGTGAGATCCCAAACCGAAATAGTAGAGAATATTTTTGAAATTTTCGAATTTGAAATGTTTTGTTTTACCAGCAATCAAAACATACCTCTAGAAATTTATATTAGTTAATTTCTACCTAATATTGAGTTTTCCATGGAGATTTCGGTTATACGGTTGGATATTTGTTGGAATTTATAAACCGAATTTAGGTGCTTTATTGCATATCCTTGAATATCTTCGGTTATGGAAATTCCTTGGTGTCCGAACTACCTTGGTCTATGAATAATGAAGTTTGTTCTTCTTACAAACTTATCCTAAGCCAAGCAAACTTCATCTTTGTTATTTCAGGTGTAGCCGACTAATAATATTCTTGTAATACTATCTTGGAGAGCAGAGTAACCCAATTAGGCGAAATCTCTTACGTCCGCCAGTTTAAGGACTTCTTTGGGATAAAAAAGTGTCTACTCGTACCGTTGGTGGGAAACTATAATTGTATTGTTATTTAAGTTTTTGATTATTGATTTGATTGACTAACGGTAGTTATCCCTTGACTTGCACCTAGTTTGATTATTCTTGAGAGCCTTCTCTTATGAAATAAGGTCACTCAAACTAGATCAAGAGTATAATATTGACTTTTAATCATCCATTGTTAACAGAATTCATTCTATGCGTGATAAATCATAAGTCAGGTATCAAGTTTGTTGTGCAGGTACGAAAGACTATTGAAGATTGATGACAAGAAGATTTTTCTTATAGGTTTTGTATCTTCGTGATTTGTTTCATGCGCAAACTTAGGATCTATTTTATCTTTTGATAGACTGATTATTAACTAGTCGTATTTAGATCGCCAAGTTATCATTTAGTGGTACTCTTCAGTATCTGAATCTGGTAGTTTTATTTGACTAGGTCTGGTTAACTTGTTTAATCCAGATTTTCAAAGATCTCAAACCCCCGATAAAGGAGTTAAATCTATTTTAAACAGAAAATCCTTTGCCACACTCAACATCAAAAATCTCCGATTGATTTTTTGAGATAAGAAGAGTCGTTACCCAACAGAATAGTCCTTTACTGTTTGAAAAATGATCCAAGGGGTTGACTACTTAAAGTCTTCAGAGTGACTGAAGCAACTTAAGATATCGAAATCTATCTTAGGATTCATGTGCGTTGACCAGATTAGTTGTAGGCGTATGGATACTGAGGAAACTAGGTAACTAGGGTAATTTACTTGGTCTCAAATATACGAAGTTGGTAGTGTCTCTGTATAGCGGCTTAATTCTTAGAGTATTCAAAACTGGATTAGGTCTCGGGGTTTTTCTGTATTTGCGGTTTCCTTGTTAACAAAATCTTGATGTGTCATTTACTTTACTTTCGTATTATAATTATTTAGTTATAATAAAGTAAATACATTGTATGTTAATCCAAAGCACTTGATATTAATCCTATAGTAAATCGGTCTTATACCGTAACTATTATCAAGTGATTATCTTATTGTTGTATTGTCTTGAATTTTTTGTCCATAGAGATCACACAAGGTATCAGACTTATAGGTTGATATCAAAAAGATTGTGGTATACTTGGTACCCCAGTCATTTCAGTTTATTCTTCTATTGTATTTTCAAGACTTAAAGTGTTTGCTTGATTTCCAAGTTATCTTAGGTCCTGAAATTTATAAATAAAAATACTCTTTTAACTGGAAAATTAAATACCTGACATTTTGTGTCCTAGTAGCTAGCTAGAGTCGTCCTCTATAAACCTAGGTTTTCTATGAGAAAAATAATTAGGTTTACGACTAAAAGACTCCTCTTTGGGGATTCATGAAGTCAAGTCCGACTATCTTTACCTTGATAGTTCGTGTATCCTGATCTTGCTTTTATGTTATCTAGGTTTTCGTAATCTCTTTCAGGCAAGATATATAGTAATCAGACTTTGTGATTTCTCAAGATAGATATCTAAAAATTGCTCTTAAGTGATCTTTTGAAGATTATTCTCGAGAGGTGGTAAAAGATCCAGGCTTCTTATATAAGTGAGTGTAAGTGTTCAGGATTGTGAGGTTTGCTAGCTTTGTCTATTGCAATTAAATTTCCAAGTCTTGATCTTTGATTTAAAGGGAAATCAAATAGGCTTAGCTGTTAGAGGCAGATTGGTATCAAAAGTCTTCACTGAGGTTGAAGCAACTCTTAGGCTATAAAGGACGTTAGCTAAGGGATTCAGTTGCATAGATCCTTGCGAGGTTCAAGAGATGTAAGGAGCTTGACTGTTACTGAATTTCTTGGAGGGTGGATTCCATTTCAACTATATTCCAGTACGAAGTATGATAGTAGGCTAGTGTAGTAGCTGGTTAATACAGTTTGGTGTTCAAATATGGACGAGGTCCCGGAGTTTTTCCACAATTGCAGTTTCATCGTTAACAAAACTTCTGGTGTCTTGTGTTTTTCCTTTTCTGCATTATATTATTTAGCTTTATAATTAGATTTACGCAAGTTGTACATATTCAATTTTAGTAGATACGTCCGTCTATTTGTAATCGATTACGAGACTTGTTACTTGTAGAATTTGTATCTTGAAATATAGATAACAAGTTTAATTACTAGGCAGAATTCCGATCAGATCATTTGGATACGGCTAGATTGACCTTGGATATTGATTTTTGAGATCATCCAATTACTCTTCTTAACAATTAGGTTGGCGGACTCATTGTTTTATTTATACTAACTGAGAAGAGGTAGAGATATAAACTCTATATAAATATTTTCAAGGATCGTTAAGTTGGTCTACTTTCAATTGTATTATTTTTTGACCATACAAGTTGCCAAACAAAAAAGTTGGGTGTATTTGGTACCCCTGCATTTTTGGAAATGAATTTGGGGTTGATGACTAAGTAGGTATCAGGATTTTAAGATTAGTTATAAAAGGAGGGTAAAATGATATATTCGCCAAATTTAGACATCCTTAGGATAAGTCTTATGGAAGAGATATGTGGGAAATGTTAGAGCATTGCTCACCAAGCGTTGGTATGTCAAGTTTGGTTGTCATATTTTGGCTCAAAAAATCGAAGCTGCTTGACTAGATTACTAGAGTCAACTTGGTTAGGTTAGAAGTATTGAGACAAAGAACATGAAGATGTATCGGCATCAATGTACACATCATCCTTTTGTTCGAGGTTAGTAATACAGACTTGACTTGTTTCCATTTTTATACATCTAGGTTACTTTCTAGGAATTTATATTAAAAATATAACATGTGAAGTTATATATATATATATATATATATATATATACATCTCTAATATCGGTGGCTTGATCATTATATTATAATCTAAGTGTCAAGGAAATACATATTAGTTGTTTCATACAACTTTGGTATATTGGATTACGAAGGATAACATTTATCTTTTAAACTTCGTAAATGCGATATAATAATATTTGGTAATTCTTTTCTAGTTTGGTGTGATGAACTTTGAGTTAATTCCTTGCCTAGAAAACTGTGTTTAATTACAAGATTTTAAGGAAGTAGACTTGCGAAACTTGTTTCATAGTTGAAAGAAATCAAAGGATCTATTCGAGGACCGATCCCTTAAACAAGGATCTATACTAGGACCGATCCTTACATGGGATCTCTTGCAGGACCGACCCCTATATCAATTCTATTTCCGATTTATGTATACTCTTTACGGTTTACATGGATTTCAGAATATGAGTTGCTATTTAGTAAACTTCATAAATGTTGATATTAGATATTTGAACAGATGCGAAAATCTTATTTATTTATTTTTCAAGTATTTTCCTTGATACTCAAGGTGAGATTCCGAGCCGAAATATTCCATAATATCTTTTGATATTTGGAATTTATATGTCTTTAATTTCCCAGTAATTAAGACATATCCCTGAATAATATACTAGTAAAATATACTTGTATGCTAGCTAATACTGAGTTGTCATCCATGAGAGATTTCAGTATATTAGTTGGATTACAGTTGGAATTAGACAAAACCGAAAATTTATATTTATTGCATATCTTTTGATATTTTCGGTTATGGAAATTCCTTGGCGTCCATACTACCTTGGTATATAAATATACAAGTTTGTTCTTCTTATAAACTTATCCTAGAACACATGCACTTCATCTTGTAGTCATTGTAGGAAGCTGACTAGAAATATTACTTGTAATACTCACTTGGAGAGAAGATTATCCTAATTAACTAAAACTTATTACCTCTGATTCATTAAAAGAATTCTGTAGGATCAAGAAGCGTCCTGAAGTACCGTCAGTGGGAAACTAAAATCATATTGTTATTTTAGTTTTGGATTACTGATTTGATTGATTAACGATATGTTAAACCTTGATAATCACTAGTTTATTTATTCAGTGATCCTTCTCTTCTGATATAAGGTCACTCGAACTAGATTAAGGATTAACAAAGTTCATTTATGTTTTTAGATATGAAGATAGACTTGTGATCATCCATTGTTAACAGACTCTTCTCAATGGAATAAATTTTATTTGTGCAGGTATATAGAAGATCGAAGATTTGAAAACAATAAGTTTTCTGTTTGGTATTCTGATCTTTGTGATATACTTCGTATACATTTGATTGACTGGGTCCAACAAGTTTGTTTATCTATTATAAATTTTTATAACTTGTAGATCGATGATCTATAATTTGGTGGTTCTCTTCAGCATCCGAATATGATAGGTTGTGAACTAAGATTTGATTATCTCGATAATTCAGATCTTGGTTGATGTAAACTGGTACAAGGAGTTTATATTGATTTAATGGAGATCCTTTGTATAACTCAACAAACATCTCTGATTTAGTTCTTTAGATTGATAGAGCGGTTTCCGAATACCATTTACCCCTTTAATTTTTCAGAATACGATCCAAAGGAGTTGTGTGGTAGAAGTCTTCACACCGGGTGAAGCAACTTAAGATAGTGGACTCTATAGTAGGATTCATGTGTGTTGACCAGATTGGTAACATGCGCAAGGTGGAATTAGTTTACTTGGTCTCAACTATACGAAGTTGGTAAAAATATTTGTATAATGGCTTAATTTTGAGAGTATTCAAAACTGGATTATATCCCAGAGTTTTTTTGTATTTGCGGTTTCCTCGTTAACGTTATCTTGTGTCGTGTTGTTTACTTTAATTCCGCATTATTTAGGTTGTCTTTATAATTAAAGTAAATACACATGTACGTTAATCAAATACTTGGTTTGATCCCATGTTGGTTCGATCCGAACTTATACTATATATCAAGTGTACATTTTGTGGTTGGTATCTTCTTGATAGTTCATGTCTATATTATATCACACAATGTGTGTCTTGGATAGGTTGATACGAAAAGATAGTAGTATACCTGATATCCTCTTTATTTCATGAATGATGTGATATAAAACTGTGGCTTTATCCACGGTTCCCTTTCTATCTCCTCGAAAGCGGGGAAGGTGAGAGGGAAACAAAACTTTGACGAGGTTTTAATTCCAAAAATCACTTCATTTTTTTGCTCTTTCCAATTTCATATAACTTAAATTCAGTAGATGGATTCACAATTTGTATTTAATATAATTAATTCTTAAAATCGAGAATTATTATCTTGTGTTTTATTTTCTTCCTAAAATGAGGTTTCAGTTCTCGCTTGGTATATATTCCCTTTACCACCATAAAACTTAAACGTTCCTCCTATTTTAGGTGGCGGCACTGTATAGGTGGGGAAGGAAATCCTCAAAAAAAAAAAAAAAAAAACTAATACATACTCTAGATAGAAATAAGGTTTACATCCCCATTCATCCTTACTACCCCAATTAAATCAGGTAATTTAACTCAATAAAAATTGTTTCCATATTGGTCCGAGTAAGTCAAATAATAATAAAAAAAAAACTATCATATTCGCAAGTCTATGACTTATAAAGTAATAAGGGAGCATTTGGTTAGATGTCTGTATCAAGTACTGTTAAATTGACTCCAACTTTACGAATAATTTGACGGAGAACTCAGTGAGACCTATATAGGTTGTGTCACTTCCCTTTGGGTTTTATTAGCTATCCAAAAATAATATTTTCTCTTTTATTTTTTGGTGTCCAGATTCCCCATCAACTCTCCACAACTTTCTTTTTCATTTCTAAGGCCAAGTGTTATGGTAGTGGGGTGGGAAAATGAGCTGATTCGCCAATTCCCACCGATAGTGGAACACATAAATGGGCAAAATGGATAAAGAAACTCTCAAATTTGAGAGTTCGCTAATTCCGTCCTCAAGTTGAGACTATCAGTTCAACTTGAGACGAGCGATTCAACAGAGCCGCTCGACCTGGGAAGGCCGAGGCTCAACTCTGTTTGATACGATGGTCGTATCAAGTTGAGATGGACGTCCATCTGAGTCGATAACGACTATTTGCATCCAACATATATAGGCTCATCTTTTATAAATTCAACAACTTTTAACTTTAAATCACACCTTTTATACCCAATTTTTTTGTTAGTTTGAATTTAGTTTCTAGCTAAATCTCACTCTAATCAATACCTATGCCTCCCAGAGTTCGTGCTCCTAGGTATATTAAAGAAGATAATTTAGTTCTTTGTAGAGCTTGTGTTTTTAGAACAACAGAGTTATCCATGGTGTTCAAAATATGTCTGTTCATGGTGTATGGCGGAATATTTTTACAATGTTCGCAGAAAAAATGGGAAACCCGATGCGGTGTGATGTTCAAGGATTATCATCTCGTTTTCAAGTAATAAGGCACGACATTGATCAGTTCCTTGGACTGGTAATGCATGATAACCGTCATAGGTTAGATGGTCAAAATGAAGTTGAACTTATACAAAGAAATCTAGCGACATGGAAGTCATCTAACAACACACCTTTAGCTTAAGAATCTTGTTTCAACGTTCTTTTAGAGCTCCGCAGATTCAACTCCTTCTGCTTCCTAGATGCTCCACCACCTGGCCTTTGAATAAGGATTAACATGCTTTATAATTTAGTTTTAATTGAATGTTAGGTTAGTTTTAATCCGATATAATTGATTTAATCTAATGTAGTTTTCTCTAATCCAATATAGTTTTAATTGTGGTCTACTTTAAAATAAGTAAGTTTAAAATTAATTATGATAGTACACCAATGACGCAATTACAAAGACATATTCGTTGATTAAATAAACATAACACAGCTAACGCCAAACTAAAACATAAAAGACGGTGAATCAGTTTATACACTTAATCAGTTCACTCCACCAAAAAACACTTAGGACATTTCTTTCTTTCTTTTTTGACTTGAAAGGGCAAAATATATTAAGAAAACTAAGTCACCAAAGAGTGACCAAGCAACAAAAGATTACACAGATGCTTGCATCAAAGCATCCCAATTACATCTCAATGTAGATAGACTATAATTCTCCAAGATGTCACTGTTTATTGTACAATTGAACAAAAGACTCTTAACCTCAGTAATAATCTGATTTGTAGTCTTCACCACAAAGAGCATATTATTCCTTTCTCTCCAGATACACCACCAGATTGCAAAGGGAAAGTAACCCCCCAATCTCTTAATTCTGTTTTTACTATTTTTATTACGCCTTCTCCCACAAAGTTCTTCTTACCTCACTAGAATGCACCCAAGTAAAGCCAAAGCTTTTCGGAAAATAATCCCACACTGTAGATGTAGTGTCATAATGAAGGAAGAGATGAGAATTTGTATCAATCTGACTTTCACATTGCATATAATATGTATCTTTCCATAAATGTTTTTTGTATGTGTCTTCTTTTATAGAAGCGTAAAAATGCATATAAGTCATGCAACCAGACTTTGAGCATAAGCTAGTTTTGTCTGGATAATTTTTCTTTAAGTTTCATGGTTTTACACACTGCTGCTACCTTTTCTTCATCTTCTTTAATCTTCGCAGCATCATCTAGCATATGTGGCTCATCAGGATAGTGAAGATCTTGACATTGCAAATACCTAAGCTTTTCTAGTTGTGATTCAATGACCATTTTGATTTTTGTGGACACTAGAATCATCCAAGAGCATTACATCAGAATGTGGTTATCCATGAAACATAATGAACAATCTTCTTTTTCTTCAATAAATAATATTAGTTTTCCTTTGGTTTAGAATATATGGTTTGATTGAGAATGCTTTCGGTAGGTTATTTTTATAAGCTCACTTTTGTGTGTTTTTATTAGAAAAAATCTAGTTTTATTATATAGCCCTTAATAATTTTAAAAATATAAATATTATCGTTATATAACCGCAATTTTTTTTATAAATATGGTCGTTATAATATTTTCGTTATCCAACGCTCTCTTTGAATTCTCTGTAAATACTCCATGTTTCATTGCCAATGTAGTTTGATGTTATTTTTCTGTTATTAAGCCAAGTTAATTAAACGTAAGTCTAAATGTAATAAATACCAATGAATTAAAAATAAAATTCTAACTTTTACATTTTAAATATTCTCTAGTTGATTAATATTACTGCCGCATTTTTTAAAGATACAAACTTAGACAATAAATACTCCATATACTAGTGACCTGAGTTCGAAATTCGTCAGCACTAATTCCTTACCGATAAAAAAGAAGAAGATTGTCCCAGTCTTTTTTTTTATCGGTAAAGAATTGGAACTGACGAGTTTCGAACTCATGTCACAAGTATCATCACCCAATGACTTTACCATTATTCTACAGGTCACTAGAACAATCTTGGACCTCCTGGTTATCTTTGTTTGGCATAATTTCCATTCAACACGCTCGTGAACTGTTTTTCTTGATTTTTTCAAAACTTGAACTCTTCTTTGCTTTTTAGCATATTATTTTCCTAGATTAACTTATAAAAAAATTAGCACGTATCTTACCAGCGACAACTTCAATTTTGGCTTGACAGAAAAAGAAAAAGTAATATCTTTTTTATACATTTCAATAAAGAAATTTCAGATGCTAGAATAAAAATTAAAAGGATTTTTACTGGAGAAAATTCAAGAGAAATTTGAATTTTGGTGCGGATTTAGTGTTTGGAGAGTGTTGTTTAGAGGGGTAAAAATCTTTCCCTTTGAAATTCGACCTCAATCTTCTACGATCGACTTAGTCTTGTACGGTAAACCATATCCCCACTGCCCAAAAAAGTGTTTTCCCGTCCACGTGGCATATCAAATGTGTTTACTTGTCATGTCCCATTCTACTTTCTTTTATGGCTTGTCTATATCTAAGCCAAAGATAAACAAAAAACTATTGTGATAAGGTGGCATTTCTAAGCTTATACATGTATAGTGACATATGAAACTGAGTTTCCGTCAAATTTCCAATTTTTTTATTGGGCCGACCGAGCGAAGCGAGGGAGAACCTTATATGACCACTTTTTTGTAAGTTCTAAATCATCAAATTCAAACAAAAAGATTGGAAATGGTTAGGGCCGAAAAACTAAAAATATCCCTCCATTTTTATCCAATTACTATAACTCCTTATGTATCCTATTTTTTTAGGGGTATAATTGGAATGCAAACTTTAATATAACATATCTAAAAATCCGTGCCTTGGAATTTTACAAATTTTATCTCGTTGGAAAGCTAATAAAAAAACATATCCAACGAGCACAAACAACAATATCAAATTTTGAGTTTTTACGAAATATTCGGAGGTATTTATCATTTTAGGCATAATTTTAGAAAATTAAATGTATATTCATTTTACAAACCACCATAAAGAATACATAATACTTTATGTAACCATATTTTGGTTTATGCATCAACTAATTTTATGTTGCAACTAATAAAACGATGTACTCCCTCCGTTTCAAGAAAAATGATACTTTCATTTTAGGCACAATTCTCGAAAATTAAATGCATAACCATTATAAAAACCACCACAAAGGATGCATAACACATCATGTAACCATATTTTGGTTTATGGATCGACTAATTTCCGTTTGAGAAAAAACTTTCACATTCCGTTTCAGGAAAAGTGATCCTTTCTCCCCGTTTCGGGAAAAAGTGATATTTTCGCCCCGTTTAGGGAAAAGTGATACTTTTACTCCGTTCCAGAAAAAGTGATCTGAGACGAGGCGAAAGTGTCACTTTTTCTGAAACGAGGTGAAAGTATCACTTTTTCCGAAACGGGGAGAAAACATCATTTTTGATGAAACGGATGTGAAAGTAATCGCCATCTTCAAATTCTTCTTCGGTCGGCCCTTTCACCGTGGCAACGGTTGTACTAGTCTAAAATATATTAAGTTGAGTTTTATTAAATATTTGTTACGAATTAAAGAATAATATAGGAAAAAAATAGAAATATGATAGGGAAAAAAGAGTTATGATAAATATAATAATTATATAAGAAGTATAAACAGGTAAATAACATAAATTAGTTTATAATTGAAGATAGATACCCAGTTCCCGTCAAAAACCGTACGGAAACAGATTATTTGTAAATATTTTTATGGAAACTCGATTTCCATTATCCATTCCTTAGCTATAACGAGGAAAAAAATTGTTCTCTTCACTAGCTAAGCAAAGCTTTTAGTCGAGTTTAGGTATAGTTTAGGTTTAGATAAGAGACATGAGAGTTTTAGAGAAGTAGAACTTCTTATTGATTTTCAATATCTTTACATCATACTACGAGAACATATATATACAGACACTTAAAGGTTGCGACATAAGTATTTCCTAGGGCCAATTACAAAATGGTCATACTTTATCTAATTGCTTTACAAAATGATCATACTTTATAATTTGGGTTACAAAATGGTCATCAGCCATCCGACTTAACAGTTTTCAAAAAAACGGTCTCGAATTTTCACCAAAATACCCTTGTCTTATAACTCAAGCAGCTTAACCACAGTTAACCAGAAAGATATGGCACCAGTAGACCCTGGATCTGGAAATGTGAACCTTTAGGAGCCAGCCATGGGTTATGTTCTGAATGCCATGAACCAGTAAGTAAATCCAGCAGCATTTAGCTCATTTCCACCTCCATCAATCTTCAAAACCACCACCAACAACATTTCCACTTGCAACATCAAAACCACCACCACTAGCAGCAACAACCATTAACATCAAAAGCACTACCACTAGCACCAACATCATTCCCACCTCCATCAACATCATCAAAAACCAACTGCATCTTCAAAATACAACCATTTGGTCCATTGCAGCGAAACTGTCCATGAAACTATCCTGAAAATCAATAAAAAAAAGAACATGTATGTCAGACACAATGTCTTCAAAGATACAGCAAGCAATCGAGATAATTTAGCCAATATACACAGACTTGTTTGGTGTATATAAAAGCACATTGAAAATAAATGTGAAAGAAAAAAGAGACAAGAATTTAAACTTACTGAAAGGTCCCCAGTCAAAAGAACTGGCTTTAGAGAATCTTACAATCCGAAGTAAAGACCACGGTAGACAATGATTCCAGCACATGAAATGTTGAATCCACGGTAAAGCCCAGCAATTCTATCAGATTTAGTAATCTTCCTGTAGACATCAACCAAACCATTGAACTATCTCCCTCCTCCCTTCTTTGCAGACTTGGCGTCATTGGAAAGACGGGTTCTAGCGTAGTCAAGAGAGTAGACAAAGAGAAGTGAAGTGAACTAGCAGAACCTCCAGATGCCAAGTTACCAACAAACAATTTCCAGTAGCTATCTCTGTCCTTCTTTAAACTAAAGAGCCTCCTGAAGTAATCCTTAAATGCAAAGTTCAAAGCCTAACAAAGGTTTTAAATAAAACCAATCAATAATCAATTACAGCAAATTGTAAGCGAAATACGAATAAATCCAAATGTTCAGTAACAAAATAAATTAAGAAATGACCGAACCTGAGTAGGGAAGTAACAGACGACATTGGCAGTGTCTCCTCTCCACAATGTCCGAACCCTTCCTCCTTGATTGTACGACCAAAACACTCTCCAATTCCCTTGTAGGGTTCAGAGAGCCTGCCAGCCTTGAGCATCTCATCCTGATTCTGGATCAAAATCTTCACACGCCTCCATCAACATCTTCAAAACCAGCAACAACAACATCTAAAACCACCACAACCATCTGGTTCATTACCACCACAACATATTCAAAACCACAACATCAACAACATAAACTAACAACTTGGTTCATCTTCACCTCCATCAAAGTCTTCAAAACCACCACATTAAATCAATAAACAAGGCAAAGAAACCCAAATCAGACCCTCCAGTCTTGGCATAAGAGCAACCACAGTCTTCGACTATAACTAAAAATTTAGCCGAAACACGAGGCGCTACGGGACGGAGTAAAGACTATAAACCAGACTAAAATTAAAACCCAGAGTATATATGGTCTTTAGTCGGGCATAGATTCCAGTTACGCCTGATGGGGCGCAAGTTCAAGTTACGCCCGATCCAAAAAAAAAATTGGGGCGTTACTCAAAGTTACGCCATAAATTTAGGTGGAAATGGGGCGGAACTCATAAGTTCCGCCCAAAAAAAAATTAAAAAAAAAAGAAAGTTGGGGCGCAAGTATTAGTTGCGCCTGACCAAATTTGGTCTTCCCACCCGTAATGTCGCACACGGAGTAAACCCAAAATTTTCAATTTTTTTTGATCTTTACTCTTTGGTTATAGTCGTATGACTGCAGTTGCTCTAATCAAGCACTTAACCCTCGAAACATTATTTTAACACTCAAATGGTCGCTTAAATAGTCACCAACAAACAATGACAAAACCTACCATTTTAGGATTTTCAGCTTTGAAGGCCTATATTAAAAATTCTCTACAAGCTTCATTATTTAACGAAAATAACCAAATTACATCTAGTTGGAAACAACATATGTCCCTCTACAACTCCTTAGAAGACTCCCACGACTAGTTCAGAGTCTAACTACTCCAAAACCAACCAACAAATCTCTACCATGTGCTGTCCTTCAAGAAAATTAGTCGCGACTGCCTCTACATTTTAAGCTTTAACTTCTAAACTACAGATCCAAACGACAAGCCCTTTTGACAGGTTATAGAGGAAACCACAACAAACATTTCTCGAAGAGAAACCATTAGCTAAAACCTCACCAAAACACACCGAAACTAGCCTCCAAAAAGATTGTTCATGCAGTCATTATAAATGTACGGTGAGACATTTTATCAAACATGCTAGCTCCATGGAAAATTCAGAGTTTTAATTCAGAATTCACTCAATTCGTAACCATCTATCTACATATATATAAGAGCAAGGGATTATTTAAAACACAAACAAACATATGCAAAATCATGGATCTTAATGAAAGGATTTAATACCATCATCAATCATCAACAACTTCAATTAGGGGGAAACAACCATTTTAACGTTGTAAATCATGAAGTTCATGTAATTAAAAACAAAAAAACATTAACAGAAAACCCTAACTATGATGCTCAACACCACTTTACACATACCAAAGCTATCAGTATTATGCAATTACATTTCATTAGAGATTTAAATACTAAAATTAGGGTTTCTAAGAAATCTCCAAATTCTAATTACGGTTTCTGAAAAAATACCCAAATTAAAAACGATTTGAACTGCTAGGAAGGGTGAAAGAACATTACCTGATTAAATTTTCTTAGATTTTTTGTGTCTTCAATCATCAGTTTAACAACCGTTTGACGACCAGTTACCTTCTTTGCTCTCTACTATTCTCGAATAAGCACTGAAGATGTAAAAAAAACCATTAACACTACCAGCCTAATCTGTTTGCGACATTAACCACTCAAAATCTCAAGTTTTCGAGTGTATCGCCATTTCTGCAGAGAGTTTAGAGAGAGATGGCTGCGACGAAATGAAATGAGTTTTCCTCATTGCCTGAACCCTAAACTGTTATAGCTTGAGTGTTCCAACTTCTGATTCTGTACGTCGGTTTCATCTCGAGATGCATTAATCGTAAGATGTATGGTGCTAGATTTAACCTAGTTTGGTTAAGGGCAAACTCGTCAAGTTACCAGCACATTTAACTCTGCACCAGTGGGTCCCTGTGACATAAGCTTGCTTTTTAACGGAAGTAGGACAAAGTTGTTAATGGTTGGTAGCAATAGGATGGTTTTGCAAACCGGGTCTTAATTCTGTGACTGTTTTTTAATTTGCCCTATTTCCTAACATAAGATTTCTTAGAATACAAACATTCTATATATAAGACATTCTAGAACATTCTTGATAACTTGAGTATTAAGTCACAAACATATCCCTAACACCCTCTCGCAAGCGCAACAAGTCATCTTGAACTATCAGCTTGGTTCCTAAAGTTATAAACCGATCTTTAGAAGGAGGTTTTGCGAATATATCTGCCACTTCATCTTTTGAATTAATGAATCCAAAATCTAGCCGTTTTGAAGCAACTTGATCATGAACAAAATGGTAGTCTATCTTTATGTATTTTGTTCGAGCATGAAATATAGGATTAACAGTAAGATAAGTTGCTCCAATATTATCACACCATAGCACCGGAGGAGATTTGGTGGATACTTTTAATTCTAAAAGAAGAGATTGAATCCACACGATTTCTGCAGAAGCAATTGCAAGACCACGATATTCAGCTTCTGTGATGGAATGAGAAACTGTCTTTTGTTTGCGAGCACTCCAAGAAATAATTTACCACCTAAGAATATACAATAACCACATGTAGAGTGACGATCATCCAAAGAACCATCCCAATCAAAGTCAGTATAAGCAGTGAACGATAACTGTAAGTTGGTTACTGGTTGAAGATATATACCAAACGTAGACGTATGTTTTAAATAACATAATATACGTTTGACTAAACTCCAGTGAAATTCAGTTGTATTATGCATGGATTGAAAAACCTTGTTAACAACATATGCCAAATCAGGACGAGTAAATGTCAAGTATTGTAAAGCACCAATAATGCTTCTATATTATATAGTATCAGTGAGTGAAGTAATGTGATCAAAAGACATATCTCTAGTTGTACTATAGATGGGGAAAAACGAGTTGCTGATTTTTAAGAAATTAAGGAGATGACCGTGCGGAGGAAACTCCTCGAACCGAGCGAACTGTTTAACCTCACACAGATGCATTGAAATAAGGAAGTGCTTTGAATTCGAGAGATCAATTTGTAGTACTCCGGTCTAAAGCAAGACAATGGCCGTTCCAGAGTAAATTCGGTCACAAGAGAGGATGGGTCGATCTGTATGAGGGAAGCTGAGATATGTGTGAGTTTAGTGGTGTTCGAGATTGTAGGTGTGTTGTGTATTCTGCGTAAGAAAGTTCTGAATGATCGAATTTACTCAGTTGAGAGTGATTTCTCAGAAGATGAGTTCGTGTAGATGAAAGATTGTCTGTATGAACGTTCTTGTCAAGAAAATCTTATGTGTTTCAATCATGATTCAGAAACTTATTTATATAGCTAGAATTGTAAACACCTTGATCCCATGAAGTGTGAAAGTTGCTGAAGTCAAAGAGTGGGGAAGTTGGAAATCTTATCAAAACCAGTTGCTCATCGTGCAGAGACTTGGTTGATTTTCCATCCACTACTTTGTTAACTCCTCCAACTGATTGCACGACTTGCTCACATTCTCATCGGGTGTATGAACACACGTGCCGTAGACCTCCAGACCAAAACCCTAGTTAATATCCCCCCATGTGACAGGATTGATGTCTCGTTATCGTGGAGTCTGCAAGACAGCCGTGTATTTAGTTATCAAGTTGCTAACTTCATGGGACAATGAGTGATGTTTTATCAAAGTTGTTGTAGTAATAAGGTTCTTGAGACTTGTGAAAGCAATAGAGTTCTAGACTGAATGAGACTTAAAAATAAACAAAACTTAATTTAAAAAGTGATTTCAAGATTTAAAAATAGACCAAGGCTCCGGATTCCTCTATTCCTCCTAATTGATTGGTTTATAATGATATTTCAAGAATTATTATTAAGCTCTTTTTCTCATTAATTCACTATTAATCTATATGGTGTCCAAACATGAAATTGTAATCCTTAAGCATGGATTATCAAAGGATTGATTCTAAGCATAACACATCGAATTGATTCACAACTAATTAAGAAAACCAATTTTATCTTTATGTTGATCCTAGTGAATTAAATTAAATAAATAATTAAAGAAATTATAAAAGAAATTACCAATCAAGCATGAGTGAATAGTTTCCTCCGTTGCCTTGGTCACTGGGTATTTTAGCCGCTCATCATGTTGAAAACCCTCTCAAAGAATTTATTTATGCTCAAAAATAGTTTACAAATGATGAATAAGGGAGAAATGGAAAATCGGGTTTGTAACAATTATATTTGTTACAAACTGAACTGTTACAAAGAACGATAACAAGAAAACTGTCACTGTTGAAATACGACACGCTACGCACTGTCGTTGTTGCTATTGATAAACGACTGACTTTGTGCGTCTAAAGTTCTTCGTGTTCTTCCTTCACAGCAGCAGCAGCAAAATTCTATAACTTAATTTCTATTGCTCTGTTCTTCTCCCAATCACTCCGTAGTCGTCCTCTGACCTCCAACCACTTCTTTATACTCGACAGGGGTAAGAAATCACGACCATAACCCCGGAATAATTCCCCATTACTCTGCCAGATACGGGAAGATATTCTTTCCATTTTCTTCTCCTGCACGCGTCTGCCAGCTGAAAAATCTCCTTATTTGTCTATTTCACGCTCCAAACTGTTGCTCGCATCAATAATCATGCACGGAACACGTTCAAAAACTCCAACACTCATGCAAACCCGTGAAGTACGTCTCCCATGTATGTGTTGGCTCTGATTGCTTCAATCTCACGATGCAGCCAATTCTAACCAATTCTAAAGCCCATACAATCCCTGTCTAGCAGAATTGAGTCGAGCCAACGAAAATCAGCCATTGAATCTCCTTCTAGCATGCCCAAAAGTCCAACCCTAATCTGCCAGCTCCTTTTCCCTCCAAAACCGAATTTTGAATGGAGAAGATGGTGTGCCCCGATCCAAAATGTGGGCGCCTTTAACAAATAGGGTGCCCCTTATCCAAGTTGAGGGTGCCTTTAGTAATTTCTCCGGGGGGTCCTAAAAGCACTTTTTGAGCAACTTTTTCCACACAAGTGTATTCCTCTAAAAACACCTACACAGACATAAAAACACCATAATAAGTACAAAAAACGAGACTAACAATAGAGACACTAAGGACAATTCAGACACAAAAATGTGTCTATCAAATACCCCCAAACTTATTATTTGCTAGTCCCGAGCAAATCTAATCTAGAAAATAAATTGACTACACTTAGCACGTGCAACCCCTTAGCGGCGAAGTGTTGTCTCCGGAGGGTTTACCAGAGGTGTACCCACAAAACCTGTACTTCTAATTGGTCACAAGTATCCAAAGATTTATGAGGACATACATATTCTCAACCCATCACCAAGTAACTAGAATTCCAGAGAAATTAAAGGTGCCAGCTCTAAAGCTGACTAAAGAGAAGGGGAGACACATCCTCAACACTGCTAGATAAAGAGATATCCGATACACAGCTAGATAAACATTGTAAGATGCGTCCGCTGATTTACAGCTGGATAAGATTAGGAGAGAGAGAAAAATGAGAGGGACATTTGCTACATAGCTGGACTAATTACGTGTGATGTGTTAAACCAGTGCTAGAAAGATCTTGTGCCAGATTGAAAGCGGACTAACAAAGCAACCAAATGTATCTTTCTTCGACTCTCTCATAGTGCTCAGTAGAAACAATGTCTTCTTCGGTCTTCAACTGTGGATGATAAACTATCGAACCTCATAGAACCTTGACAATTAACTCTTCTCTTTGATTTCTTGCTTGACATAAAAATTTCTACTTCCCTATGGCCTTATTTAACAAAAAACTAATTATAGAACAAAAAGAACGTAACGATGATTTTTTTTTTTCATTTTTTTTCTGTTTTTTTTTTCATTCATTCATTTTTTTTTATTTTTTTGAAACACAAAAATTACAAGACAAAAATTTGCATGGCCATGAGAGAAGGACTTTAACACTTGGTCTCAGTATCATGAACTTCAATAACTTATATCGTTTGATTTTTCTTGCTCTTGTAACTAAGTCTTCAACTTTGATTTTTTGAATTATTCTTTTCTATTGTTGCTTCTAAACCTTAATCGTCTTCAACTTTCTTCATAGATTTTGATATCGCCCCGTTTGTTGATGATGATAAGTTTCTACTGAGAGAGAGTTGTAATCCAGTAACTAAGAGTACATTGTGAGGTTGCTTTGTCTTTCTGGAATTTCCTGACCTACTTGCCTTTCCATCATGGATGGTTAGGTACATCACGGTTACCCTCTAAAAGGAACAAGTTCTCTCCAGAATTTCAAGGATCTCATTGTCTTTTTCTCTAATGTCTCAATAGGTTGTTATCCCTAGCATTCCAATTTCTATCTTTTCGGTGAGAAACAGTATGTAAACTTAGCTAACCGGATACCATGTAACGCTAGAAGTTTCAAAATTGCAACTAAAAAAAAAGTTCTTCCCCACCCCCAAACTTAAATCTAACATTGTCCTCAATGTTTCTAGAGAAAGAGCAGTACCAAAAGTAAAATAACACGAGGAGAGGTTGGAAAGATAGTACCTGGGTGAAGAGAGAGAAAATCAAAACTAATATACAACATATAACTGCCTCGATGGTCAATCAAGGGTAAACAACGTCCTCCAGAGGGACCTCCTCAACATCACCTGTAGGAAAGGGCTCTAAAAAGGGTTTCAATCGTTGACCGTTAACCTTCGGAGAACTACTACCATCCGGTGTCTCTATCTCAACAACTCCATGAGGAAAGACAGTGCGAACAATAAAAGGACCCGTCCACCGAGAACGTAACTTCCCAGGGAAAAGATGTAAGCGGGTATCATACAAAAGAACTTTTTGACCTGGAGAAAATGACTTCCGTAAAATATTTCTATCATGCACAAGTTTCATTTTGTTCTTATACTCCTTCGCACTATCGTAAGCATCTATACGAATCTCGTCCAACTCATTGAGATGGAGTTTCCTATGGGCTCTTGCTTTGTCAAGTGAAAAATTTAGCTGTTTAACAACCCAATAATCTCTATGTTCTAACTCAATAGGTAAATGACATGCCTTTCCATAAACAAGCCGATAAGGCGACATTCCAATGGGGGTCTTAAACGCAGTACGGTAAGCCCATAAGGCATCAGTAAGCCTAGACGACCAGTCTTTCCGATTAGGATTAAATGTTTTCTCTAATATACGTTTTATCTCCCTATTGGAAACCTCTACCTGACCACTAGTCTGTGGATGATACGGGGTAGCTACCTTATGTGTGATACCATATTTCTTCATCATAAGCCTAAAAGGTCCATTACAAAAGTGCGACCCACCATCACTAATTATAGCTCGCGGTGTACCAAAACGTGTAAGTATATTATTTTTCAAGAACTCAATCACAACCCTATGGTCATTGGTTTTACACGCTACTGCCTCAATCCACTTAGAGACATAGTCTACAGCGACAAGGATGTATAAGTTACCAAAATAATTAGGAAACGAAACCATAAAGTCAATACCTCACACATCAAAGACCTCAACAACTAAGATAGGGTTCAAGGGCATCATGTTCCTACGGGAAAGGGTTCCTAACTTCTGGCAACGTTCACTAGTAACACAGTAACTGTGGGAGTCTTTAAATAACGAAGGCCAATAGAATCCACACTGCAATATCTTAGCAGCAGTCTTCTTAGCACTAAAGTAACCCCCACAAGCATGATCATGACAAAAGGAAATAATACTGCACTGGTCACTCTTAGGTATACATATCCTAATAATCTGGTCTGGACAATACTTAAATAAATAAGGATTATCCCAAAAGAAGTGCTTGACCTCGGCTAAAAACCTAGAACGATCTTGTTTACCCCAATGTTGGGGCATTCGACCAGTAACAAGATAGTTCACTATATTTGCATACCAAGGTGATTGAGAAACAGAGAACAATTGTTCATCAGGAAAGCTGTCCCTTATAGGAAGGGAATCACTAGGGGAACTAACAACTAGCCTAGACAAGTGGTCTGATACTACATTTTCTGCACCCTTTTTATCCCTAATGTCGGGAGAAAATTCTTGTAACAATAGGATCCACCTAATCAATCTAGGTTTGGTATCCTTCTTAGACAAAAGGTATTTCAAAGCAGCACGATCCGTATAGATTAAGATCTTAGAACCTAAGAGGTAGGATCTAAACTTGTCTAAGGCAAACACAATAGCTAATAGTTCCTTCTCCGTAGTGGTATAGTTTAACTGGGCATCATTCAGAGTTTTGCTAGCATAGTAAATCACATGAAGTAACTTATTCTCTCGCTGACCTAGCACAACACCAATAGCATAATCTGAAGCATCACACATGATCTCAAAGGGTAGGTTCCAGTTGGGTGCCTGGACTATGGGAGCTGTAGTGAGTAAAGTCTTAAGCTTCTCAAAAGCCTCTAAACAGGCATCATCAAAGACAAACTTAGCATCTTTTGCAAGCAAATTGCAAAGAGGTCTAGAAATCAAGCTAAAATCCTTAATGAATCGACGATAAAAACCAGCATGACCTAAGAATGACCTAATATCTCTTACGGTTTTTGGGACCGATAAAGTTTTAATAAGGACAACTTTGGCTCTATCTACCTCTATACCCTTCGAGGATACGACATGCCCTAGAACGATTCCTGAACGAACCATGAAATGACATTTCTCCCAATTAAGCATTAAATTCTTTTCCTTACACCTAGTCAAAACTAATGACAAATGATGCAAGCACTCATCGAAAGACGAACCAAACACTGAAAAATCATCCATAAAGACCTATAAGCACCGTTCTACCATGTCAGAAAATATGCTCAACATACAACGTTGAAAGGTCGCAGGGGCATTACATAGCCCGAAAGGCATGCGTCTATGCGCAAAGGTACCAAAGGTACAGGTAAAAGTGGTTTTCTCTTGGTCTTCTGGGGCAATAGGAACCTGATTATAACCGCAGAATCCATCTAAAAAGCAAAAATGGCTACGTTCAGATAATCTTTCTAGAATTTGGTCGATAAAGGGAAGGGGAAAGTGGTCCTTCCTAGTGACCTTGTTCAATTTTCTATAGTCAATACAGACACGCCAACCCATGGTCATTCGGGTTGGGATTAACTCATTGTTATCATTCTGGACTATAGTAATACCGGATTTCTTGGGAAAATCCTGAACGGGGCTGACCCACTTACTATCTAAAATGGGGTAGATAATGCCTGCATCTAATAGCTTAAGAACCTCGGTTCGAACTACTTCTTTCATATTAGGGTTCAGTCGACGTTGCATCTCCCTAGAAGGTTTGGCTTCACTTTCTAAATAGATATGATGCATACAATCAGTAGGACTTATACCCTTAATGTCTGCTATGGTCCACCCTAAAGCTTCCTTGTTATTCTGAAGGATAGTCACTAGCCTACTTTCCTGATCACTATCCAAGTCGGATGCTTTAATCACAGGTAAAGTTTCATATGGGCCCAAAAACACATACTTCATGGTATCTGGTAATGGTTTAAGGTCCAACTTAGGAGGCTTTTTTAAAGAAGGAACTAGGGTAGACTTAGAAACGGGTATAGGTTCGAACTTAGGTTTCCATCCATTACTAGTGTCTATCAAAGGGTTTGAATCTAACAAACTATTTACCTCATTAATCACATCATCATCATCGAAATCAATCCCAAAGTGAGCTAGGCATTTCTCTAATGGATCTTCTAACAAAGTGTTTGGTAATGACTCCTCGACTCATGTTCCTATCATGTTCACCTCTTCTATGTTCGAGTCATCTAGTTCAGAGGGTAGCTTAATAATATTAAAAATGTTCAGCTCAATAGTCATATTACCAAAAGACAAATTCATAATACCATTTTGACAGTTAATGATCGCATTAGATGTAGCTAAAAACGGGCGACCTAAAATCACTGGTATTTGGTTCTCTGGGTCTGGGACAGGTTGGGTATCTAGGATGACAAAATCCACTGGATATATAAACTTGTCGACCTCTATAAGAACATCCTCGATCACACCACGACGAATTTTAACGGACCTATCAGCTAACTGAAGAGTCATCTGGGTAGGTTTTATCTCACCAAGTCCTAGATTAAGGTACACATGATATGGAAGTAAGTTCACACTGGCTCCTAAGTCAAGCGACGCTTTCTCAACACGGTATTTACCTATTGTGCAAGAAATGGTAGGGGACCCTGGGTCTTTATACTTAGGAGTAGCGGTATTCTAAATAATAGAACTCACATGACTAGCTAGGAAGGCTTTCTTCTGGACACTAAGCTTACGCTTTCGCGTACACATATCCTTAAGAAACTTAGCATAAGTAGGAATCTGCTTGATCGCATCTAACAATGGGGGGTTGATAGTAACCTGCTTAAAAACCTCCAATATATCATTAAAGGTGGACTCACTCTTAGTTGGAACTAGCATATGTGGGAATGGGGCTCTATGAACAAAGCTGGACTTATCAGGAAACTCATCGGTCTCTTTAGAGACTCTATCAGTCTCCTCGGTTTCTGGTTTAGAAGGGTGAACTACAGTATGTTCACTATCAGGCATGGCGACCTTGTTGTCTATGACTCTTCCACTCCTAAGGATTTTAATAGCATTCACATGATTGGATGGTTTTTCACCTATTTCATTAATTCCTCTAGGGTTGGGTTGAGTTTGACTAGGAAACCTACCTATTTCTCTCAAAGATTCATTTATCTGACTAACCTGGGTTCTCAACTCAGAAATAGCCTGAGAGTTAGCTTGACCTATTCTATTATTTTCTTCTAAACCTTGAGCAGCCGTTTGCTGAAGCTGCACAGTGTTGCGAGTTAACAAAGCAAGATTCTTTTCTAAACTCAAAATCTTTTTATCTGAAGGGTTCTGAAATTGTGCCTGATCTGAAGGACTCTTAGTATATCCAAAGCCTGGGGGAACCTGAGGGTTACTCGATTGACCTTGGTTCTAGCCCTTAGACCAAGAAAGGTTTGGGTGGTTTCTCCAACCAGGGTTATAGGTTTCAGAATAAGGGTCAAATTTCTGACGATTGTCAAATATAGTATTATAAAGAGCATTGGCTTGCTCTTCAACAGTAGGGCCTTCCCAAAAAGGCTCTATTCTACCACTTGAATGACCTAATTCTAAGGCTTCTAACCTTTTGGCTATGGCTGCTATTTTAGCATCAGACTCATAATACCCTTCTACCCTATTGACATTTCCTCTACTTAGAAGAATTGGTTTCTGGGGTTCCTTACTATTTTCCCATTGTTGGGTCTTATCGGCAATTTCATTCAAAAATGTCATCGCCTCATCAACAGTTTTATTCTCAAACCCACCTGTGCATAAGGACTCAACCATGGTTATTGTCGAATAATCTAAACCCTCGTAGAGGATCTGAACTAGCCTAACATTTTCCAAACCATGGTGAGGACATTGATATATCAAGTCATTTAACCTTTCCAAATACCTATATAAAGATTCTCTCTCTTGTTAAGAAAAAGTACAGATTTGCATCCTAATAGACGATGTTTTATGCCTAAGGAAAAACTTCTGTAAAAAGGCAGCTGTAAGTTGGTCATAGGTTTCAATCGACTCAGAGGACAAACTATATAGCCAAGATTTGGCTTTATCTCTCAGGGAAAATGGGAATACCCTAAGTTTCAACGCAGCAGCATCTAGGTTTTTAATTTTCAGAGTACTACAAACTTCCTCGAATTCCCTAATATGAAAGTAGGGGTTTTCACTTTCTTTCCCTAAAAAGATTGGGAGCATATGTAGAGTCCAAGGCTTTAGTTCATAATTTTCCTCAGTTTCAGCTAACTTGATACATGACGGACGAGAGGTCCTAGTTGGGTTTAACAAAGCTTTCAAAGTTGCCATTTCTGGCACTACCAAAGGACTAAGAATACTTTCTTCACTAATTGTCAAGTTTTCAAAGCTGAAATTTCCAAAAACGGGGCTCTCAAAAGAAGAGTCTTCGAGCTCCCTGCCTTCACAAGAAGAACTACTAGGTTTGTCACTAATCAAACGACCTAGAGTATTTATTTTCCAAGTTCATTCTCTAATGACCTCGGGCATACACTAGAAAAAGAAAATAAAAAGAAAAAGAAAAATCCTAAAAGGAAGGGAGGTTCTAACCAAACACAAAGCAGGCTGACTCCACCAAAGCAAACCTAAAATTTTATAGCAAATAAAAATCATGATGGCTCCACTTAGATTGTTTTCTAGACCAGCTTCTAATCCTTTGAAAGGGAATTCATTACAATCTGAGGAAACCCCTATGGAATCAATCCGAATTTAAGTATGTTTAATTGAGGTGAGGGAAGCTGTGTGGAGCTTTGATACCCAAGGCCTAACCGTATCACAAGGCGGCACAGTCACGCATTCAACTTACAGAAACCATCATGAACTTAAAAGCATGCTCAAAAGAGTAACCAATATTTTTCGAACGACTTTCCTACTAAGCTCGTTACCCTATAGGTCTCGTTCTATTCCAAATTTTAAGCTTAGGTTCGCGTTTGGTATCGTTTTCCTAAGGCGGGCAAGAAGGGAATGGTGATGAAATCTGAACCTTTATCTTATATGGCCAGTCCTTTCCCTTTACTAGGAATTTAAAATAACCATTTTCAATTCCTCAACATATATTCACACGAAGGAAGACAGTAACTCGCTGGCAGGGGATTCGCGAGTGTTTCGACAAACTTACCTCCCGTTCCAGACGGGGGATGAACCGCTGAAGTCGACTCGGGCCACGACTCCTATGTCATGTACGAACCCGAGGGGCCGAGGTGATATCATAATCACCGTCCTTCTCTGCAAACAGTTTAATATTTAAATTACCCTTCCGTAGGGTTTAAAAATAAAATAATGTCCAAGTCCAAAGTCCAAAAAGAAAAGTGCAAAATAAAAAGAAAATTACAAGAATAAAGAAATCCTAATACAATCTAAAAAAAAAAAAAAAACTTTTTTTTTCCTCTCTTTTTTATAATGATAAAAAAAATCTTCTTCTTTCGCTCTTTTCGCTTTGCCTTTTACTCCAAGTCTTTTAAGTATTCACCAAAGGCTTTGGAAAATTTTCTTTTTGCTCCAAGTTCCAAAATATGTAATGCAAAGACAAAAACCCAAAAACGTAAAAAATAACAAATGAAATAAAAACAAATAAAAACCTAAAAAAAAGAATAAAAATCTAAAAACTCTAGCCTAAAGACAAGCTCTGTGTCGACGGCGCCAAAAATTGATGTTTTATCAAAGTTGTTGTAGTAATAAGGTTCTTGAGACTTGTGAAAGCAATAGAGTTCTAGACTGAATGAGACTTAAAAATAAACAAAACTTAATTTAAAAAGTGATCTCAAGATTTAAAAATAGACCAAGGCTCTGGATTCCTCTATTCCTCCTAATTGATTGGTTTATAATGATATTTCAAGAATTATTATTAAGCTCTTTTTCTCATTAATTCACTATTAATCTATATGGTGTCCAAACATTTATAATCCCTAAGCATGAATTATCAAAGAATTGATTCTAAGCATAACACATCGAATTGATTCACAACTAATTAAGAAAACCAATTTTATCTTTATGTTGATCCTATAAATTAAATTAAATAAATAATTAAAGAAATTACCAATAAAGCATGAGTGAATAGTTTCCTCAGTTTCCTTGGTCACTAGGTATTTTAGCCGCTCATCATGTTGAAAACCCTCTCAAAGAATTTATTTATGCTCAAAAATAGTTTACAAATGATGAATAAGGGAGAAATGATGAAAAATCGGGTTTGTAACAGTTATATTTGTTACAAACTGAATTGTTACAAATAATGATAACAAGAAAACTGTCACTGTCACTGTTGAAATACGACACGCTACGCACTGTCGTTGTTGCAGTTGATAAACGACTGACTTTGTGCGTCTAAAATTCTTCGTGTTCTTCCTTCACAGCAGCAGCAGCAAAATTCTATAACTTAATTTCTATTGCTCTGTTCTTCTCCCAATCACTCTGTAATCGTCCTCTGACCTCCAACCACTACTTTTATACTCGACAGGGGTAAGAAATCACGACCATAACCCCGGAATAATTCCCCATTACTCTGCCAGATACGGGAAGATATTCTTTTCCTTTTCTTCTCCTGCACGCGTCTACTAGCTGAAAAATCTCCTTATTTGTCTATTACACGCTCCAAACTGTTGCTCGCATCAATAATCATGCACATAACACGTTCAAAAACTCCAAAACTCATGCAAACCCGTGAAGAACATCTCCCGTGTATGTGTTGGCTCTTCTTGCTTCAATCTCACGATGCAGCCAATTCTAACCAATTTTAAAGCCCATACCATCCCTGTCTAGCAGAATTGAGTCGAGCCAACGAAAATCAGCCATTGAATCTCCTTCTAGCATGCCCAAAAGTCCAACCCTAATCTGCCAGCTCCTTTTCCCGCCAAAACCGAATTTTGAATGGAGAAGATGGTGTGCCCCGATCCAAAATGTGGGCGCCTTTAACAAATGGGGTGCCCCTTATCCAAGTTGAGGGTGCCTTTAGTAATATATCTGGGGGTCCAAAGAGCACTTTTTGAGCAAATTTTTCCACACAAGTGTATTCCTCCAAAAATACCTACACAGACATAAAAAAACCATAATAAGTACCAAAATCGAGACTAACAATAGAGACAATGAGGACAATTCAGACACAAAAATGTGTCTATCAATGAGTCCTTGTATTGCCGAGTCGAACGTGATATGAAAATGTTCTGAGACTTATGAATCAAACGTATCTGTTGAGACAGAGGTATAATTCTCGAAGAAATGTTGATAGCTAAAGTGAACAAATATTGTTCATTTGATGAATCATTGAATATTGATAGTTGAACCAATATTATTTAATGTGAGCAAATATTGCTCGTACGAGTGAATGTTGCTCATTCGATGAAGTGTTGAATATTGATAGTTGAATCAATATTCCTTAGTGTGAGCAAATATTGCTCATCTGAGTGAATATTGCTCGTTTGAAGAATTATTGGTAACAGGACCAAATAAAATATTAAATTAAATTACTGGAAATTGAACTGAGTATAGTTAATGATGGTGTTGATCATGGGATCAACGTAAAGTCATTAGTGTTTGAATCTGGTATTATGAACCTTGTATTCGAAACCATAATTTCGATCAATTGATGAACTGATGATTTAATGAAAATCATCTACGGAGTGAAGTAGGGACCGGCTACATGGGATGATGAATCGACCATGTAGCGCCCAGATGCTCAAGTGAGCAAAATACCAAAGTCTCTTGAAGAGATGAAGGACCGACCAAGGATGATTAAATGCTGGTTTAATCATTGGTTAAAATAATGCTCGTCTGAGCTTCGGGTGTTAAAACCTAATTATGAAGAGATGAAGGACCGACCAAGGGATCATGAAACCGGCCTTGGTTGGTCATGGGATCGACTGACGATCATTTTATGAAGTCCCAAGTTGTTTGGAAGAGTTTTGAACCTAATACGTGCAATTGCGCAAATTAGGTCAAATTGTGAAAATGCGCGGGACCGACTCCTTGCAAGCCAAAGATATAACCTTGGTCGGTCAAGGTAATATGCTTATGTCACCAAAGTGTCTGTATCTCAATCCTGAGAATCTTGATATTTTCTGATGTGCGTTTGAGCGACATTTTGAGAAAATATGAAGAAATCAGGGATTTTGCTGAAACCGGAAAAGCTTCATGGGATGAAGGAATAAATAATAATAAAATGAAGGAATCACGAAGTGTGGTACCGGGTATGGCCAAGGCATTTTCGGTCGTCCAATGAGCCCGGTCCCATGGCACTTTTCCTAATTTTATATTATTTTTCATGATTTTAGGGAAATATCATAAAATCAAGGAGTTTGTTAAAACCAAGGAGTTTGTTGAAATCAAGAGTTTCCCTGAGATGAGGGAAACATAAAAAAATAAAATAAAATAAGGGATGTGTGGGACCTGCTAGGACATGACCGGCCGGCAAGGGCCCAGTCCCACGAATTTTTCCTAATTTTATATTATTTTTCATGATTTGAAGGAAATATCATGAATTTAAGGAGTTTTCATGAGATGAGGAAAATAATAATAAAATCATGAGAAATTATGAGGTGTGGTACCGGCCACAACTAGGGCATAGCCGGCCGTCTAGTAGACACGGTCCCATGGTACCTTTCCCTAATTTTATATTATTTCCTCGATGTGAAGGAAACACCATGAAACTGAGGAGTTTTCTTAAAACGAATGATATTTTCTCAAATGAAGAGATTTTCATGAGATCAAGGAAAATAATAAAAATATGGTAAAATATAAAATTGGGTGTGGGACAGGCCACGGCACGACCGGCCGGTGGGCCCAGTCCCCTAGCGCCTTGATTAATATTTTATTATTTATTATTTTCTTTCTATTTTGCATAGGCTCATCGTTCCTTCGTATTTTGGAATGCTCGTTCGTGCATTCAGGTACTCGTTAGTGCATTATTGATGAGTACACTTGCACTATTTTGGTCGGGGCTTACTCGATAGCGGCTCAGATGCCCGTATGTTAAATATTTATCACTAACCCTTGGAATTCTGCTGGGAAGAACCACAGATTGAAGTGACGAAATATTATGAAGAATCGTAGAATATTTCTGAATATTCAGTTAACGATTAGAAATAATTAATTGATGGCTCTATACTAGCAGACATGCTGTCTAGGAGCATTAATTATCTGAGAATTGAGAGATATGCGCTTGTTGAAGCGTCATATTTCTTTTATATAGTCAGGGAAAACATTGTTACATCCTGAAGACATTAATTAGTGCTCTATACTAGCAGGAAAGCTGTTTAGGAGCTGTCCAATCAATAAGATTCTATACACATGTCTTTTATATAGTCAGGGAAAACGTTGTTACATCCTGAAGACGTTATCGCTCTATACTAGCAGGCAAGCCATCTAGGATCCGTCCAATCGTTCGATTTTATATAAAAGTGATTACTGAAATTGCTCAGTATTCATGAGATATACTGTTTCCTCAGTTGAGAGACCGCATATATACATATGCTCTGAGAGACAGTATTCTCAGTCAGAGGCTCTTGCGGCATGAGCTTTCATGCTTCAATGAGAGACATGAGCCTCAATACTCATCTGATTATTGGATCAGGAGTATGTATAATTATGGTTTTATGATTTTATCCTTGTCAAAAATCCACCATCTACATTAAGTCCCCTGCTTAGTGAGGGACAGTCATGTTCCTCAGTCAGCAGTGGATGGCGATTTTTAGTTACAGATGAAATAAGTAATTAAACTTAGTCGTAAGATAGAATGTTACCGTATTTTTGAATATACGATTGAACCATGGCTTGAACGAAGATCCCAGTAGCATGACAAAGCATCGTCTAACGAGCGAAAATTGGTGTAGCACCGTTTTTTGTTGTTTTTTTTTTCCAGAAGTTGAATTATGTATACATATGCATGTATAGACATGAGTTTTGTAAAAACCCTTGTTTTAGGAACAAACGTTCGTTCGACCGTTAGTTTAAGAAACTAGCAATAATCCCTAGTGTAGGAGATATTTTTTTATTTTTTTTTAAATATGTGAGATTTTAATAAACTCTCGTTTCAAAGGTGGATGCTTGTATGAGAGAAAAAGTTTTTTTTTTTAATAGACGTGCGTCTGTTAGTAAAAAAATTGTTTATGAGCTTTCATGAATTTTTTTATTTTCGATATGTAAGCTTTCACAAATTTTTGAAAATATACTCTCGAGGGAGCAAATATATATATGTGTGTGTGTGTGTGTGTGTGTTTTTCAAATTTACGTGAGTTTCACATTAAATCATATTTTTGTAAAATCAATGTTTTGATTTTGCACAACCGTTGAAAGTAGACAATTATACATGGTGAAATAATGTTTGTATGTGAGTTTTTCACAATTGTAGAATGGACGTCTGTCCAATTTTTGAAAAACCAGTTGATGTTAAAATTCACGGGGGTTGTTCACGGTTTTATTAAAGTCAAGCCATGATTTTGAATAATGAATTTTGCTCGTCTTTGCAGGTTTGAAGGAACGAGCAAGTTTTCGAAATTCTGACGTTATAATCACTACAACTAATGAAATTGTAAATAGTTAAGAGTTGGATTATTACCATTTTTGTTAATCATTTGTTATTGGTATATCCATGACTCCATGTCTTCCGCCTCAGATAGTGGTGACTTCTGGTTACAACCCACTCTTCTGGCTCTTCCGGGGAACACTCTATGAAGTCAAAGATGAAGACTTCTGCAGATGCTCATACCGGGGTGAATCAACCTTTCAGAGATGCTGGAAGGATAATACATTGTATGTCTCTCGATAATCTAGGAGTCGTCTGTTCTAAGATATATGCTTTCTTGGTATTAGCAAATGCGGAGGGAAAGCAGGGACGTGATGAAATATCACAGATGAAAAGAGCTGAAGATGAAAAGTTCATATCTCATCAGTAGAAGTACCGCCGACTTCAGCAAGTGATACCATCGGCTGAATATGAAGTTCGGTTTTGCATTGATGGTGTAGCTCCTGATTTAGATGTGGATGAATGAAGAATTTCTTCATAATTCGTCATCAGAAGTTAGGTCTTCAAGCAAAATGCTGTAGAATCTTCGTCTGATGTCGGAATTTCACGATTTCACATGTTTTCTCATGACCAGGAAATTTCCAAGCTTTTTCAATGAAGATTTTTGAGTTTTGAGCATGTTTAGGGGCCAAAATCGGCGAAATGGTAAACTTCCAGGAGACCTTCAGGGAAAAAAAAAAGCTGGCGTGTAGTCCAATGTTTCGGCCACATCTCTTTGCTCGTTCCTCCAATTGCTATGAATTTTGGATATGTTGTAGAGGACATCAATACGAAGATAATGGTATATGACCCATCCATATATTCCTCACCAACTTCTCCCATATCACTGCTTTGTTCGGGATAGTGTAAAATCATCTCAGACGAGCTTGTTGTAAAACACTCATGTGTATCTTTAGACCATTCGCTTGTTGTAAAACACTCATGTGTATCTTTAGACCATTCGCTTGTATCTTGAATGTTTGGTGAAGGATCTTAATGTCGTTGATTCATTTGAGATCAGGAACCCTTGATTGATACATGATCATGGCGGTGCTTGCAGTGCCATCTTCTATTAGTAGTAGAAACATCACTTCTGAAACCCTGGTCACAGGACCATAACTGAGGTTGCTCTCAAGAGGGGGTGATGTAATGACCATAGTTTCATGTCCTGGTGGTAGCATTCCTTTTATGATGAATGATTAGCACATGATAGTCTGGTGCCACGAGTCTTGGACTGTGAAACTGATCGTCATGATCAGTGGACCGTCAGTCCCCAGTATTTTGTTAAATCTCTCATTTTCATTTTCTCTTCTTCTGGCAAGTCTTTGGATAGAGGACCAAAGTAGAAAAATTGATGGAAAGACATAGGTGGTCGAAGTTGGAGGTACCTTGATGAAGGACTTATGGGGAGGACTTGGTGGACATCGATCGACTGTGGAGGACATGAATCCCGTCTAAGAATTGTTGCTTGCATGTTGTATGCTCTGGAAGTTGTAGGAACCTCATACGATGTCGGAATTCGATGCTTGACCCCAAATTTTGAAGCTAAGAGACTGAGTTATCAGATGAGAAAATAATCACTCAATTTGGAGTTGTATAGGTCAGCCAACGAAGCGTGCACATTTGTAATTTTTAATCCCGTATAAATTTTTCAGATTTCGTAGACCTGACAGTAAAGGCCGTATATTTCATCTCGTATGTACAATTGATGAGCCGTTTTGGTATGCTGTAGAAGATATGTAGATAAACATTTTTCGTTGAGGAAGCATTATCCCATTCCTTACCCATTGGTATTTTTTTGTAAACCCAAAGCCTGAAGTGTGTTGTATCTCATTTGTGGAGGTGATGAGAACATCTTGTAGTGGACTTTGGATTGTGCCCACCAGTCGTGCAAGCTTTGGGAAGACTTTCATGTGTGCATGTTATTAGGTCTACACATCTTGATATGAACCATTAGTTCTTGGAGAAGTCCGCTTCATGTGTAACACTTCAGAGAATGGTTAGTTGATGAATCCAGATATTGCACCTGAGACTATTGTTGATGCTGAGATCACGATTGAATTGTCTCCAGAAATTCTTGTTGACGCTAGACCATGAACGGAGTTTCTCCACATATCCTTGTGGATGTCGATACTATGGTCAGAGTTGCTTCAGAGACATAAAAGGTTAGAACCATGATTTATCAACATAGCCTTTACTCCTCCATCCAGTGAGCCTTTATATTCACGAACTAGTTGGTGGTTTGCGCATCCCTAAGATATAGGTGTACTAGGAGTACAACCCAAATT
The DNA here is from genome assembly GCA_023529315.1 of Papaver bracteatum. Classification (NCBI taxonomy): domain Eukaryota; kingdom Viridiplantae; phylum Streptophyta; class Magnoliopsida; order Ranunculales; family Papaveraceae; genus Papaver; species Papaver bracteatum. Next base: position 2,419,616 of record JAJJWX010002993.1, on the reverse strand, counting down.
TTCCTGATCATTATGACTTTACTGTGAACTGGCTTCATTAGTGAGCCGACGTTGTTGCGGCAGATAACAGCAGCGGTCTCCATTCTGAGTGTGATCGGTGAAGAGAGAAGTTCCTTAATCGTGCAAGGTTCGTGATGTAGAGATTTTGTTGATAAAGTTTTCATGGAATTGCATCAGGTTGCAATGCCTTGCTATGTCTTGAATCTTATCCAATAAGATCAAGTCCCCAATGCATGTTGAAGGAATTCGCGCCATCGATGGATGAATGATGTTGCATCTGCTTCAGAAGTCTTGTTATGGAGGCAGTGAAGACTTAGCGATTGTAGTTCAATTTCACTTTGATCGTGTCGATGGTGAATCAGTGTGTCATCGTCAAGATATTTGTGTTGAAGCTAGAGGCACCATTATAGAAGGTGTACTCTTTGATTGGGAGTATAATATGAAGGCTTCGGAATAATATAACACTCAGAGATGAGAGGTTTTGATTTTCAGTTGGCCTTGGAAAAGCAGGCGATTGACAGCTGTAGGGATTTTCTTTTGGTTTGATAAAGATTTTCATTTAAATAAACTGATGTTGATTGCTGAAAGAGATTCAATTAATGAATGCAAGTATTGTATATGCTTTAGAGGGATTGATCAAAACATTAATAAATTAAGAAAATCCTGCTTCAAACTTCAGATGCTTGAGGGTCAAAGCATCAGATCCCTTAAGAAAACCTCTTAGGCATGATCGTCTTGGCCTTGAATATCTTATGTTTGACTTTTCTTTCATTAGTCCTCCAATGTGTGAGATTTCATGCTCGTACAGGCGTCAACACTTTTCTATAATTCGGCGGTGGAAATTCCTGAATGCGGAACATGAGTATATATAAGACATTCCTTGTCATGATTGCATATTGTCTCTAAAATGAACATTCCAGTGAGATGCTCGATTCAAAGAGGTATGACCACTTGGTAAAATATTATTGTGGTGAAGATATTCATTCATGACATCGTGCAACGGCTAAGTTGTTAGCAGAATTGAGTACCCATGCTAGGAGAGCATGTAAGAGAATATATGATATGGACATAGGAGGAATAAGACTTGCCTGAGTGCAGAATATTTTGAGAAATGTCAATGCACCTTCCTCAGGTTCTTGTTTCAACCTCATCAGAAATTCCTCCCAGTGCCATGACGACGGAGCGCTCACCAAATCCCTTGGATCAAACCTTCTTCATTTGAGAGATGTGAAAACAAAGGCATTTTGTCAGTAGCCATCTTTTCAACATAGATCCATGTTCGTCTGAGGATCATGTCATATCCCGGATCTTCCTTGACTATAAAAACTTGGTTGCTGTCCAGTTTGAGCCTATTTTCATCTTGAGAAAAATGTAGACATAAGCATCTCTGAGCGTTCCTTCATAATTCTTGATTGAGATGGAACATAAATAGCTTCTTTTCGAGTGATTTCAGCGGCTCTAAGAGTCTTCAGTGGAATTATGTTGATGGCGGATCAACGTTATTCCAAATTTATTTCCTTTGAGATCGACTTTGGTAAGCAGCCTATGGTCGTGCATCTCCTAATCTGTGGCTGAAGGCCGAGGGAGTATTTCCGGAAATGGATAGTCTTCTCCCTGGTATGATGTGATTCAGTATTGTGAACATGTCTTTCCTTTGTGCCTTCAACGGATATAAAATTTCACATATATGTTCGACCATGAACCGCTTCTTTGATAGGTTGTTCAGAGAGAGAAAGTCCTGACTAAGAGAGGATCCATGTGCACCCCTTCAGTCCCCAGGTTAAGTTCTCCTGATTCGACCTTTTCCTTGAAGATGCACTTCAAAACCTTGCAGTTGCTTGTTGGATCTATGAAAGCGACAATAACGAGGATTCTCCATTTCTTCTTCAGTAGGCTTTTTCTTGACGTATGGAAATTTGATTGCACCATCTTGGATCCAGACTTCTATAAACTCGATCACTTTTTCAATGGGAAGGGGGGAGTCTGGTTTGTCTGGTCATTTTGCTGACGCTGAGTCGACATTTGTGCATTTCGAGTTTGATTATCCTTTCTTTGTGGAAGAGCCTGGGATATTGGAGAAGCATGCATGTGTTAATGTGCCTCGGGTTTCCTTTTACTTCCTTCATCAACAACGTTCATGGAAGGATGGAGGTTGAGTTTTGGATTGGAAGAATACCCGTTTTTCCTTATACCCTTGCAAACTTCCTTATTCTGGAATTACTTGGATTGGCTGAGTAGAGCAGAAGTCGATCGGTCAGTTGCTTCGGCTACGATCCGAGAATGTAAATCCTCCAAAACGGATTTATAAAATGGCATTATCCCTTCATTGTAAGAGTCTTGATTGAAGCGTGCCAAAATGGACGGGTTTTCTTTATAAATTCTTGAGAATTGTTCCGACCTTTCACGAACGTCAAAGCTAGATTGGTGAAGCCTTTTGCGCTTAGCATGGGTGTGGACTTTTTCTTCTTCGTTGCTGGTCGAGGTACGGATCTTAGAAGAGAAATCAACACCATTGGTAACATATGAAGGACTGCCAGCATCATTCTTTTTAGAGCGATCATATGTTGGTTCCCTTGATAACTGATCTGTAAGAACTTTCAAAAGGGCGAACACCTCGTTCTGTATCTTAACAATTTCCGCTTGATTTGTTACTACATCATTTAGGATTTTCATCAGATCAGCGATGGTGGTTGAGCTTTGAGTGTTCATAGCCTCTATGGGATCTTGACCAGGCCAGCCGAGTTTAATAGTAATTGGAAGAAATTTGCCAGTAGGAGATAATAAATTGAGATTGGATGTTTCTGATACCTCTCCATAATCGACCATCTTTGATGAAATTGTGAGTTACAACCGAGAGAATGATCTCCCACTGTGGTCGTCAATCTGTAGATGGGGCAAAACGAGTTGCTGGTTTTTAAGAAATTGAGGAGACGACCATGCGGAGAAAACTCCTCGAACCGAGCGAACTGTTTAACCTCACAAAGATACACTGCAAGAAGAAAGTTCTTTGAATTCGAGAGATCAATCTGTAGTAACTCCGGCCTAAACCAAGACATTGTCCATTCCATAGTAAATTCGGTCATAAGATAGGATGGGTCGATCTGTAGGATGGAAGCTGAGAAATGTATGAGTTCAATGGTGATCGAGATTATAGGTGTGTTGTGTATTCTGCGTAACAAAGTCCTGAATGATTGAATTTACTCAGTTGAGAGTGATTGCTCAGATGATGAGTTCGTGTAGATGAAAGATTGTCTGTATGAACGTTCTTGCCAAGAAAATCTTGTGTGTTTCAATCATAATTCAGAGACTTATTTATATTGCTAAAATTGTAAACACCTTGATCCCATGAAGTGTAATAGTTGTTGAAGTCAAAGAGTGGGGAAGTTGGAAATCTTGTCAAAACCAGGTTTTCATCGTGCGGATACTTGATTGATTTTCCATCCACTACTTTGCTAACTCCTCAAACTGATTGCACTACTTTCTCATATTCTTATCGTGTATATGAACACAAGTGTCGTAGACCGCCAGACCAAAACCCTAGTTAATATCCCTCCATGTGACACGATTGATGTCTCGAGATCGTGGAGTATGTAAGACAAACGTGTATTTAGTAATCCAGTTGCTAACTTCATGGGACAATGAGTCCTTGTATTGCTGTGTCGAACGTGATTTGCAAATGTTCTGAGACTCATGAATCGAACGTGTCTGTTGAGACAGAGGTATAATTCTCGAATAAATGTTGATAGCTAAAGTGAACAAATATTGTCCAATTGATAAATCGTTGAATATTGATGGTTGAACCAATATTTTTTAATGTGAGCAAATATTTCTCGTATGAGCGAATGTTGCTCATTCGATGAAGTGTTGAATATTGATAGTTGAATCAATATTCCTTAGTGTGAGCGAATATTGCTCATCTGAGCGAATGTTGCTCGTTTAATGAATTATTGGTAACAAGACCAAATAAAACACTAAATTAAATTACTGGAAACCGAATCGAGTATAGTTAATTACGGTGTTGATCATGGGATCAACGTAAAGTCATTAGTGTTTGAATATGGAATTATGAACCTTATATTTGAAACCCTAATTTCGATCAATTGATGATTTAATGAAAATTATCTACGGAATGAAGGAGGGACCGACTACATGGGATGATGAATCGACCATGTAGCTCCCAAATGCTCAAGTGAGCAAAATGCCAAAGTCTCTTGAAGACCAGTTGGTGAAAGGATGATTAAATGCTGGTTTAATCATTTGTTAAAATAATGCTCGTCTGAGATTCAAGTGTTAAAACCTAATTATGAAGAGATGAAGGACCTACCAAGGGATCATGAAACCATCCTTGGTTAGTCATGGGATCCACTGACGATCATTTTATGAAGTCCCAAGTTGTTTGGAAGAGTTTTGGACCTAATACGTGCAATTGCGCAAATTAGGTCAAATTGTGAAAATGCGTGGGACCGGATCCTTGCAAGCCAAAGAGCCAACCTTGGTCGGTCAAGGTAATATGCTCATGTCACCAAAGTTCCCGTATCTCAGTCCTGAGAATCTTGATATTTTCTGATGTGCGTTTGAGCGACATTTTGAGAATATATGAAGAAATCAGGGATTTTGCTGAAACCGGGAAAACTTCATGAGATGAAGGAATAAATAATAATAAAATGAAGGAATCATGAAGTGTGGGGCCGAGTATGACCAAGGCATGGCCGGCCGGCCAATGAGCCCGGTCCCACGGCACTTTTCCTAATTTTATATTATTTTTCATGATTTTAGGGAAATATCATAAAATCAAGGAGTTTGTTAAAACCAAGGAGTTTGTTGAAATCAAGGAGTTTCCTTGAAGTGAAGGAGTTTCCATGAGATGAGGGAAACATAAAAAATAATAATAATAAAATAAGGAGCGTGTGGGACCGTCTAGGACATGACCGGCCAGCTAGGACCCTATCCCACGAGTTTTCCCTAATTTTATATTATTTTTCATGACTTGAAGGAAATATCATGAATTTAAGGAGTTTTCATGAGATGAGGGAAATAATAATAAAATAATGAGAAATCATGAGGTGTGGGACCGGACACTACTAGGGAATGGCCGGCTAGTAGACACGGTCCCACGACACCATTCCCTAATTTTATATTATTTCCTCGATGTGAAGGAAACACCATGAAACTGAGGAGTTTTCTTAAAACGAAAGATATTTGCTCAAATAAAGAGATTTTCATGAGATCAAGGAAAATAATAAAAATATGATAAAATATAAAATTGGGCGTGGGACTGGGACTGGCCACGGCACGACCGGTCGGCCGGTGGGCCCAGTCCCCTAGTGCCTTGATTAATATTTTATTATTTATTATTTTCTTCCTATTTTGCATAGGCTCATCGTTCCTTCGTATTTTGGAATGCTCGTTCGTGCATTCAGGTGCTCGTTAGTGCATTATTGATGAGTACACTTACACTATTTTGGTCGGGGCTTACTCGATAGCAGCTCAGATGCCCGTATGTTAAATATTTATCACTAACCCGTGGAATTCTGCGGGGAAGAACCACGGATTGAAGTGACGAAATATTATGAAGAATCGTAGAATATTTCTGAATATTCAGTTAACGATTAGAAATAATTAATTGATGGCTCTATACTAGCATGCATGCTGTCTAAGAGAATTAATTATCTGAGAATTGAGAGATATGAGCTTGTTAAAGCGTCATATTTCTTTTATATAGTCAGGGAAAACATTGTTACATCCTGAAAACGTTAGTGCTCTATACTAGCAGGAAAGATGTTTAGGAGTCGTCCAATCATTAAGATTTTATACACATGTCTTTTATATAGTCAGGGAAAACATTGTTATATCCTGAAGACGTTATCGCTCTATACTAGCAGGCAAGCTGTCTAGGAGCCGTCCAATCGTTCGATTCTATATAAAAGTGATTACTGAAACTGCTCAGTATTCATGAGATATGTCGTTGCCTCAGTTGAGAGACTGCATATCTACATATTCTCTGAGAGACAATTATGGATGAGGAATATGTACAATATGCTCTGAGAGACTGCATATCTACATATTCACTGAGAGACAATTATATCGTTGCTCACTCACAAACCCGATCATACCCCCGGTGATTACTTAAGATCGGTTTCACTAATAAAAGTCATACCAATATATAAGTCAGGCCTCATGTGAATAGTTTTTCCAAGAACACAAACAAGTCATGAGCGGTTATACTAATCACACATATTGGTCGTTCATAAGATTTGCAATGAAGAACAGCCCCAATAACGCGTGTCGATTTCCTTTTCGGTTAACAACACATATCATGAACTTACTTACTTAAAACACATGTAAAAACATTGTTTCCTAGGATGAAATCCTCACCTCATACCCATACATAATCACAATAGCATTCATACGATTATGTTGATGTCATATATACAAAGTTTAATGGTTAAGCAAGAAACTTCATATTGTATTCCTTAATACTATGTCTATCTAGAGTGTTCATGCTTCGCAGTTTTATGTTTTCAATATGCACGACTTGAAAGATACGTTAGGGAATGAAACAGTTCAAGTCAAATATCACTAACCTCAAGTGGAAGGATGATGTTGTGGTTGTAGCTCCGTACTTATTCACTTCTTCAAGTCTTCGCAATACTTGTAATGTCTCACCCTAATACTTTCAAGCTAACATATACGAAGTTGACTCTAGTACATTTAAATCAAGCGACTCTTAAATGAGTTTTGATTCACTATAATATGACAAACAAACTTGACATACGCTTGATTCCCGAATTCAACAGCACATAACCTGCATTAATTCAATCCTTAAAATGTCATTGTTGACATTATAATAACAAAGCTCATATGATATGTTACTCCTTAAAGGTGAGATAGGTAGATTTTCAATCCGCGCGTCTTTGTTATCCCAATCATATGATATGTTACTCCCCCTTAGTCTGTGCTTTCCTCATTCGTTAGATAAACGTTCAAGCACCATTATCCTCTTCCCTAATGACACCAATCAATATAAAATTGATACCAGCATCACCTGTTTACTCCATATATTTCTCCCCCTTTTTGTCACAAAAATGACAAAGAAACGAAAAAATAAAGGACAACACGAAAAGGATCTTACAAATATCAAAGTAGACTTGCAACCTGTTGAGTCAAGCATGAGGGTTCCACATACCATTTTTGATAACCAATATAAAAACCAAAACTACAAAGTAATTATGTTCTGATATGTTATCATGGAAATAATTACCCGAAGCAATTTTCCCAACTAGTTTAGCAAACCAAAAATCAAATAAGAAACTTAGTTCCTTTGCTAAACTGATTGTATAAATACAACTGTTTCATTCGATAAGACTAAAACAAAGATAAACTCCATTTTCTCATCAGGTTCTAATTATCCATATAACTTAGACCTTTAGATTTTAAACAAGCCAAATACTAGGTTACTTAACTAGCATTTCCTTGCTTAGGCATTCAGATAGACTTGAATAACAGAAACCTCCTCTTTGATAAGTCTAACTAAGATCAGAATTAACTTATTTTATCTTATCCAGAATCGAATTGGACTAAACAACTCATCCCGTCAATATATTCATTCGTTAAGCCATAAATAATTCATACAAACCAATAAATCAACTTGCATAATTATTCACCTCAATCGGAAGCAATTGAAACAACATATATCATTAAAGTTCCGCTATTGCACCGAAATTTTGTAAGCCTAAACAATTGATACCATACAACAAAGCAAGATAACAATAGTTTACTTAACCGGAACCAATTGAATCACATATACATCCAAACATTCATAATGGAATAAACACATCAATTGTACCGACAATTTTGTTTAAGCAAAAGAAATATATATATCAAATGAAATAGGCTTTTCTTAAAAGAGGAAAACAATTAACTAACAAGATTGTTACCTCAATTTAGCATCCAACTACTCCAATATGATCGCATCTTCTTCTTCCAGGGATAATTGATATCGAAATACCATTATGTTGTCATTCTTATGCAAAAATAAAAGAATAACAACAACCAACCTTTACCAGAGAAAGGTTGAAAATCGGTTTTAACAATTGCAAGCAAAAGTTGAAAACCGTCAAAACACATATGCTTTTATGCTAAACCAAAACCAATTCAACATATTGTGAATTTTTCACATATTATTTCTATAGGAACCCTTCATGATCCTTTGATAAAGACTAACAACATGGGCTAGAACTTAATCCTGCTAAATCAAAAAGTCACCCAAACCATAAGGGTTCACAACATATTATGAGATCGAATATCAAGGTAATAAAACCGAAATAATATATCCCATAAACATACATAGCAAATAAATAAAGCATTAAAACACCGGCTATGTAAATCAAAAACTATCACAAGAAAATTATAAATCAAATAATTTTATTCATCAACATAAGATAGTTTTATTCATAAATAGACACTTAAGCAAAGATTGAAATAAATCAACAACTAATGTCTACTCGTATTCTTTGAAAAAAATGAAAACTCAAACTTCATTTGTTTGCCCATTGAGAGCTTTTTGACGTTTTTCTTCAATTTTTGATTCAATATTCCAGAACTCGTATTCAATGCTTAGAATTCCTTTGTGAGTTTCTGGATTCTTTCTGCAAGCAAATGCCATCTGTTTTTGAAAAAAGACAAGTTGTTTACCAATCTTTTCAAGATGAATACTGAGAGACTTCTTGAAAGACTTAGGTGGGATTATTTCAACCACATCCTCGGACGCCTGTCCTCCTATCATTTGGATCATAACCTTATCATTTACAGTACTAATGCTTCTCATATCAGTAAAGTTATCTTCCCAAGTATTTTCACAAATTCTGGTGATTATACATGGAAACCCGAGATGCCTCTTGATTCCAAAAGACAAAATAGAATCTGATATCTTTATCATTTAACTGACAATTACCCAACAAAGATCTATCTGGGAATCTTCTTTTAACAAGAAATAGACAAATTCATCAAATGTCTTGTTCCAAACTGACTTATCTCTTGTACTCGCAAATATAGTTGCTAGTACAAGTTTACCAAAAACCCTCAGATGAAAGGGTATATCCTTTGTTGGTAATCTATCATTTTCCCAAGTAGCCTTCTTTCCAATGATGCATGTAGAAATTTTACCATGTTCAATTTCAACTCCAGTAATTAGGTGATTACATTCCACATTGTACTTAATAGCCTTTGAAATTGTTGAACGATTAATGTAATAGATTCCTCGACCAACAAGAGTCACAAAACTGAGTTTTCTGTGATCAATATTGTGCATATTGGCATAGAAAACTCTTTCCATATCAGGTGAATATTCTTCAAGATCAAAAAGATTTCCCCAGTTCCGATTTTGAGCAAACTTCACATAGTCCTTATTTCTGACTTCAGGATCAAACCTTTTCTCAGCAATAAATTTTATTCCCTTGAGAATTTCATATTTCTTAAAGCATGAACTGTCAATGAAACGAGCTAATTCATGCTTGTTATCTATACTGTTAGGAAATATGATCCTTTCAACATTATCAATTTTGACCTGATTATCAGCGGACTTAGTCTTTTGTTAGAGCATTGCTCGGTTGAACCCACCAAGCGTTGGTATGTCAAGTTTGGTTGACATATTTTAGTGAACCAAAACTCATTTAAGAGTCGCTTGATATAGGTTAGCTTGAAAGTATTAGGGTGAGACATTACAAGTATTGCGAAGACTTGAAGAAGTGAAGAAGAACTGAGCTACAACCACAACATCATCCTTCCACTTGAGGTTAGTGATATTCGACATGAAATGTTTCATTCCCCAACGTATCTTTCAAGTCGTGCATATTTAAAACATAAAACTGCGAAGCATGAACACTCTAGATATACATAGTATTAAGGAATACAATATGAAGTTTCTTTCTTAACCATTAAACTTTGTATATAAGACATCGACATAATCGTATGAATGCTATTGTGATTATGTATGGGTATGAGGTGAGGATTTCATCCTAGGGAACAATGTTTACATGTTTTCTAAGGAAGTAAGTTCAAGATATGTGTTGTGAACCGAAAAGGAAACCGCCAGACATTATTGGGGTTGTTCTTCATAGCATATCTTATGAACGACCAATATGTGTGATTAGTATAACCGCTCACGACTTGGTTGTGTTCTTGGTAAAACTATTCACATGAGGCCTGACTTATGTATTGGTATGAATTTTATTAGTGAAACCGATCTTAAGTAATCACCTGGGGTATGATCGGGTTGTGTATGTATGAACTTATTAATAGGAGTGGGGAACCGATCCTAGTAAGAGGTGTAGTGCATCACAAAGGGAATCGATTCTTGTATGAGGTACAACAAGGTTTATGGAAGAAAGGGGAACCGATCCTATGAACATGTGGAACACGTTTTTGGGAAGGGGGAACCGATCCTATGGACATGTGCAGTACATATAAGTTAGATACCAAATATATATGGGGAACTGATCCTAGTATCTAGTCAACCGTATCTTTGGTAAGCTAGTGTAACTATGCACAATACTCACATGGAGGTAGAACCAAAACTTGTTTTGGTAGAACCATAAACCCGTGAGTTTTGATTGAGTGGTACTTGATCAATCATATAGTTCTTGAAAGTTAGATGAACCAATTCCAAACTAATTTGGAAGCGTGGTAAATCAGTTTCAAGTGAGCAAGTATGAAAAATGACTTGCAAGAGTAAGATGTCGTCACTCTTTGAACACGATGCATTAATGCCTATTCTTTATTGTTCAAAGATATTCCTTAAAGGCTAAGAAGGAAGTAAATCCCAAGATCGAATTAAATAAGTTAACAATCTTTTTAATTAAGGGTTTTTAATTATATATGGAAAATAAGAATTGGTAATGTGCATTTACTAATTAGATATTTTCCAAGGAGATTTCGATCATTATTTTTGGACCGTGCATTCACAAGAATTATGGAAACCGAATTTGGTGTAGTAATGAAAAATATCTTGAGAATATTTTCGGTTTTTGAAATTCCTTGGTGTCCAAACTTCCTTGTCTATAAATACTTTGAGTTTGCATTTCGAGAAAACTAATCATGCATAACCTAGACTTACTCTTTTGTCTTTGTTACTAGTGAAGCCTCCTATTGGAGAGGAGAGTTATCTAATTAGGTGAAATCTCTTACGGCTGCTCAATTTAAAGTCTTCTTTGGGATTGAGAAGCTCTAGCGCGACCCGTTGGTGGGAAACTAGATATTGCGGTTTATCTTTAGTTTTCGTATTAATTTGATTGACTAACAGTGGTTGAACTTTGATTGCACCTGCTAGTTTGTTTATGCTTGAGAATCTTCTCTTCTGATATAAGATTCACTCAAACTAGTTCAAGGTTTCGACAGGGATAGTTAGACTGTTGTTAGATCTAAAGAAGATCTTGTGATAATCCATTATTAACAGACTCCGTTCTATGTGTGATTGATCACAAGAGATTCAAGTAGTTGTGTGCAGGTATTTATTGAAGATCTAAGAATATTTGAAAACAAAGAAGATATTGAAGATTTTTAACTTGGCTTTTACAATCTTTGGTGTGCACAATACTTGTTTTGGAAAAAGAGGATCCAATTAATAATCGGTTTATCCTTGTGGTAGATTGGATTGATTAATTTAGGAAGATCGGCATCAACGCATATCACTTGGTTGAAGAGTGTTGTTGGCTTAATCTTAACGATTACCTTTGGGTGATTAAACATAAGATAGGTCTTGGAACCTAGCAAAGGAGTTTATGTTAAGATAAACAAGGGAACCTTTGCGCAACTCATATCACTTGGTTGAAGAGAGTTGATACCAAACAAATTTGTTGTTCTTTTACTGTTTGGAATACGAACCAAAGAAATTGGTCCAAGTACGTGACTTGTTTACAGGTTGGATGCGTGGGAATACAGATGGAATTAAGAAGTTTTATAATCTCACTCTTAACAACCTCTTTCATGTTAGTATTAAGTCGCCTTTGCATCTCCCTATATGGTTTAGCATTTTCCTCAAGGTTTATATGGTGCATGCAATCAGTGGGGCCTATGCCTTTAAGATCCGAGATGGACCAACCTAAGGCTTCCTTATGCTCCTTAAGTACTTCTAAAAGTTTACTTTCCTGTTTTGTATCTAAGGCAGATGAAATGATGACATGCAAAGTATTAGAAGGTCCCAGAAATGCATATTTCAGAGTATCATGCAATGGTTTTAGTTAGAGCTTTGGTGGTTCAACAAGAGAGGGAACATACTTGGATTCCAAGAGTGGGGTGATTCCACTCTAGCTTTCCACTTAGACGTGTCCATGAGAGGTGTGGATTCAAGCAAAGTATTTACTTCACTTATGTATTCATCATCAAACAGATCCAGGTTAAAATTATTCAAACAAGCCTGCAAAGGGTCAACAGACATGCTACTAGACAACAAATCCTGAATCAAACTTTCAATCATGTTGATTTCATGCACATCATTATCATCATCAAGATCTAAATGTTGTTGGATAGTATTGAAAACATTCAAATCCACAGTCATATTACCAAATAACAACTTCAGCACTCCATTACGGCAGTTAATGATTACATTGGACGTCGCTAAGAAAGGACGTCCCAAAATGACAGGAATGTGACTGTCAGGGTTTTGCACAGGTTGAGTATCTAAAACGATGAAGTCCACAGGAAAATAAAACTTATCAACCTTAATCAAAACATCTTCTACCACACCACACTTGCCCTTAAGTCTAGCAACGCCATATTAACCGTCTGGTCACCTATTTTGCATGTGATAGTTGGACTACCTGGGTCTTTAAACTTAGGTGGTGTGTTGCTTTGAATGATTGCACTCACCTGCTCAGTGAGAAAAGCACGCTTATGCACATGAAGCTTTCGCTTTTGTGTGCACAGATCCTTAAGGAATTTAGCATAAGCAGGGACTTGCTTGATTGCATCAAGAAATGGGATGTTGATGTTAACTCGTTTGAACATTTCCAAAATCTCGTTGTACTGGATACTCTCTTTTTGCTGCACCAATCTTTGTGGGAATGGAGCAACATACCCAGAAGATGGTGTAGGAACATTGACATTAGTAGAATTCCTATCTTGTTCAGATTTGTTTTCTACAATAGGTGTTTTCTGTGGAGTTGTATGCACTGGTGAGTCTGATTTAGACTCACTCGACTGTGGTATACCTACATTGTTCTCAACAGCCTACCACTACGAAGAGTGGTGATAGCATTCACAGGGCTGTGTGAAGTTTCATTGCAAGGTGAAGTATTTGCCTGAAATACATTCTTTGGATTTGGTTGGGACTGGATGGGAAGTTTACCTTTATCTCTCTCATTCAAAGTATCACAGATTTGGCCCATTTTAAGCTCTATACTTGCGAAACGTTGGTCGATTGTCTTTTGAAATTGTACCAGATTTTGTGTCAACAGACTGAAACTTTCTTCGAAGCTAGGCTTTTTTCTGTAGGGTACTGAGTGTGCGGTTGCACTTGGGGGTTTCTAGGATATGAGTATCCTTGGTTATTATTTGTTATTCCCCCTTGTACAGGCCCCTTAGACCATGAAAAGTTAGGGTGATTTATCCACCCTGGGTTGTAAGTCTGAGAGTATGGGTTGTTCTCTTGCCTTTGGTACAGAACATTGGCTTGCTCTGTTTTGGATTCTTGAAAAGCATGAAGATCTGGAAAACTATCCACCAGATGATCTGAACTACGGCACGCGACACAAGTGGTCATTTCATTTTGACTACGAAGAGTAGGGACATTAGTTTTTCCATTCTTTTGTAGCTCTAGCATTTCTATTCTCCTAGCCAAGGCTGCCATCTTTGCATTTCCTTCAAAATTAGATTCAATTTTATGAACATTAGATGTAGGGATAGTTCTAGCCAAAGGTTCACGGGTGCATTCCCACTGTTGAGTCTTTTCAGCGACTTCGATTAAGAAAGTCCAAGACTCATCAGCAGTTTTGTCAATAAATATACCATTGCACATTGACTCAACTATTGTTCGGGTTCTGACATCTAAATCTTCATACAAAATTTATACAAGTCTCCATTTTTCAAACCCATGGTGAGGACATTGGAGCAATAATTCATTGAATCTCTCCAAATATCTTGCTAAAGTTTCTTCCTCTAATTGTACAAAACTGTTCAGACTTTGACGAATTGTCGCAGTCTTATGGTTTGGGAAGAACTTTTTGAAGAACTCTTTCGTAAGATCATCCCATGTACTGAATGTCTGTGGCTGTGGAGCATACAACCAAGTCTTGGATTTTTCTTGTAAAGAAAAAGGAAATAGTCTCAATTTGAGGGACTCTTCCGGCATTTGGTTGAAACGCAGAGTTCCAAAAATTTCTTCAAAGTCTCTGACATGATGATAGGGATTTTCAGCATCAACCCCTCTAAATTTAGGCAACATCCAAATTATACTCGACTTCAGTTCAAACTGACCAGTAGCAGCTGGTAAAACAATGCACGATGGCTGGCTTACCCTTGTTGGGTACATGTGGTCCTTGAGAGTACGGGGTGGGATAAGTGCATCTCCCATTGTCTCGGATTTTTCGGGACTGTCTGCCTCGGAACTATGTATTTCAACTAACTCTTCTTGACTGATTCTAACTAGTTGGTTTGTTTGGTCTCTAAAAGACATAATCATAGCCTAGCTAGCACATCAAGCATGTTAACCACTCACCTGGGAGGGAAGTTCTATGCAATCACAAATAAAGATGACTCCACCACAGTAAACCTACTGATTTCTAGCAAACAAAAAGCATGATGGCTTCACTTAGATTGTTTTCTAGACCAACTTCTAATCCTCTGAAATAGAATTCGTTACAATCTGAGCAAACTCCTATAGAATCAATCTGAGTTTAAGTGAATTAAATAGAGGTGAGGGAAGCTGCTGGAGCTTTGATACCCAAGGCCTCACCACAATACAAGGCAGCGCAGTCACGCATTCAACTCACAGAAACCATCAACAACTTCGAAGTGTGCTTAAAGAGCAACCAATATTTTTCGAATGATTTTCCTACTAAGCTCGTTACCCTATAGGTCTCGTTCTATTTCAAATTTTAAAGCTTAGGTTCGCGTTTGGAATCGTTTTCCTAAGGCGGGCAAGAAGAGAACGGTGATGAAATCTGAATCCCTTATCTTGTATGGCCAGTCCTTGCCCTTTACTAGGAAATTAAAGCAGCCGTATTCAAATCCTCAACATATATGCAAACGAAGGAATACAGTAACTCGCTAACAGGGGATTCACAAGTGTTTCGACAAGCTTACCTCCCGTACCATACGGGGGATGAATCGTTGTAGTCGACTCGGTCCACGACTCCTTTGTCATGTACGAACCCGAGGGGCTGAGGTGATATTGTAATCACCGTCCTTCTCTGCAAATAGTTTAATATTTAATACGACCCTTCCGTAGGGTAAAAAAAATAAAAGAATGTCCAAGTCCAAAGTCCAAAAAAAATTGCAAAAGAAAAAAAAATTACAAGAGTAGAGGAATCCTAATACAAACTAAAAATAAATAAATACAAAAAACTCTTTTTAAAATAAAATAAAATCTTCTTCCGCTTCCTTTCCTTCGCCTTAACAGCTACTCAGGCACCTGTTGAGCTCAAAAGAGGTAGTTAGGGCTTCGAAGTTTTAAAGCAAAATCAAAGAATATCAATATTAATTGTAAAATTGACTCTGTGAATAGTTACGTTGCTATAGTAAAATTGAACAAAAGCAACTGACTTAGCTCCAGTCCATCTTCATTGTCTCCATTACCATCAACAAAAGCACCATAAAATTCTCAACAACACAACATATCACAATCATCATCAGATTTATCACTTGCTCCAGCTACAACTCTACTCACCAGTTCTTGAGCTTCACTTCATCCATTTCAGTTGCAAGCACCATCACTTGCCTGATGAGAAGCATTTAGCTTTTGCAATACCAATTTACAGCACAGATCAACCCCAGAACTGCAACTCTTCATCTCAGTCCAAATTCAATCCATTCCGTAATTCTGTGGCACACCAACACATCACCAGTACCACCAGTTATTTCAGTGTCACCAGTTCCATCATCAACATATTGCTCAGCTACTGCGCCTGCACCTGCGTTTTCCATGACAATCACTAGATCCACCTTTTTCCTATGCAACCCCCACCAGGCCATACTCCATAGCTCTAATTAAACCATCTGCAGTTCACCTCAAGCCATTGTCACTGCTCCACCTGCAACAATACTAACTAGGCCATACATTCACATTTGCAACCTCAAAGCCACTCCTTCCATTCCTGACTCCATTCTCAACTTGACATTCATCAATGCACGACCACCAGCACCAGCTGTACTTCTCAGTTCCATATTTCATATCCTAGCCTGCACTGTAAATTCACAATGCCAACAGCAGTCCACCACAGCTCACCTGCTACTCCAGCTAGCACCACTTCATTAGCTGTAACTTCACAGTTTATCACCAAGCACAACTCAGACTACCAACAGGATTATCACTTATCTCGAATCCATCAAAACCCATTTGTATTCATCTCAGCTAACACAGCTATAACAGCAGCTCCAGTACCAACCAACTTCCCTTGTTCATCAATAGCTTTATCTTCTAATTTCACCATATCATATCGAACCAACTAATCAATTCAAAACCTATTTTTCCATTTCTCGATTTCAAACTCCAAACCCATTATTCTTGAATCTCAGTTTCCCTTTCACTGTAATCTTTATCAAATCACAGTAACAAATCCCATTTCGAGTAATACTCTTCTCAATCTGTTCATTAGAACCCTAATTTCAACAAATCCTTCACCAATTCTTTTATCTGATTCCTCCCTGTAAACCCTATTCTCATCAATTCAAAAGCCATCCAGTCACAGAAAGTTCCCTGAGCTTCTCCTTTCCGTATGTACAGCGTCCCTCGATTTGGCTCAGCAACTGAGATGTTGCTTCTTCTCTTTTCTCTTTTCTTTCCATCTCTCTTTGAGTGCCAAATGATTGAGAATATCTCTCAATTCTAGGTTATGATTAGGGCAGGATTTAGCCACCCCAGCACTTAAGATAAGGGATAACCAAGTATGCAACCCCTTAACCTTGAACGGATTCCCGATAGTATTCGCCTAGAAAATGACAATTTTTCTCCTTTATGCTCCAAATGAATGCTTTTCCACTTCTTTCGAGTTCCTCCGCTAACAGAAACCGTCCCTTATTTCTCATATTCACTTATACTCTTCAATGAGAGTCATCACTAAAGTTGTCGTGCTTTTCAGACAGAAATTTGCATCACTAAAGCCGACATACTTTTCAAACAGAGATGAAGAAATAAAACCAAATAATGAGACACAATCCGCCTCCAACGCTTTTGCAATGTTTCCTCTTCTTTTGATCCAAATGACTCCAAAGTACCTAAATACTCAAAAACAAAACATAAGATACATAATTTACAAGAAAACTAGCAGAGAAAGCATAAACAATAGATAAATAATACGGTGTTTTCGACACCTATCAGATTCCCCCACACTTAGACTTTGCTAGTCCTCGAGAACAAAATAATTATAAAACGTACATACAACTCCGTCTCGTCGAGGATACGGTCACTTTAAGCATAAATAAACCCCTAGGTGTCCCTAGTGGACGAGTTTTAGTCTCGTAAAGGTTTACAAGAGGTCTGCCTACAAAACCTATATTTCCAACTCCGTCTATTTGTGACAAATCAATGAACGAACCCAAAATGACTACAGGAGGAGGTACCTTGTTCAAATTCAATTCATATATTAGTAAATAAAGCTTTAATTAGATAGTCAAACAAGCCACAATACTCGGAAACCAACAAACCACAATCACAATGAAAAGATTAAGAAGATGGATATAGATGTAGATGTTGGCGAATGTTCACAAGTGATCGATGTTTCCCATATCTGTCTGAAGGTCACTGCCAAGATGAACCTATGCATCCTATTGGATTGAGCTACTGGTTTGAATTCTACATCAACTCACCGGCATATACAAGGGAACCAGAAGTGACTTTATTCAACCAATATAATACTTTTTTTTTTGTTTTTTTTTTTTTCACTTCCTTTTTTTTAGACAGCATGATTAAATCTTTTGGATCCAAGCGCATGCTTCTTGTCAGCAAGTACATGATAGTTGCCTTGGATCCTGCATTCCACGCTTGTTTAGGCGACGGAGACAGGGACAACGTTTCACACATACTGCTATTCTCAAGTGTCATTTTATTCCGTTTGGTCTAATTGGTTGGTCTCTTTTTTTTTTCTTCATTTTTTTTTCTAGTAACTCAATCACTCTATTTCAGCCTAGCAGTAATAACACGTCGATGTTTTGTGACCCACCAAAGCACTTAGAGAACAATATATAAATATGGAAAAATAAAAATAGAATGCGATATGGTGATATTCCGAGATATGGTAACAACTATCATGTTATTTGTGATTTCCGAGCTATGTTCATCCCCTTTATAGTTAATTGGTTCCTCAACTCCTGCATTCAAAATGGTTCCATCCACTAATGGTGTCATCCTAAAGGCACAAGTTTCTAGATTTCAGAGTTCAAAAAGCACAAATTTTTTCTTGGTTTTTCTATATTTCTGATTTTTTTTATTACTAAAGGCATAAAACAAACTAAAACAAACTATACAAACATATAAATTCTCCCCCACACTTAAACTTTACATTGTCCTCAATGTAAAATTGAATCGTCCAAAGAAAGTTCAAGGTGGGAAATTCCGCAAATGATATGCAAAAAAAAAAAAAAAAAAAAAAGATAAAAGCAAATGCTTAAAAATTAAAAGATAAAGGTAAAGATACAAAACTGGTGGGTTGCCTCCCACTTAGCGCTTGGTTTAAAGTCGTCAGCCCGACTTGCTCCTTGCTTGTTACGCCTTAGCCAGCTTCCAACACATTATGGAAATCTGATTGAATGGTACTTTGATGTTTCCTCGCCTCAAAGATGTTGAAGTGTATGACTTCTTCATCAAACTCCATAGTCAAGGTGCCATTGTGGACATCAATCTTCGTTCTAGCGGTACTCATAAATGGTCTACCCAACAGTAAAGGTGTAGACGAGGATGAATTCACATCACTCATGTCTAAAACGTAGAAATCCACTGGAAATATTAGTCCTTTTACCTGTGATAGGCTTATAAAGATACCCACAACTATGTATACTGCAAGTACACAGTGTCGACAAGCAACACAGGGCAAGCACAGGTCGAACCACATAGACTTGGAGAGTGTAGAAGTTGATTCTAAATCCTTACTAAGAACTGATTCAGAGGGTAACCAAAAGGGGTTTGATTTTGTCGATACGACGAGATATTGACAAAGACTTAAACAGAAAGTAATTTGAATTAAAATATGCAATTAACTCAAGGTGTAAATACTGAGATTATGGATACTAGGGTATTCAAATCCACCACTAACCTATGATATGCATTCAACTTGTAATATTATTCTTGTCCTTACAGCAGATTCAAGTTTACCGTGTATCTAAGATGTTTCTCCAATGGATAATTTAATCACAACTAAAGTATTTCTCTAAAGCATTAACTGTCTAATTAAAGCACACTAATCTAAGGA